>BLBF01000002.1:63853484-63867508 GCA_015471245.1 Laticauda colubrina | reverse complement strand
ATATATATATATATATATATATATATATATATATATATATATATATTAATAAAAGGAAGACTAAGACTGATTAGGCCTGATGTAGTCTTAAATCACAAAGCCAGTGGGTAAGGAAGCATAGTTCAAGTTGAATTTGTAAAATATAACATAAAATATGTTATTTTAACTTCCAAAGCTTATTTAGGTATTGAATATGATGGCTACACAAGCTATAATGGACTGTACCATATCAGTAAACATAGTAGGAAAAAGTAATTATGCATTTATGACAGCAAATTTATAGTAGTGCTGAAGAACAAGTTGCCATATTTTATAACAAATTACTTCAGTTGGTACAAAATTTCTGAAAGGTACTTTTTCTTCAAGGCAGAAATCCAATTATTTCAGCTCAACTGTTTTCAGAAAAAGTTTATCAGTTGTAATGTGCATTAATAATGTGGTGGAGAAAGACTTTGTGTGGAATGGTTTGTTTATTATATAGTTAAAAATGGAAGGCAATCTAGGAGTTAACATTTTTTGAAGTTGGATCATTTTATTTTAATGATGCCCGATAAAAGTTGAACAATACAAAATATATGTTAGAAAAATAAATGAAATATTTTGTACTCTTTTGTGCTCTGGAGGAGTATGTTATAGTTTTGGTTAAATATGATTCATTTTCTTTATTAAAGCCTCAGATATATTTTACAATTTACTATAACCGTTGAAAACAATTTCCATTCATAATGCAAAATGGAATGGTTCAGATGCAAACTCAATGTGAATTAACTTTAATTATAAAAACTAAACATTAATAGATTAGGCATTTTTCCTAAGAGAATGTAAAAGTAAATGCAACTCTCTTACACAACATTATAGTGCTAAATTTTGAAATAGAATATTATTATATAAACCCTAAGCAATAGTTCCAAAGCTCAGACTGGCTTTTATAGCTTCGGTTTCTGTAGAAATAATAAAGCAGGTTGGACAGGCAGGTTTTACACTATTTTTCAGACTGTGGATGCAAACAACCCACCCACCCCTGTAACCAAACCTTAAACAGCCATATCTCACAATATTTCACCAGTCTCAACTGGTACAGCCAGAATATGGTAAGATATCTTGCAAAAACACTGGAAATATGGCAGAATCGCTACACTTCACTTGATGGGGTTTGTTTCTTTGTTGTCCTGCTAACTGAACTAATTAATCAATCTAGGGTTTGCTTTTCAGTTTTATAGTATTTGACTAGTCATTTAAGTCATGATTCTGAATTTGTACATACAGGGAAAATAAGAGACTGTCAAAGTTAAATTCATTCACTATATCTCCCTACTGTGCAGATATAATGGGAATACACAAGGTCATTAAGATTTCACTATCTAGAATTTAAAATCTCAATTCAAACATATATTTTGGCATCTTTTGTTTAAAAAAATAAATGGAGTCAATAATTTAGAGTCAGACTTGGGGAATTAATTCAGCTAAGTATGAGCTTCTTTCCCCAAGAAAATCCTGTTCCACTGATCGTTGCCAGAAGAAAAGACTTTGGAAGGCAAAGGAACTTCCCTCTCTAAAATCCATCCCATTCATTCATCTCTGTATCAGAAGAGGTGGTTTTTCTGTGCTTCTCTGTAAACAGGAGGGGGTGGAGCAGAAGTTTCTGGGAAAGTGCCCATTCCTGTTCTAAAGAGAACTGCTTGGAAACAACTTGGAAAAAGGCTCTTTTCTTTGAGTCTGACAAAAGGCCATCTGCAAGTAGCAGGATCTTATTACTTTCTTCAGAGACAACATAATTTTATAAAACCCTGATTTTACATCTTCCCCTTTCTTAGGTAGACCTTTTGATTTTATTAATTGAACAGGAAACATATGGAATTGCACATTAAATAATGTGAGAGACAGTTTAGTCTAGTGATGAATGCACCAGGCTAGAAACAGGAGACTGACTTCTAGCTAAATGATAGTTATTGAATTTATACTCTTCCTAAGGACCAATTTAATTTTTGCATTACATATACATTTCTTTGAAGTGCTATCAATACAATCACTTACCTTTCAAAAAAAGACCACAATAATCTGAGATCCAAATTAGACTCATGATCCACAGAGGAAGTGATATATAACTAAATAACCTATTCTGAACAATATCTTATTATGAAAAAAACATGAAAAAGAACTGCCAAAAGGAAACATTAGGCACTTATATGCTCTCCCTATATGTACACAGAAACATTTTGTAAGAATCCATAACTCCTATATATCTGTCTGAACATGCAAAGAATATACATGGCTGACGTAGTAACCAATGATCATCAATCTTCTTTCAGTTTTCAGTTTTACTTAGTTGAAGAATTTCATGCTTTTAGCCAAAGATGTCATTCTGAGTGACTTACAAAGGTCACATGCACTAGTCGTTTTCATTTTTAATACATATTCAAATATCAAAGTGTTGCTATCTTTTATTTGTAATAGTTCTATTGTACTTGGCACAAGTCAAACTGTAGTTGGCTTCCCACCTTAAAAAGACTATCAGAATGCAAGGTGGCTAGAAACAAATCTTTGTAAGGAATAATTAAAAGAACTGAATATACCTATTTGCAAACATCAAGTTGGACAAACTGAATAAAATAATTTACCAAATATGTATACAAAAGGAAAAAGTTCTGTAATGATGGCAAAGTAGGCCCACTTTGGATGCAGAAAGAGGAGACATAAAAAAACAGTGGAACATCTCATTATAAAATAAGCACAGTTGTAACATACTTTTCTATCTTTGTTTTGGGAAGAAATTGAGGGATTATCCAAAATTACAGTGAGTTTTGGAAATGTTTACCTCAGAATTTTGGAATGGTGTCAGATCACAACACCTTAGCCCTCAGAGATAAAGGTGAGCTAGCCCATTTTCCCTTCCCCCTTTCTTTTTAGGACAAACAAATTGATATGCCTTTTAAAAGTAATTTATCTATTTTCAACTAAAATTCTTGTGTTTATAACTTTAACTGGGCAACATTGCCTATCATAGGGCAAAATCTTTTTAACAAAGATACCTCAAACACAACAGTGGTGGGACTTATCTCGGGGGGGGGGGAAATGAGTCTGCCTACAGAGATTAGGTGGACCGGTTGCTTTCGTGGTGTGGAGACAATAACTTGGTCCTCAACACCAATAAGACCAAGGAGTTTATAGTGGATTATAGAAGGAACAGATCATTGCTTATCAATGGAGACTGAGTGGAGCAAGTGACCAGTTTTAAGTTTCTGGTTGTTACCCTAAAAGAGGACCTGACTTGGGGTGCCCACATTGCAGCCCTGGTCAAAAGGGCCCAGCAGAGATATACTACCTGAGACTTCTCAGAAAACAACAACTGAGTGAAAAACTGCTGGTGACCTTCTACCGCTGTACCATAGAGAGCATTTTAACAAACTCTGTATGGTTTTGCACCTCTGTATGGTTTGCCAATTGCACAGTGGCAGATAAGAAAGCACTCCAGAGGGTTAATGTCATTGCCCAGAGGATCATTGGTTGCCCTCTCCCCTCTTTGAAAGAGCTTTATAGCTCCACCTGCCTTAAGAAAGTTCAAAACATTCTCAAAGATCCATCTCATCCTGGGAACCCTTTTTTTTTTTTTTGAACTATTATCATCTGGCAGACGGTACAGAATAATAAAAACAAGGACAAATAGGCTGAAAAACAGCTTCTATCCCAGGGCAGTAGCTCTTTTGAATTCTGCTATATAGTCCAGTGTTGGTGTGGTGTCGGGGGTTTTCAGTTCAATGTGTGAAGGGTGAAGGATGTGTGTTTGTGTTTATTTTCATGGTCATGGTCATGATGTGCACTGAAGATGGTGTTTGATTTCATTGTACCAAGTGCAATGACAATAAACTAAACTAAATGGGTTAACTTGCAGAATATGTCAAAAATCTGAGACCCATGACTCCTATGGAATTGAAATACAGCAAATTTTATAAAGATTTTATGACATAAAAATTATCATATTTTATGACATATTGCAAAATGTTATGAAATGTTTTTGGCTCAATTCCTGCTACTTGACTATGCCGAACAGCTCAACATGGGCTAATCTCAAGGCAGATACATCTCTGAACATCCCCCTGAATTTTTATGAACTTTTCCAGTACATAAGAAGCTGTACCATTGTTAAAGGCATTAAAGAATGTGATAAAAATATCTCTGAAATGCTAAGCTAACTAAGCATTAACAAATGCTAAGAGATCATGGGTTGTCTAGTATATATAACATGCAGCTTTTCATTTGACACACTACTTACTTATTTCTGCAGGGTTATGTATGGGAGGAGTAAAAAGTATTATTCTGTATACATGTCATTGTCTTGGTTTAAAGGCAGGGGTCCCCAACATCAAGCCCTTTGGAACCAGGCCTTGGAAGTGGCAGGCAAGCCCACACAAGCGAGCATGCATCCCCACTTGCACAAGCAGCGGGCAACCAAGTGTGCATTCCATTTGCATGAGTGGTGGGCGTGCAAATGGAGCTGAGTGCACACATGCTTCCCCTCTACAGAACTATCCCCTCCCCCCTGGCTGTTCTGTAAAGCCAGAAAAATTGGGGAACTCTGGTATAAGACATCTAGATGAGATAATCTCTGTGGAAGAATTATGTCAAAACTGCTGAAGTTTGGCACAGTTGTCTGGCACAGTTTTGTCTGTGCACAATTTTGTTGCCAAAATCAGACATAAACTCGGAAGGAAATAGATCTAGAAAATCCATTTTCCCCCAAATAAAATCAAATCTGATCACCCATCAGGTCACCTGGCACAGTTTTGTCTGGCACAGTTTTGTTGCCAAAATCAGGCATAAACTCGGAAGGAAATAGATCTAGAAAATCCATTTTCCCCCAAATAAAGTCAAATCTGATCACCTATCAGGTCACCTACCATATTCAAACATCTTGGTCTGGAAGTCTATATTGACCACTGTTCTATAATTACTTAAAACTTCTGGATCAATTTTTTTTACCAGTGCTTCCATTGGACACCTTCCTACTAGATGTAACCAGAACAAAGGCCCAAGTGCATCTGAAAGGATGAATTAATTTATCAAATATCAAGGTAGTTGTGTTTGAAAGTAAAGTAGAATAATTTATTACAGGCTATAGATAGGATTAGGGTTAGTATATACAGTTATGTATTTTTATCCTACCTTTTTTATTTTTATAGATAACTCAAGGCAGCATATGTAATACTCCTTCCTTCTCCTATTTTTCCACATCAACGCTATGAGATGGGCTGAGCTGAGAGAGAGTTTATACCTAAAACAGAACTAGAATTAATAGTTCCCTCGGTTCTAACTTGGTGTTTAATCACTAAACTAAATTAGCTTTCCAAAATTATTCTCTCAAAAGTTATTCATATAATAAATAATTTGCAGGCAACAAATATACAGGAAGTCATCAACTTACGACTATAATGAAACCTGCCAATTTCAGTCATGATAGTCATAAACTGAGCCATCACATGACCCAATTTAAAAACCGTTCTTTGTGGCATTAAGCAAACGCTGCAATTATTAAGTGAATCTATTCTTTGCATTGAAGCATTTTTACTGAAAGCCAGAAGCGACCAGAAGCAATTTTCGGCAAAAATTGTGGTCCACACAAGATGCGACCACAGGATGCTACAAACCTGAATGCCCAAAATAAAAATTTGGAACCGGGTCATAAGAATCTTTCGGGGTGGAAAGATTGTAACTTTGAATGGTATAATCGGTTACAAATCAAGGATGACCTGTATACCCTATTAGCTATCTATGTTTCTGAAGGAACAAGGGATGAGTTTACATTCTGCCAGAAAGGTTTAAAGTCTGTCAAAGCTATAGGTGGGTTTCCCTAGCTTAGTTTCCTTTCATGTCAAGTGTCAATCACAGGGAGAAAAAACACCCATCAACTGTTTTCCGCATTTGGGCAAGAGCTATCATTGGAAGGAACCAAGTTTTAACACATGGCTAGGCCCATAGGCTTAGCCATCTATCAAAACTTGGTACAAAGAGAATTGATCTGCAAGGTGAGTAGATCAGAGGTGGTATTCAGCAGGTTCTGACCAGTTCTGGAGAAACAGTAGTGAAAATTTGGAGTAGTTCAGAGAACTGGCTAATCCCACCTCTGACTGGAAATTTTACAGTATCCTTTCCCTGCCACGCCCACCAAGCCACGCCCACAGAACCAGTAGTAAAAAAAATTGAATCCCACCACTGGGGTAGACCTGCCCAACAATGTAAAATATTTTCTGCTTTACTCAACAGTCTTCCTCCCTCTCTGCAGAACAGGCTCTTGGTTTTCAGGACATCCTAAAGCTACCTAGAAAAACAACAGAGGCTCTTCTGTTTTATTTTTTCCTTACTGCTTAAATCAGGAGCTGGGTTTCTCCACCCTTTTCCCTGCAGCCCTGCTCCACCCTTTCAGTCAGCCACAAATTGAAGACCTGGAAGATAGACTCCCAGCAGGAGGTCGAAGAAACAAATCAACCCACCACCAATCACTGTGAGCCAGTCCCTAAAATAGCAAATGAGTACCATAGAAATAGTCTGGTGAAGTGAGGGAGAATTTCTGCATTTAAAAGTAGGCCTGAAAAATGCTGAGAAAGCTACCCGTATATGGTAAAACAGGATTCTCTGGCTTCAAATCACTATTCCTGGAAGTTTCTTTTTTTTTTTTTTTTTTTTGGGGGGGGGGGGGGGGGTACACAGAACATAGAATAATAGAGTTGGAAGACCTTGAATGCCTTCTAATCCAACCCTATTTCAACACTTTTATACCAAATGGTATACGGAGACCTTATACCATTTCAGGTAAATGGTTGTCCAGTCTCTTTTTGAAAGCCTCCAGTGATGCAGCACTCACAACTTCTGAAGGCAAGCTGTTCTCTTGGTTGATTGCTCTCACTGTTAGGAAACTTCTTAATACTAGGTTGCTTCTTTCTTTGGTTTCCACCCATTGTTTCTTGTCTTGTCTTTTGGTACTTTGGAAAATAGTTTGACCCCCTCATCTTTTGCTGAAGGATGCTTGCAAATTGAGATAGGTGGCTCTTTACCCAATACTTTTCTCTTCGCATAAAGCTGATCAATGTGTTTGGAGCCTGACAGGTAAATAACCGTATTTTCCAGTCAGCTAGTAAATTTACTATTAATTGGTAAGTAGCAGAGATGGGAGGGCTGTACCCTGAATTGGTGTGAGACAGATGGCTTTCTGTGTCCTGCTTCACTGTGCAGATGTACAGTGTGCAGATTTATCTCTCCTGTTGTAGTCAGCTTCGGATCAGCTTGTTCCAGATGTCTGTTTGGGGGTTCAGTTTCAGAAACCTGGGAAGAATATGGGAAGAGCAAAGCTGGAAAGAACCCAACTGCTAATCCAAAAGCAGAATGGAAAACAGATGCAGGGTCAGAGGTGATAGGGCATAGCTGCCAAAGCCTAGAGAGTATAAGTAGGTAGGTCTCAACTATTGCCCATGTCACAAAGTACATTGTTAATGTGGCCAAATATATATCAATAAAAGAGGAAAAACACTACTTTAAAACAAGCAGTTAAAAATGACCCTAACATCTCTTTGATGTGTGCTGAAGATAAGATGGAACCCGTGACTTTGAATAACCAAACCAGCAGAATGTGTACTCTGAGTTTAATGGGCCTTACTTTTAAAGAAGTAGACATGGAAATGGACATGAGGCCTTAAAAACAAAAAGAAAAAAAAGCAGATGGCACTTAAATGGTTTCTGTTCATGTATTATTTGTTATGTATGCAATTGCAAAGTAAAAGAGGATGTGTATGTATGCATTCAGAACTGATGATTTTAACATGACTTTGATTATGAAAGGATTTTCAATCTTGCCTTTATCCAGTAGTGGGATTCAGCCAGTTCGCACTAGTTCGGGAGAACCAGTTGTTAACTTTTTGAGCAGTTTGGTGAACTAGTTGTTGGAAGAAATCATTAGGGCAGAAAACATGTTGTTACATTATTTGAATCCCATCACTGCCTTTATTGGGTTCATAGACAGAATGCAACTGAGACTTTCTAATTTTGTTTTTAAATTGACTTTTTTTTTTCACTTTAAATGTGACAGTAACGTTTCTTTTTATATTTTTAGGTAAATCTGAACATTCACATTTTTCTGAAACAAAGGTAAGAATTTATATGAAACACAATATGAAGCAGAGAGTTCTTCCTTCCTTTCTTTCTTCCTTCCTTCTTTCTTTCTTTCCTCTCTCTTTCCCTCTCTCTTAATGCAAAAAAAAAAAAACAGTTCAAGAACAAAAATCTTTTATTGGATCAATTCAGAAAGTTTAACGTTTTATAAGACTACCAATATGCTTTGGGGTCAACAACAAAGTGATTCAGTTTCTCAAACACTGGCTACTACATACAGCAGTTAAAATTCTGGAGAGCAGATAGAAACATTAATAATGATTTTGCTTATAGCTCTGATTGTTCTCCTTCAGGGACATTTTTAATAACATTGATTTACAATTTCAGTCTGACCAAATGTGATCAGCTGCAGTCAGGAAGTCATACAAGGAGTCTTTGCTTAACGACAGCAATTGAGACTAACAACTACTAAGTGTTCCAGTCATAAAGCATAACAGTTACATGACTGTGTTAACTTACAAAGGTAGTTGCTGCTGCCATTGTTCGGCAAATCCCAGATAGTCATAAAGCGCAATGTCACATGATAGCCTGTTGACTTTCCTAAAGCTTTTGCTTTTTGGAAGTGAAAGTCACAAATAACAATCACATGATTGACAGACTCTGCAACAATCATAATTGATAAACAGTTGTCAAACGCCCAAATCACAACTATATAACTGCAGTACAATATGATGTTCACTATTATGAGGACCAGTCCTACATCTTATTTAGTGCTGTTACCTATTTTTATTTTTCTTTGTATTTTTATAGATTGATAAAACAATAAAATGTACAGAATTTGTATTCAATGCTATCATAAGTTTGAACAGCCCCTGAACGAGTGGTATATGCTAAGAATGAAAACATTATTTTAAAATGAATGTTAATATTTTAAAATATGATAAGAATATGATCAAATATGGACTACATGCAATACAGTCAGCACAGGTGTTCTGTTAAGACTTTAAATATTGGGTGTATGTATGTGTGCATCTTAATTAAAGTAATTCCAATATTTTTGTCCTAAAGTCTTTAAGCAGATGTGTCATAATGCCATGGGCCACATCCGGCCTGCAGAGTGCTTAAATCTGGCCCACACTACCAGCCTGGAAATATCAAAGGACTGGCCTGCAGGACCTCTGTCAGCCAAAATGGGCTATGGGAAGGCCTAGAGCACCTGCCCCCCCCCGCATCCCATTTTTGGGCTCCATGTCCTCCAGCCTTTGCTGATCAAAAACAGTGCTGCAGCAGGCCATCCAGGCCAAAAATGGGATGTGGGGGGGGGGCACCTGCGCTCCACCTGCACCCCATTTTGGCCGGCAGGATGCTGCAGGAGGTGTCCGTCCAGTCTCAACCCCTCTTCACTCCCCCCCCGCTGGCCTGTGGAGAAGAACTACAGTAGTGATCTGGCCATCGAAGAAATTCAGTTTGACATCCCTGCTTTAAGGGAAGGGAGGTGTTTTCTTCTACTATTGCAGTAGCTGTAATTTATTTATTTATTTATTATTAATTAATTCTATATGCTGCCATCTCACTAACGAGCAAGTAGGGTGACTTAGCATATAATTAAAAAAATACGCAAACATGTTAAAACATTAAAATTAACAAAAAATTTGCTAAATTAGTACATGAAAGGGATGAGGTGGGACGTTCTTAATCCTGTAGCCAACTCCAGTGTGGAATGCCCCCATCACGGCCCCAAGCCAGTTGGCACTGTCAGGTTTTTAGGCTTTTCCAGAAGCCAGGAAAGTGGGGACAGATCTCATCTCTAGTGGCACAACATTCTAAAGGCAGGAACCATAGCATAAAAGGCTCTTACCCGGGATCCTGCCAGTTGAAATTTCTTGACCAGTGGGATCTGCAGCATGCCCTTCTTCCGGAATGAGTGGGGCAGGCTAATCCCGTTGAGGTGAGATTGTTCCTCGGGTAGAGGAACCATTTGTTTCATTGCTTCTAGCTCCCTATGTTAATTTGTTCAGCTACTCTTTAATTTAGGATTTAGGTTTGGAATATACTTCTCTTTGGCTACATACATGCCTATAATATGCAATTAGGTAAATAGTGCATGTGTATCCCAAAATATATCAAAAGTAGATACAATAGATTTGTGCTTAATACTGAAAATTAGATTTCAGTTGGGTCACTAGAAATATTATGACATAAGGTACAAGAACAAATTGGTTTTTTGTAAGTCTCCCAGACTGATAACATTAGACAGAAACACAAATAAAGGATGCTGCATTTTTCCTGAGCTCACTTCTCTACAACTTTTCAATTCAACCAGTTGGAACTACTCTCACTGATCTCATGAATGGAATCTTAATGAAATTAGTTGCATGGAAAAAAAGTTATGCTCCAATTAGTTAAAATATCCATATTAATATTTGATCTGTTCAGAATCTGACATTATTTTTTAAATTTCACAACAGTTTGCAACCATGCAGATGGAATGCTTTATTCATTTACCTGTAACTGTGGAATCAGTACAGCTGGCCTAGCAAGATATATGTTGTAGTTTTGAAATATGGAGCAATCAGCAATCTAAATACCTGTATTAATTGCATCGTCCTAATACTAATTCATATCACAGTGAATTAATTCAGTCATCTAAAAGATTACCAGTGTAATCAAAGAGCCAAAATGTTCTTTCACTGTAGTTGTAGACACTGAACAATACAAGGTACAATGAACTTGATACAAGATGAGACACCTTAAAACATCTACCTGCATGTTCTCCAATTTGTAAAAAAATATTAAAAAATATTGTTTCTGTTATAATTGTATCAGCAATAGACTTTCAGTGTGCAATTCATGAAAGGTTAATTGTGAAGCTACAATTTTATATAATATTTGGTTTCTTTATTTGTTGAGGGAATTCACATATCCAAATAGGAAAAATAACAAACCTTCTGTTTGAAGAGTGAAACAGTTTTCTCTGACCTGTACATAATGTTCTCAATAATGTTGAAGGAAAGTCATGTGCTAGTAAAGAGAACAATGTATGTAGTTAAATAACTGCTTTCATTATTTAGTTTAGAGTGGTCTAAGCTATTATTACAGGAATGTAATATTTTAATATGGAATATTATGATAATTTAATGTTGAATAGAACCTGAATAAAATTTAGTCATCTGTTTGCCAACTTAAAAATAATTTGCACTGAATTTCAATTGGTCTAATTCCTTAGCATGTTTGTAGTGTAATTTATGCTAGTGTTATAAATTAATTAATATTGATATTGTATTTTATACAGTAATCCATTCAGTTTGGATTGATATGTTTCAGAAGTTTGCAAAGCAGAATATTAAATGGCACCAAAATTTCTAACATGGCAGGGTAAACATAATTTGCTATGACAGATGATATTTGAACTTTTTAAAAAAACAAACTGAAGGAATAAATAGCCCTGAGGAAAAATTAGAGAAACAAGAATTTTGGCCCAGAACAACTTTTTTATTGTTTACAAGGAAAAACATGCATTGAGGCTTTGTTATTTTATTTATGAATATGAGAACTTCAGGGAAAGAACAAGCCTATGGACAATGCTGTATTATATTGTTTACGTGTGGGAGAATGGTATGCATGATTTTGTATAACAGCATGAAACGTGAAAATAAAAGACCATAATATAATTAAAAGGTCTGTTTTTTAATACTTGTTTATTAAATATACAACAAAGAGACACAGAGCCCTTCCTTATATTAGTTTTCTAATTATCTGCATTAAAGGCAATTATCTTTATTAAACTAACTTAAATCTATCATTTAAATTTCAGTCCCTTTCAAACATCAAAGAAATAGGAGGGGCAGCTGTGAAAGAGAGACTGAGAGGGATGTTTGTCCCATTTCCCTTCAATTAATTCTAATTTCTGTCCTACATTCTCTTCTTGGAACTTTCCCTTTCATTCCCACTTTTCCTCTCCGAACCTAAATCTCTAAAGGTAGACTCTTCCTGTGTTCTGTGGAGTAACCTTGCTGTGTTCTGCTCAACTGAGCATTCTTATGTCTTCTCAGCAGAAGACAGCTGAAACATAGAAAAAGCACAGTTCCACGTGTAGACTTCAAAGGAAGAATGATTGAATAATATTGAAAGTAATCTGGTTATAGCCTGGTTATTCAAAGCAACAAACAAATATTAAACACATCCACATTATCCAATTTCAGTACTTTGAAAAGTACAATCAGCAAGATTGTTGGGTAGAGGGCAAGCTGCATATTAGAAATTCATTAGTTAATGACTGGATTATATTGTAATATGTTTTTCTTTATATAATATTGATTTGGTAAGAGTTTTTTTTTTCTTGTTTAACTATTGATTATAATATAAGCTAATCTTCTGCAATTTGCTGCTTCTCAAATATTTTGGACTATAACTTAAATAAGATACAAGATGCAAAATGACTGTTTACCTAAAACCTGACATAATCCCTTTTCAGGTTATAGAATCACTAGGAATTATCATTTATAAAGCATTGGATTATGGCTTGAAAGAGAATGAAGAGCGAGAGCTAAGCCCTCCCCTGGAGCAACTGATTGATCATATGACTAATACAGTGGAAGCAGATGCAACCAAAGATGAGGGTTATGAAGCTCTGGATGAAGCTGCAGATGATGAACATAAAGACAATATTGAATTTATACAGTCTTATAGAGATGTCATGAAGGTATATCATAGTTTTAATCTATACAATGTTGATATTTTATGAAACAGTTAAAGTAAATGACACCTTTTATGTTTAGGTAGAGCACTGACATTGTGGTTGTCTAATAAAGTAAGAGTTTACCTAGATATTGTAGCATTAACCCTGTTAATCCTAATAGTATATTCTAATTTAAAATATTATTTTCATCTGATATATGTCTTGGCACAAACCTGGTTTTTGTTTTTAATGCATTTCAGTTTCCAAGAGTCTATTGTTTTCTACTAGTCATTCCAATGCAAGCCTTCTTGGGAATTTCATCACTGCATTAATGTAATATTCTTCTACACCCCACACATTCTTAGCACATTCCATTTTCATATAAACACATACCAGAGAGAACTGTTCATCTCAGTCAGATTAAAATCCAAATGATTTTTTTTTTGCAATATGTAAAGTTGGGTACATAAAAACTATTTTTCTGTATATAGACCTTTATTTAATCTTATTTATTTAGCATTGTAGAGTTACCTTTTAATTCAGTATGAAAGTTTTTTTGTCAAAATACAATATTCACATCTTAAGTAGTTACTATCTCTAGATAGTTATTAACAGATTCTTTGAGTGAACATTGATTCCTGGTGACTTTCTTACACACTTAATGACCATTTGCTTGGCAACTGTTTGAAGTTACAACCACATACACCCCCAAGCTACTTACTCCTTGGTTCCAGAGTCACAGTCAGACAGCTGCAGTCAATGACTGCATTTTAGGCACCTGACAACGAGCTCAATTTTGTGACCAATTGTAGCATTCCTTGAACCCATGACCACAATTTTTGATGTCGTTTGCCAATTTCTGACTTCTTTGTCTGGGGTCCACAAAAAATAGTCAACAATAATATGATCCATTTAATTATTGGCATTTGTTTAATGACCACAGTGTTCACTTAACAACTGATGCAAAAAAAGTAATAAAATCTGATCCAATCACAAGGGTACCTCAACTAACGGCCATCATGAAGTCCAGACTCCATTATGGTCATAAGTCAAACCTGCCTATATTGTAGGCATGGTTTTCTATTGTTTTCTCCTTTGACATTTCTTTCAACTTTAAAGATTATTCAGTAGACTAATATCAAACAGATACAATCCTGCTTAACTTGTTGAGATCTACCTGGTTATATGCCATCCAAAAGATGCCTATTATATCAGATATAGGAGAAGATTTGGGTAAAGAAATGTCCAA
>BLBF01000002.1:63762484-63853084 GCA_015471245.1 Laticauda colubrina | reverse complement strand
AGCATGAATAGAAGAGATGATTCCACCAGACTGTCAATCATTTGGAAGCCTGTACTCTCAAATAGAAAGATCTCCATGCCACAAAACAGACAAACTCCCGAGCACAGACAGACTCCCTCTGATGCCTCCAACTCAAACACCCCCCCACCAGGCACCCAGGTGAAACCTGGCTTCCTAATGGATAGCAGCCGTCCTTTCACACGAAGCCAAGCTGCACTGAAAGCCTCCAACACAAGAACAGAGTGTTGCCAGCCAATCAAAGCCACAAAACAGACAGAAGAAACCAGAAACACCAATCAATCAAACTCCAAGTCCAGTGACCACAGACCCAGGCTCTTAGCCAATCAGAGTGGACCAGCCTCGAATTTGAAACCAAAAGCTGTGAGACACACATCCATACAGAAGCCTGATGATGGCAGATGAGATTCTGCTGAAACGTTGCTGCAACTTTAACAGCACTACAATGACGTGGGATAATACCCGAGGGAAGCTAAACAGCACACACACACACACACACACACACATATATATATATATATAAAATGTGTGTGTGTGTGTGTGTAGTGAGTTTGGATAGCTTTGATGGTTTACAAAATTATATTCAGATAAAATAATGATAAAATTCCTAAAAAATAAAAATTTCTCAAAGCTTGTTTGAAAAGCCACTTTTTTCCCCATCTTGCATTAATGAGAACATGTTTGCAGATAGGCACTATGTTCACCCCTCATATGAACTGAAGCACTTTCAAAAAATTTTATTCTGAAATGCTGCACACATAAACACAACACAGTACCAGGCTAATCTTTTTTGGCAAATACCGTTTTAAATTCAGGGTTGCTTTTTGTTTTTTGGCTTATTGAAAAAAGCTAGGCTAGCCTGTATAGGTAGTCCTTGACTTACAACCAGGGGTAAGATTCAAAATTTTTAGCAACTGGGTCTGTGGGTGTGGCTTAGATGGTAGGCATGTGTGGTGGTCATATGACTGGGTGGACATGGTTTGTTGGTCATGTTATTGGCTGGGTGTGGCCAACTCAATATAATTATATTGGGTTGGTGGCAAAGGTGAGAGTGAGGAGGGAATAGCAGCAACCCTCCACAAAAGTCCCAATTTCTCATGTGTCCCATTGGGAAAATTAATTGCCCACCCCTGCTTTAAACCATGTCTTAATTAAGTGAAGATCTGGAACTAATTGCAAACAGTGTTCAGTCAAAAACAAATCTGGTTTTATTAATACATGTATTCATGGGCAAATAGCTCTGGATATTGCTAAATAATGTATATATACAGTTAAACATTTGTTTTTTTATTTTCTTGGATGAAGAATAATTCAAGTATGTTTTAAAATATTTTGTGACATTGAAAAATGAAATTACATATTTAAACTATTAATCAGGCATTTGTATTTTCTCTGTAAAACAAAACTCATTATTCCATTGTAACATGTTTGCACAGCTTTGCGCTGCCCATCTGCCAACCCAATCAGATGCACCAAATCACTATCAAGCAGTATGTCGCGCATTATTTGCAGAAACAATGGAGTTGTACACATTCTTGGCCAAAATTAAAAGTGCTAGAGAGGTAATGTACAAATCTCCTAGTCCTTTGGCTTATTTGCCTTTTTAAAATATCATACATTTCTGTCTTCTAGTATTAATACTCTGAAACAACTGTTTTTGTAATTATAAATATTGAACTTCTATTTTGGTGAATTATGTTTGTCATAATTATTTTTATTTCAGTGGCACCATATAATTATAACTTAAATCCATCAATATTGATACTGGGCTCTTTCACCACTATCATATTTATTTGGATTTTAGTTTTTAAATGGATATATTTAACATAAAGTGATTTTGTGATTTGAAAGTAGATTCAAGCTTTTCACTTCTCACCTTCTTATTCCTGTAACATTCTTACTATACCTTTCATATCAGTGTGTTAATATATCTTCTTTATTGTGTCTGTTAAAAACATTGTTTGGAAGTGACAATTGCCAAAACAAATGTGTGATAATTATAATCTTTTTAAATATGAGTTTTAAACAGTGACAGTGCTGATGTTTTTTCAGGTGATGCTAAATTATCATGCATAATATCCTTTATCACTGATCATACATGATAGTATTAATATATAGTTCAGCAATATCTGTAGGGCGCCAATGTTATTGTAAACAATTTTTTTTCTTTTAATTGATAGAATTTAAAGAAAATGCAGGAAATGGACAAAAAAGGAAATGAGGACTCAAGCACTGACCTTGATGAATTAAAAACTGCTGATTGGGTAAGATTACTTTTTTAAATAAAGTAATGGCTTTATATTACAACCTTAGAGAGAGAGAACACAATTTATATCAAATATTTATATCGAATGTATACAAAGATGCACATATCTAAAATCCATAAACCATGGATAATATTATATCTGTTCTTTCTCTATAAAGTAAATAAAGAATTTATTGTCACTGAAGTGAAGAAACATGATTCTAGACGCTCTATTAATTTCAAGACATGCAACTGGTTATGTGATTATGTGACAGTGTAATTAACTGCTTGCTTGTTTATAATCTTTCCTATACTGCTTACATGCTTACAAATAAATATTTGGCTCTATGTTAGCTAAAATGGAAATTAGTTGGAAAAATATACTTGTCACAATATTGAATATAATAAATTCTAGCTTATAAAAACGGAGGCATCATTTTACTTTATGATACATGTAGATTTATAACGAGTATTTAAGTATAAGTGTTTAAGTTTAGTAGAGCTTAAAATAACAATAATACAAACTTTCTTACATATTAACCCTTTATTTTTAACTATTTCAGGCACAGTTTTGGGTTCAAGTTATGAGAGATTTGCGAAATGGTGTAAAACTTAAAAAAGTTCAAGAACGTCAGTACAACCCTCTACCCATAGAATATCAGCTCACTCCATATGAAATGTTGATGGATGATATTCGATCCAAGCGCTATACTTTAAGAAAGGTTATGGTAAGCTCTGTCAAAATCAATTTTATTATTCTTTGTATAGCCTTAAATTATGTTAGGACCACCAAAAAGGACCAAAAAAGAAAACTATTTTAGTTAACTTGAAAACCTAATGCCTTCTGAGGGATATTATATTGTTTTGTTTAATTTTTTTTTCCTTAAAATATTAGAATCTTAGTTAATTTAACAAGCTATTTTGAAAATCACCTCGACTTCAATAAAAGTTAGTATGTTATAGGATCTGCTATTTGGAAGAAAAAGGATTGTATTTATTTAGGCACATAAAAAACTAGCTGTGTAGAATTTTGTATTGTATCACATAGATTTAACAAAAATTGCTGTTCAGCAGGAACACTGGTTTATAAAATTGAAGTTCATTTTATTTTATTGTATATATGAAATCTGTAAACCCTTTAACAAGAAATTTGGATAGCTTCTAGGTATCCCTTCCTGTGACCATTGAGCACAGGATAACTTCTAAAGTTCGTGCTTTATATAGAGTAATCTAAAGTGCAAAGATCCATGAATTCAATTTCCAAAGACCTTTTAAACATCTGGGTAGCTATATTTTACAGGTTTCAGATAAACTGGTTACATAGTGCCTGCCTTCCAGTGGTCAATGGGCTGCATTTCAGTAACCACTGCAATTATGATTGTTTTAAATTCATTGCCTTTTGGATTGCATGATACTGATGTGCAAACAAAATAATAAATATTTTTCTTCTCTCTTTTAGGTCAATGGGGATATTCCTCCACGGTTAAAAAAGAGTGCCCATGAAATTATCTTGGACTTTATCCGGTCTCGACCTCCATTAAATCCTGTATGTAATAAAATGGGAAGAGGGAAATTAATGAAAATAAGAAATTTTCTATACCTTTTTGCCTTAACCATATTCAGCTTTCTTCTATTTCTTTTCCCAGTCTTCTCTAAAATACAGGAAACACAGATTTTTCATATGTTTTGTAGCATTAACATCCTCCAGATGCATTTATATAAAATTAATATACATTAGAGGAATTATTTTGAAATAAAATCTCATGTATTTTTGCTGTTTCATACCAGTCATCTCAGCATCCTTTATGAAACTATCTTATGCACTTGACGTCTCTACTAGAACTATTTCTTTTAGCCTGTTGGTTTTGTCATATATTCTGACATGGGATCTGTCCCTTATCTGATATGTGACTTTTTATTTGTGTGTGTGTTCCCATTAGGGTGTATCAGATACACATATAACAGAATAACTGTGATGACCCAGAGTGTAGCACAAACGTAACAAAATCCAAAACGTAAATAAATGTCCTTTAATGCCTCAAACTTGGCCCCATTGTTCAATAATTCTCAGCTGAAGGTAAAACGTACTCAAAAATAGTCTTCAAAAGAAAGCAATACAATCTGAATGTAATGAGCAGATAGAGGTGAAATAGAAAACCAAACAAACTACACAACAGACCAGGATAAGTAATTACCAAATTCAAGGAGATAACAAGGCACAGTCTGTTGGAAGGACGCCAACCAAGATAACTTCAGCCCAAAATAACACACGCTTTGCTTCTGGCAACGCTGTTTTGTAATAGTCTCTCTTATATACTTAGTCTCCCCAGCAGCAACCAATGAGGAGGATCATGGCCGCTTCCTCTCTCATAAGCCAACTTGTTGCCTTCTCCGTTCCTCCCTGCATGTCCTAGGATGCAGAAGGGATGGGCCTGGTTCTTCCTCTGACTACCCAGCCGGCCTCTGCCCTTCTCCAGCCTCCACCACAACCTCCGGAGCCACACCTCCACTCCCTGTCAACTGTTCCTTCTCTCCTTCAGAGTCCAACTCTACCAAGGGCATGACAGAACAGAACTGAAAGGGAACTTGTAGGTCTTCTAGTCCAATCTCCTGTTCAAGCAGGAAACCCTATATAATTTCTGACAAATGGTTGTCCAATCTCTTCTTAAAAATTTCGCTACAAAGATGAACAAGCTACTTATTTATAACTGTAGTTCTTTGAGTGGTCATCTGAGCATTGATATAACCTTCCCTCCATCCCACTTATGTCTCTTCTTTGGTCTGTAAGAAAGAACTCCTTTTTGACATCAATTCAAGGCGTTAATCAGAAAGCTAGAAAAGTATTCCAGTGGCATGCAATGGCCAGACAAGGGGTGCTTTTCCCATTTAAAACATAATATTTTAAGACATTTCTTAGATGGAAGAAGAGTTAGAATATATTTCAGTGAATATGAAAAGGTCGCTTGAAAAACCACAGTTATAATTTTGACAAGCAATCTATTATTTTTAAATTGTAGCTTAGAAATTATTTCAATGGACACTTAATTTAGGTACATCCATATATATTGATGAAAATCTCTTAAGTATGGTCAGTATTTTTCTTTGAGATACGTTATTCTTTCCAGGCATCTGCAAGAAAACTGAAACCAACTCCACCACGGCCTCGTAGCCTCCATGAAAGAATTCTGGAAGAAATAAAATCTGAAAGAAAGCTAAGACCTGTTTCACCTGATGAGATCAGACGTAGCAGGCTAGGTGAGTACTTTGATTTTAATGAAATCTGGTTCATCTCTCTTGACTCAGGAATTGGGTAGAATGTGTGTGATTTGTCCTTGGATGATAAACCTCCCCAGAATACCAGCAGGTCTAGGCTAAACTGAGAAGATGAAGCATACTCTCCCAAAGAAGATAATTAAGTTATCAAGAAAATTGTGGTGCATATACGATGAAACAAGACAACTATCTGCCCTGTTGTACTGTATGGCACTGAATGCTGGGTGGAAACAATAGGGAGCGAAAACTGTCTATGTCATGGAAATGTGAATGCTCCGTTAGATATCAGGCATCTCCCTTCTTGATCACATCACAAATAGCACCAATTTGTGTGGCACCAATTACAGAGAAGATGAGAGAAGGCCAACATGTCCAGAGAGCAGCACCTTCCAGCGTTGCCAAGACAGCCTACCAAGTAGAAATCAGTGGCCAGTGACCTCACAGGCGTCCAAAATAGAGATGGCAAGACATCATCAACAAAGACATGCAAGCTGTGGGCCTGCACCCCGGAGACATAGCTGACCACGCAAAGTGGCATTCAGTGGACCCTGCATCTGCAGAAATACACTAGGAAGAAGAAGATATGCGATGAAACCTCTAGGAATCAAAATCAACTTGAAGAAAACTTTTCCAAGATGTGTTAACCAAGTTCATTTCTAAAATAGTTCCACAAGCAGAAAAGCAATAAGGCAGAATTGCTGATAGTTTGTAATCGAATTTCTAAGGAAAAGACAATATACCTCAGTGTTCTTTTTGCCTGATTTATCAGAAATCAGGTAAAAATAAGATTATAACTTTCAGCAAGCAACAAGATGAAGCTATTGACATATTCTATGGCTCAAGTTATCTTTAATTCCCATATAAATGCTAGCATTTATATGGGAATTAAAGACAACCTGAGCCATAGAATAGCTGGCTGGATATTTGGTATATACTATTACAAAATACCTGGATATTTGGTATATACTATTACTTAACAGAGGTTATTGGATTTGTTTTAAATAAACCATTATTCAAAAATATGAGCAAGGCTATTTCAAACATCAAATGTATTATTTTAGTATCAATTTGTAGTAGAAAAGGCACTGTCCTAACTCAGTGTTGATATGTATTCCAATTTGATAGCCCTTGGTTAATAATTACTGGTAGTGCAATCATTCAAAGTTATGATAGTATTAAATGGGTGGAAATTATGACCAGTCTTTAAAGTTCTGGCTATCTGGCTATTGCAATCTGGATGCTTGGCAACAGGATCACACAACAGTTGAAGCATCCTGCAGTTATGTGATCACCATTTCCAACTTCCGGTCAGCTTCCCACAAGCAATGTTAATGAGGAAGCGAGCAAAGAAGGCTGCAATTCATTCTAGTAAGTCTATCCCACCCAGCATCAGCCACCCTCAGCCCTGCGTCCTCATGTTGAACCTTACCAGCCACCTTGTACAACCTCTCCCCTGCCTGGCAGCAAGCACCTGAAGCCCCATTTGCCCTCTCACCACATCTTGATAGCTGTTCACACAGCCTCCACTGCCTATCAACAGCCTGCCTGCTGACCTGTTTTCAAACTGCCTGGGATTTTCAGCTTCCTGCTGGCTTCCTCACTGACTTGGTTTTTCTGGATGCTGGCAGGAAATTGCAAGGAGGTCCTTACTTATTGACCTGCAATTCTTACTTAATGATGGCAATGATGCCAGGATTGTCATTGTTAAGCAATATAGTCATGTGACATCACACTTTATGACAACAGCAGTTAGTGATGGAAATTCTAGTCCCAATTGTCATAGACTACATGTATGTTTTCCCATAAAATTTTTATATCAAAATATATATGCAGCACTGGTATAGCTTTTATCAGTTTGATTTTAAGAACTAATTATCAGAAGTTTGCCATGCGAATAAGATAATAAGAAAATTCTTCCTCTTGGCAATATTCTTTACTTATTACCTTTTCTCTTTGCAAATGAGGCCTGCCCCT
Source organism: Laticauda colubrina (assembly GCA_015471245.1). Lineage (NCBI taxonomy): Eukaryota > Metazoa > Chordata > Lepidosauria > Squamata > Elapidae > Laticauda > Laticauda colubrina. The sequence goes on along the minus strand of BLBF01000002.1, from coordinate 63,845,574 downwards.
CTCTCCATGTATAAAGCTGTCTCACTTTCTAAACACATTTTTTTTCACATTTGGAAAAAAAAAATCCCCAAACTTTAGTTCTCGCAACTAATTTTCTGTCACATCACAATTCTTTACATAATTGTAATTTTTAGGAGAAAAGATAAATACCACAGTAGTTGTGCTTATTCATGCTGTTTTTCTATTTTTCTTAGATGTACCCACATCAACAGCCTCCCAAAACCTATTAGAAAGTTGTATAGCGAATGGCAGCTTGGAATCCAAAGCAAAGGTAAATGGCCTAGGTACGAAATTAACAGTGCAGCGGAAGAGACTTCTGAAAGCTCCCACTTTGGCTGAACTGGGTAGCTCAGATTCAGAGGTAAGATGGATAGTAACAATACATCCCTTCTGTTTAGATTTTTACAAGTAATCCTTGACTTACAATTGGTCACTTAGTAACAGTTCAAGTTATGACGAACCTCCTCAAAACTACTTACAACCCAGATTTGTCATCCTACTATGGTCAAGTTATCATATTTTGGGTTCCAGCCTGCATTTATAATTACCATATCCTGCACTCATATATGATTTCAATTTATGACCTCAATTTTTATTTTTATTTTGCTGGAAAATAATGTTTACTTCTGGTTTCTGGCACAAAAACACCCATTGTGGACAATAGACTTACTTCACCACCACAATATTCACTTAATAATCAATGCATTCACTTAATAATTGCCGCATTTGTTCAATGGTCACTGCAAAAATGAGCATAAAATCAGAGCATAAATCCAAGCTAAATTACAGTCATAAATCGAGGACTATCTGTAATTGGTTCATTTCATTTACTGCTTTTATTGGTCACATTGGGACTTGTTTTGCTTAAAATATGATATAGTACATTTGGTAAAAAATACTTTTCAAATCATTTTGAACAATTCATCCTAATGACCACTGTTAAGATTAAAACCAAATTATAAAATGAAGGTCAAAAGCTGCATTTTTTTGCAAGGCTTAAAATTCACAGGTCTTTGTGATGTCAAATTTAGTTTGTGTGTCACTATCCAGTTCTGGCTAGATGTTAGAAAAACAATCTATATGATAATTAGGTCATGTTCCTGATCTTAGTAACATTTTACATTCAGTTGGTCTATTTTGCTATCACTTTACTCTTGGTTGTACAGCATCCCAATATGAATGCTCCTTTAACACAAGTACTATTGATATCTACAGTACACCACTTGAATTGTTTTTAGTTTATGAGGCTTGCACATATGGCAAGAAGCTTATAGCTATCAGCCTATTATATGGCCTCTATAATATTTTTTGCTGTTTGAAGAAATAATGATATGTTGTCTTCCAGAAGCAGTTTCATTAATATGATCAGGTGATCATGTATAGTTCCATAACCTGCATCATCATTTTTCTGCATATTATTTATACTGTTTCCCAATTAAAGAGAAGGGAGACATCTGATTGCCATATTTTATTATTACCAGGAGGAATCTATACCCAAATCAGTCAGTAGTGGTAGTGTTTCTTCTTCCCAGATGGAAGATGTGTTTCTGGAGACCACATCTGGGAAAAAGGGTGAGTAAAAATGCTCAAAACAAATAAGGTTTCCTGCAACAATAGAAACATTTTGAACTGGATGGATTAAAAGAGATTTACTGTGTATGTGTGTGTATGTATGATAAGATGCGATATATATGATATGATGGTACTTTCATTCTAGTTGTATGACATCATTACAGGTACTGTTAAAATATTAATTTACAAAATCTGAACATAACTCTTCCTTATCAAATTTATAGTGCCTCCAAAATTCTTGCCAATATCATCTACACCACAGCCAGAAAGGAGACAACCACCTCAGAGACGACATTCTATTGAGAAGGAAACACCAACTAACGTACGGCAGTTCTTACCTCCCACAAAACAGAGCTCCAGATCCCTTGTAAGTGTTGTAGTAGATCAAATTCAGCATTGGTTGAACTTAGTGGTTCCAGCACTGAGGGAAGAAAATGCATGTTTTCCATAGGATGTGATGAATCCTTAGCTCAGAATTGTGAGACCTTGGAACAGCTCTTGAATTTTATTTCCTGTAAGTTGAAAGGAAGATCTAGCATGAAATAACTCTGAACTTTTAAATTCAGGATTTGAATGCTGTGCGTAATTGATGATGTTCTTATATAAACTTGCTAATAAAATTAACATATTTCCAAGTAAAATGTCTTCTATATCATACATGAAAATTAATTTTTTTGCTGCTGTTTTTTGCATATTTTTAATCTGTTATTGAAAGATGAAAAATGTTTCATATTATGTTTAAAGATCCTAGAATGCCATGTAATCATATAGTATTATTGGATCTATTTAAGGATCAAAAGAAAATACAGCACATGCAATTAGGTGACTTTATCTGAAAGTAGATTTCAGTAAAACACAGCTGTTATAACAGAGAATGAAGTGCCTATTTTAGGAGCTAGCAGAATACCAAAGCCTGGTATTTTTATAAGTAAGATCAATTTTTTTGGAAAAAGAATTCTTAAAATTGATAAAAGAGTGAAAGATTTCAGGTTTAGGAAGAAGGATGTGTTTGATCTTAATAAAAAGTCTTCTTGTTCTGCATTGGCTCAAGAGGATCTGATTTGGATGCTGATTTTTTAGCATGCTGAAGTTAACTTGCATTCCACCTCTAATTCATAGAGCAGAGCTGCTTTCTCAAGAAATTAAATGTATTAATTTCTATTCTTCTATAAATCTATGACTCGAGCTTGAATTCACTTTCTGATCCTAGATAATCTTAACCTCATTTGTCAATTCCAAATGCAGAGTACAGTACAAAAGCAATTATTTTCTAAGAAATAGCTTTATGCGAATAATGGCTTTGTACATGTGAAAATTATTTGAAGTATAGCTATGCAGGCATTCAGAAATATAAAAAAACTTGTGTAGCAGTTATTTCTTATGTACTACATAAAGGTTGCTTTTAATGGAGATCCAATTACAGAAAAAGTCTTTATCATTTCTCATATTTCTGGCATTTCCACTAGATATACTGTGAAAAATCCAGTCTCATCTTACTTTAAAGAAATCATATAGTTTTAGAAGTTATCTATGGATATATGAGGCCCATCATGCTTTTTTTCTTAAATGATCCTAAAAATATTATCACCAAAAAAAGTCAGATTATAACTTGGTTTGTTTTAGCAGAAATAATACTATTTTACAATTATATTCTTATTTTAACCTTTGATATTAAAAGTAGAACAACAACTGAATATAATAATAATAAAACTTAAACTACCTGTGTAAAACATCATTTTTTTTCATAATTGTGGATTAGAAAGTAAGCCACATGATAATATAAAGTTATTCCTGGTGTCTTATCTCAAAAAGTAGTTCAGGCTAAGAAATTATGGACGCTTTTTCCCAGGGTTTGTGCAGCATGATCTCAGAAACAATTTATTTTTCACTTTTTGTCTGTTCTGAGAGGAACAAGCTAGAAAAGTACTCAGATAACAAAGGATGACACTGCCATTTACCAGAACTCACTGGAGATCAAGTTAAGCCCCTAAGAGCAATTAGAGCACCATCAGTATCACACATGGTATTTGCTTTGCTAAATCAGTTTCTTGGAATGGCACACAAATAAGGGGAAGGGTAATCAATGTTAATTAAAAAATTAAAACTACAGAAGTTCCTGACTAAGAAATAATTTCATATTTTATATCTTGTACTGAAAGGAAAACCCCATATTTCTGTTGTTGTTTGGTCTTATGAAAATGAGGAGACTTTTTGTAAGTATTTATTTATTTTAAACATTTTATATATTGGTTTCCTTAAAAACAAAGCAATTATAATGTGTTAACAAATTTAAAATAGAATGAATAATCACAAAGCAGCAGAATCTATTCAATCCTGTAGTGATTTGCCAAAATTCTCACATTTCCATGGGCAATGACTGAAATGATTGAAATTTCAGCATACATCAATACTTCCTGAAAGTATGATATTTTTTTAGTATCTGAACTTGCAATAGTTTTTGACTTGATAGGCTTCTCACCTACCCATTCAACATGTTGTTGTAATATTGTGATATTCTGTAACTTTATTTTTTTATCAGCTCTTAGTAATTCCCTGCAGATTTCCATTTGAATGTATATAAGAGCTACAAATATGGAAAAAACTGAACTCCCAGTTAAGCACATTTATATTCTGTCACAATTCTATAAAGATTCAAAGAAAATCACAACATTGAAAAACAATAATATTGATAAAGTTGAAAATATAAAAAAACCCCAACATTCAGAAATAGGCAAACCTGGTGCTGGAACCAAACATCCAATAGAAAAGTTCCAACTTAAAATAGTTTCCAGAAGTCAATTAGAGTTGGAACCAAAATCTACATACACAGAATGAAATCTGTTTAAAGTTTTAAAGACTAAATAGCATATTTAATTGAAATAGACATAATGAATATCGTCCTATGCCAGTATTTGTTGTGTTTGTTCATGAGTATGAATCCTGTTATGCAAAATGGCAATTAAAAAGATACTATGTTGTTCAAAAATAAATATATACCTATTGAGGTTCTGCTTACTTCTTAGGAAATTAACTGATATCACATGTATTTTTTGTTTTTAAGAAAAGACATAAATATAATTTTATAACAGTTTATTAATTGTCATTGAATAACTGTTTCATTATATTCATTAAAATTTTACACCTACTGTTTTCTCAAAGTATAAAGAAAATGGGATAGATGAGGTCACATTACCCTATGTTAAATTTAACATCCTCCTTCTTCATTCCTTTCCTTAGGATTGATGGATTGTCACTGCTTATCTTCTGATGAAAGAAATCCCACCTTTAAATAATCCTCATTTCCACTGAAAAGAAAGTTGAATAGGTTCTTCCAGCAGAATTAGTAGGGAGCTTATCTTGTGATGGTTTCTTCCAGCAGAATTAGCAGAGGGCTTATGTTATGTTGTGCAGTAATTCTGGTTGTATTTAGCTGACTTCCCAATAAGAAAGAAAGAAATATCAACGCTGGGGTTATATTACAGTATCTAAAATGGTAGACAAATGTTTTATTTATGTTTAGCCTTCCTTTTTCTACTTCCTATCTAATGCTCAGGTTCCAAGGAAGACCCTTTTTTCAACCATACATACAACTTCTCACCTTAGTTCTCATCCTTTTGAAGCAGCTTTGTTTGGAATGGCCAGAACTCTGTATTATCTATGTGAAAGAGTTTTTAACCAGTGGAAAGCCTCAAAGGTTTGCCTCCTACTGTGAGCTTTGTAAATCTGTCATAGAAGTCTTTCCTTTCCATCAAATGGGAAGAGATTCCTAAACTGTGGCAAGACATGAACAGTTTAGGATTTCACTGGATTCTGATTAAAATTGATTTTGCTGCCTAAAGAAGTCTTTTGTGCATGCATAGATTCACTGATGAATTTGTCTGGAATTTGGAATTATCTTTGAAAGATAATCAAACTAGAATGTAAAGAAGAGCTTTTTACAGCCTTAACTTTTTAGAAGTGAAAGAACAAATATCAAGAGAAATTGTTTAGAAAAATTAAAAATGTATTCAAACTCATACATGTCCATTTTGGCCAAGTTTTCACATTATAAATTAATCTTTGAATGTGTATTTACATACAGATAAATTGATATGCCAAACGTATATAAAATTAAAATAAAAACTAAATTAAGATTTAGAGATTATAAAATTAGCATTTACAATTAAGAGCATTTATGAGTTCGTGTCAACAAAGTTGAACTCTGCTGAATGTTTTTAGACAAATTACTGCATTTTTCTCAGTGGATTGGACCAAAAATAAACAAATATGTTGGGTGTTATCATTATAAAGTTGTTTATTTCACTATAGTCTTCACTTGCAAACTATGAATAAATTTATTATGTGTTGTTTAATAAAAATTATTCCTATATTAGTCTTCTGCACTTGACAGTATAATAATAAACTACTTCAGAGCTATCTGAGGATTTTAGCTTGGTAAACTATTGTATCCATCCTGCTAGCAGCTGCTTGAATTGCCTCTAATGAAAAAGAAACATCAGTTTAGCTGCATCAGGAACTATCATAGTCTATTTATCTATAATACAATACTTATTTAGAAGAAAAGGCTTAGCAATAATACTATCCTACAGTTGGAGAACTTTTTAATGAATTGCTCTCTTAGTTTTCATTGTAAAATGTCAAATGTAAATAGTACTTCAAAATGTACTATAGCCAGAGTGCTGGATAATTGAAAGTTTAAATATGGATTATTCCTATAGGAAGGATTTAGTAGACACATGTACATGAAGCCACCCAGGCATATAGGTCATTCCTGTTTTGAAACAAGAGTTTCTTTATCACATGTCTCCTTTCTCTAGTATCCACACAACAAGCATAATTATTTTTGAATGAATGTTGGGATCAGTATGTACATGTGAAGAGTTTGAAACTGGGCTTTCAGTAAAAGAACAAACACTCTGGTAACAGGCTATTCAAATAATGCATCAGCAAGGCTATACTGAGAAGACCTGATGAAATATTTTCTTTAAGATTTAAAGAGCTGAAAATTAGTTAGAAAATATTATTTCATACTTTACCATTATAACATGAATAACATTTCAAATGTCCAGTGTTATATGTAATAAGTATTAGCAAAAAGTATCAATTGATACTTTAATAGTTTATTATATATAATAAGGCCAGGAGAAAGAGCTGAGTTGACCAGTTTGCTAGAGAGCAGCAATTTAGCTTTACTCTTACATATTCTCTCTCTACTAAACATTTCCAAACATGACTTCTAATTTTCACACTGATGTTATAGATAGGGGTATCAAACTCAAGGCCCACAGGATGGATCCAACCTTCAGGGTGCTTAGATATGGCCCATGGGACCTCCCTGGAAACAGCGATGGGTTAGCCTACGGTGCCTCTACCACCAAAAAGACAGCTCAAGAGGACCGCATGTTGCAGGAGGCCGTCACAACTGAAAATTGAACTAGTGAGGCCATTTTCCAGGCTTTTTCACTGGCAGAGGGTCGCAGAAGGGCTGTTTTCCTCTGTTTTCTCTGGCAGAGGGTTGCAGTAGGCCATCACAGCTGAAAACAGAGCCTTTTTCACCAGCAGAGGGTTTTAGGAGGCCATCACAGCCAAAAATGGAGCTTGGGAACTCGTTTTTGCTGGCAGAGTGCTTGGGCCGCCACAGGTGCCCCAATGGGAGTGATGTTAAGCTGGCCACGCCCACCCTGGCAACCCCGCCGCCACTGATGTGGTCCTCAATGAAATCAAGTTTGACACCCCTGTTATAGATATTCATTTAAAGAAGTAAATTTTTAAAAAAATCATATTTCTAAGACAAAAAGCTATGAATTTATAATTTAATGGTATTTTATGAATGAATAAATTAAAAAGCTAGTAATTTCTCAGTGTTACCATTATTTACAGTAATACAATAATGTATTATTTATTTGATGAAATACCTTCATAGTCATGGAAGTTATTGGACCATATTGTAACTTGGGGGAAACACTGTTGGAAAATAGATAAGGGACTTGTTCCTCCTCCCACACCTTTTCTGATTAATCAGTCCTTAAAAGGCAATGGTGTTTTAAACAAGTTATGAAAGAAGCAGCAAAAGACAAGCTGTTTAATACTTTAAACTAATTTAAATAGTTGAATATAGCTACATTATTTCATAATTATCAGTAAGGAGGAAGAACAATGACATTTTTTTTGGATGTTTTTTTTGGATGAGAGGGAGTTTCATAGATCTGCACTGCAATAGCCATATGTAGTTTAGTATCAGTGATTGAGCAAGGCATTCAGATGTGCATTGCTTCATTCAAAGGCAACAGTCCTTCAAATATGTTGCTGGCAAACCATTTTGGAGTATTAACATTTAATATAAATGGGTAATCATTCTTGGTAATGATTCTGGGTAATCATAAATCATATCATACATCAACTTTTATGTATTGAATCTTGGAGCCAATGACTAGACACTTGTGATGGAAGTTTAAAACACTAAAGCAATTGCTATTTTAAAATAAGCTAAATAATTCTGTAAAAGCAGTAGATAAATAAATCTGAAAGCAAAGGATGAAAAGTTATGAATGCCTATAAAACATGAAGACTTTTAGCATGTGGTGAAGAAAAATAGCATTTTCAGGTGTAATACTAAGGTTAATATAATATAGTAAAACCACAATAAATTTTGACTCTGATGTCACGTTGTCCTAGTATGAATAAGTTAATGATAGAAAAGGCATAGTTGCAAGCATCTTGAGCAAGATGAAGTTTGTATTTGAGGTCCAGATAGGTAAGACAGGTGTTCTTTAAAATATGGTGGCTCTGGTATATACTCTCTTTACCAATTCTGCATTGTAATTTTTTCTGACCTGAAAGACAGAATTATAAGCTACTTAAAATAGCATTGTATCTATTGTTCTAATTAGTTGGATTTTACAGCATTATGCTGCATTTATAATATGAATTTGTATAACATGAATTTTTCTTAAAAACTATAAGCAACATTGCTTATGAATGAATGTCCTAATTTATCTGCAGACTACTATTTATTTATTATTTTCCTCATGATCCCAAGCTTGTAGTCTTTCTTTCACAGAGTAAAATAAGGTTAGCATATCATTTTATATAACTTAGAAACCAAATTATTTTCAAGAAATAATTTAGCTAGGACAAGAATCCTGTCTTTCAGCCAAATCTATGGCAAGAATAGATCTATGGCAAGGTGAATTTGGGATGTGCATTTTTATTCTGTGGTATCAACAATTCTTACTCAGCCCAATATTAACCTGTTATGGTGTTTTAGTGTTGAAAAAATGTTCTATATACTACTTATAACAAATTGTAATAGATTGATATTCCTGCTAGAATAGCAGGAGCATAAGGTATACAAATTTGCAACTTTAATTGTTTAAATATTCTATGAAGAAAATAATATAATTACATGCAGTAAAATATATAATTTTACTGTAAGTTTTAAAAATACCACAGAATAAAAATTTATTCCGGATTGTATTGCTAACTGTTTCTTTGGCTTCTCCAGGCATCTTAAAGTATCAAAGACATCATCATAATTATTGGCTTAATAACCATCAGAGGCTTTTTTAGTGACCACCTCTTTAGCCTGCATATCTGAAGTCTTTGCTATTTTGATGCCTGTAATCATATAAATGTTCTCCAATGTTGGTGGTAAAATCTATTTCTTTTAAAATTACTAACCAGGTGGCTGGCTCTTTTGGATAGCTGGGAAATGCTCTGAGAAAGACAGTTGAACAACATTTTTTTTGCTTTCAGGAGGAGTTTTGCTATCCAGTGGAATGCCTGGCTCTCACAGTGGAAGAAGTAATGCATATCCGTCAAGTGCTGGTAAAGGCAGAACTAGAGAAGTATCAACAATACAAAGATGTCTATACTGCCCTAAAGAAAGGAAAGGTACAGCTAATTGTGTTGATTTTCCACTGATATGGACAATGGAACATGGAAACAAATTATCATTCGCAGGAAGTTAAAGCCCCTGCCACACTGCACCAACGGATGGAAAGAGGATGTAAAACGGAGAAAAACACTTGCCATCCGTTGGTTAACGCGATGCTTCCGTTCTGTACTCACTGCCTCCGTTTTGCTTCCTCTCTATCCGTCCAGCATCCATCTATTGACATTTCATCCGCTCAGAAGGTTTTGAGCTGTTCAAAACTTTTGAGCGGAAAATGTATCCAATGCATCCGTTCTGCATCTGCTAGGCATACGGGGGACATCCGTTCTGCATCCGTTACGCATCTGCTATATCCGCTAGGCATCCGCTGCACATCCGCGCAACTCAAATCCGTTCCAGCGGTAAACGGACGCAGGGAGGAAGCGGAATAGATGCACAGTGTTAGTAGCACGGACGGAGAAAGGATGAAAACTGATGCAACTACACATCCACGTCATCTGCTACGCATCCGCTCTGCATCCGCTCTGCATCCGCTCTGCATCCTCTATGCATCCGCTCTGCATCCTCTACGCAGCCGCTCTGCATCCGCTTCCATCCGCTTCCATCCATTAGGCTTCCGTTCTGCATCCGCTTTCCATCCGCTCTGTGTCCTCCCCCCGTCCGTTCCTTTCCGTGTTATCCGCTCTGCTTATGCAAATTTTTGCCCCTTTTGAGAGCGGATAACAACGGATGGAACATTTTTCTTGTCCGCTGTGTCCTTTTTACAAACGTTTTGCATCCGTTGGGCAGTGTGACAGGGCCTTAAAATTTGCAGATGGGTTCAAATTTTTGTGCAAAAGGAAAAGACTAGATCTGTAAATTGAGACTTTATTCTTCTGAAAATAGAAAAGCACCTTTTAAAAATATATGTACAATAGGGGGCGCAACAGTGATTTTTGCAGATTTTATCCTATGTTGTTCTAAATATCATTCAGCCTTTTGGAGTAGCTATATATATAAAGCACTGGGCAAGATTTACAGAGGAAAGGAACACAAATCAGTAGATAAATCACCATCTTCACCTTCTCAAACACCAGTGGAATTCAGCAGAGTATAAGTCTGAATCCAGTTCCTGAACTCAGTGGTAGTTCTTCTTTGTCAGCATGCTTCTCTATTATGCTGCCAAAATGCTTAATATAGAAGATGATATGTCAGTTAGCAAAGGACTATCAAAACATTTCATGAGTATTTTATAAAGAGTGGGAAAAACTACTTATTTTAATAAATGTAATTAGAATGATTAATTGTACAACTACTTGATTATGTAATGTATCTTTGCTGATGTTTGTTCACAGACATAATAGTCTCTTATTCCCACTTTTCGTAGCTCTGTTTTTGTTGTCGCACAAGAAGATTTTCTTTCTTCACTTGGTCCTATACTTGTCAATTTTGTAAAAGGTAAGCACACATGGCTGTCATAAAAATTGCTGAATAATACAGTGATAGAAATGAAGTACTCATTAACCCATTTTTAAAGAATTTGTTATTATTGGTGTTCCATATGAAAGGAAGGAGGAAGGATAATTTTGGGAGTGTAAAGAAGGATTTGAACAGATTAAAGATTTGCATGTTTAGAGATATAAGTTGAAAATCTTTGCAGCTAACAGTGCTAATTATGGCATATGATGTTCATGCCAGCTAATATAAAATGAGTAAATAGCAAAAGACGTCTTTACTCAGAAAATAGATTAACAGTCTTATAAGCCTGTATGCAAAGGCATTTATACTGTAGACGGATTGTTCTATTGTTCTGAAAAATAACAGTCTGAATTTTTCATAAGACACATTTAAATTTTGCTTTCTGCATTTCTGAAATAAGAGTCTGCTGTTATCTCAAGTTAAATCTTTGGCCAATTTCTAAATTTTCTGAGGAGAAGAGAATTGCAGCAATTTTTTGATCCTTCATTTCTGGTTTTAGATTGTGAAATATCACCCAAAATCTGTAAGCATACTATTTGAAAGATGATCATTTTGCATTTTGGGGTTTCTCCTCTTTATTTCCAAAGAGTTTCTACAAGTTAAACCACCTTAATGGAGCAGACTAGGTTTGAACAGGAGAACTTAATAGCCCACATGGGAAGCTGGGATGAATACAGATAGGACACACAATCTTTTGTATCCAGTTCCAGTTTTTTGGGCTTTTTCTGTGTTTTTTATTTATGCTGAAAAATAAAACAACCAGTAAAATTCAAAAATAGTGTATAACTCTTAAAATATTTTTATAAGAAAAATGCAATATAGACTCTAGAGACAATTTTACTTTGAATTAAGAAAGCCAATTTTTTTTTATGTTGTAGGCCTGTATGTTCACAGTGCTGTAAAAAAGTAAGTTTAAAAACAACAATCTAAAATCTGTTCATTAAATTGTTTCTATTTGTTTAAATATTTCATTTTTATCTGTTAGTTTTATACTCTGCTTTTTCTTTTGGAATTCAAGATAGTATATACATTATAGTATTCATCTCTACTTTTAACCTTCTCCAATTTTATCCCTAAAGAAACATAAAGAGGTTTTTTTTGAATAAGATATTGTTCGTGGTCCAATGTCATGCAATGAACTTTCATGATGAGTTGTGAATATGAGAGTCTGAACTTGCTCTCGGAATATAAGACTTACAAGATAGTTCAAGGCTTTGTTATCATAGCATTTTACGAAGATTCATAAAGTCAATACAATATTATTGAGAATATATTGAGTGGGGCACTATAAATGGTATGGCATTTACAATCTCAGGGCAATTATATCTCACCATTGTTCCCTTGCTTTCATGACAGATGCGCCTACCATCAAAGCCATATTCGACTCTTCCAATTTTTTCCCTGGGACCTTCTGCTTTACAGAAAGGAGAAAGCTTTATGAAGCCTGATAAAACTCCCATCAGCCATCACAAGTCACTGAAGGGCATATCAAGGTGCTTATAATTAATAGGGAAGAGGGACAGACAGATAGACATTCATTTTTACTTCTTTCTCCCAATTCATGTTTCCAAATTAATGGATATGAATGCAACTTTAATATTAATAAAAGGAGTAAATAAACAATTTTGGAAATTGCAGGAGTTTCCAACATCATAAGTGAGTTCATTATGTGGGAATATTTTGAATATTCATCTAGACACCATGCTGTTTATGAGCTACTAATAAGCTATCTCTTGGTTACATCTAATATTCCCTCCTCTCCAATCTGTCATACTACATGTCTGGCAGAAACCATCTGTCTGAAATACCATAGGAGTCTTCTTAGTGAGGAAATGGGTCTCTCGCCCAAGGATTGTTCTCTCCACTGGAAATAACTGCCTTACTCTTGAAATGAGGTCCCCCTTGTTGAGGTAATTCCCCGTTAGGAGAATGAGTGCATACAGAGAGACGTATAGAGAGTAGTGGTGGAATAATATACAAACAGTACACAGATACACTGCACAGTAAATGTAGGTTTTTACTTCCAGAAAGGTTAAGCAAAGTCCAAAATTAGCAGTCCAAAAGTCATTCACAGGCTAATCAGTCAGTTTTTCAATCCAGGGATATTCCAGTAACAAAGTCCAATGTCAAAAACAGTTAAGTATCAGACTTACATTAAATCCAGTAATATCAGTCAATTAGGAAAAATGGAGTAATGGCAATACTTTCCAACAGAAGGAAATAGATACACTCTCTTCTGAGACTCAGACTAATACAATCCAGGTTTCTTGCTCCATCTTAAAACCATTTGAGAAACCACACCCAATTGCATGCTCTTGCATTCCCTTAAAGAGATAGTACTAAAATGTTTATCCTGGTTTATGTATTTCTAACCCAAATACTGTTAGCAGACTCATTCTTAACACCCCTTTCCTGAAATCCTCAGTCTTCCAGGTAGCAAGATGATTTTTCTTAGGAGTGGGGCAATGCTACCACATCCCAGCATAATTTGTCTCCCCTTGTTGTGGCCAAGCATCTCCACTTCAACTATCTTGGTCTTGGAACAGGCTTGCTTCCTGGGGGCCATGGGCTTATTGCATTATAAACTTTTTACCAAGCAGATAGCCATACATTTGTCACTGTGTAATAAATTCGGAAAAAACCCTTTCTTAATTGGCTTTCTACCTTCCTAATAGGTGAGTGTAATGAAGCTGTGAGAATCTCAGATTTAAATGAAGAATGTAATCTTTTGTGTCTATTTCAGCCAGTTTTAAATGTAATTTCATGTTGTAGTAAAATGAAAGAAAATATACTTTTCCTGCATAGCATGATTTAAGATCAAATACTGTGTATTTAAGACTCCACAATAATTTTAAAAACTCCCAGTGTGTCTGGTAAACTGTAGTAGCTACTAGCATAACAAGATATAGAGCAATTGCTTAATTTATATTCCACAGCTACAACCTATTTTCATTAAATATGCATTTTCCTTTCTTGAATATATTCACTGAAATATCTTAGCCATTCTTGCCTTCTTTTATAATTCATGTGTCAAGTCTTTCTTTTCTTATAAGCAGTTTCCCCTGAGGATTAAATGTACTAATTGTGTAAAATTGGTTATTTTTGTGTTGTTGGGTGACCTTGAGCCAGTCACTCTCTCTCAGTCCTGAGGAGGAGGCAGTGACAAACTTCCCAAAAAAATGTGCCAAGAAAACTGCAGGAACTTATCCAGGCAGTCCCTGGGAGTCAACAGTGACTCGAAAGCAGAAACAAACAAATTAATAAAATGATCAAAAGAAATTCAGGTGACTAATTTAGTTGCTTCTTTCACTTTACACCAAATATTAAGAACCGGAAAACTTGAAAAGGTTTCTGAAATTATTTAGAATGAATGGTACTAATAAGTTAAGAATTGTTCCTTTATTTTAGGTTGTCCTCAAAGTCAAAATCTGTAGATAAGTCAAGTGAAGAACCATTTTTTCCAAAAGAACTCATGGAGGACTGGAGCACCATGGAGGTGTGTGTGGACTGCAAGAAGTTCATTTCGGAAATCATTAATTCAAGCCGCCGCAGCCTCTCTCTGGCTAACAAACGAGCCAGGTTAAAAAGGAAAACACAGTCATTCTACATGTCATCTCCAGGCACTTCAGAATACTGTCCTTCTGAGAGGACTATCAATGAAATCTGAGTCTTGTGCCTTTCTCTTTATTGACTCTTCATGAGATCCTAAGAAAACTCATCAAAACCAGAGCATCCATCTTTCCTTTGTTCTACATGATCATTTACATTTTCATTAGCTTATTGGTTTCCCTGTTCTATAATTCATAAAAAGAATCAGAAATTGTCCTACCCACCAAGCCAGCGAATAAGCTTGTTTTACTGGAGGAATGCAACTATACAAGATTGTTATCTAATTGTATAAGTTCAATGTACAAATGAAGTCTTTACTTGTATTTTCCCTTATTTATCCTTTAATTATTTTTAAGATGAGTGTCTATGTATGTATCTATATATATGTAGATAGATCTAAAGAAAAACTAGATTATGGTGTCAGTAAATTTGTAAACCATAATGGCATTTGCTACCTATTAAATATTAATCATATTTTGTTATTTGATGTACCTAGTCTCCTATTGTACAGAACTTGATATCTTACATCACAAGATTAAGAAGGATTTGCTAATATGCTGGACACTGTTGATCAATCCATGCCATCTCAGTCTTAGTATAAAATACTGAATAAGCTGGAAGCCTGAAGGGGTAATTATTTTCCTGCAGCTTCTGCTATATTATAATAAAATTAGTGTATTCAAAATAATATTTTTTCCTATTTGGAATGTACTCTGAATATTAGTGGTAGTGTTACCTGTAGCTTTTATAAATAAACAAAACAAAACCCTTTAGAGGCAGAATGCATTATAAGTTTAGTTTTTAATATGAATGAACTTTTGTAAACTAGGGTTCTCTGGGTAATAATCCTGAGAAAGTTAAAATAAATATGTATATTTGTTTTATAGAGCAATACGTAAGTACTGCTGTGACTAAGAATATGGAAGCATGTCTATTATTAACCCCATTTTTATAGGGGTATGTATCTTGGCTGTAAAGATTTTTTTCTTGGAAAAATTTGGGACAATGTGTCTCAGATTAAGAAGTGTTTTTGTTTCCTTGTTTTCAAAAGGTTGGAGAAACACTGAATGTTTTCAAGTTAAAATACTACTGAATATCACATTTTTGCACTGTTTTATAGTCAGATTTTTAAACAAAACTGGCGCTTAGTATGGAATTGGGTTATTTTTATATATATATAGCAGTCCATTTAAACACTTTGCAGATCATCTGTTGATAGGGACAATTACTCTGCTATGTTTTAATGACCTAACATGTTTAGAATCAAATTACAATATATGATGGGAAAAAGTTTGCACTTTCATTTTTATATTGTGAAAGGAACATCTCAGTTCACTTCCAAAATAGGCAAAATTTTATTATATCAATTACCAACCAGACATTTATTTATGAAATATACTATCAAAATTTATTCTGTCACCATAATCCTTTGTTTTGATTATTTCTTGAATACCCCAAACAGTTTATTGTTACATAACCTAACTGAAATTATGAATGTTAAATTTAATATGTCAGCAATCTTTCCAGGAAAGACACATGATTATATCCCAAATCCTCAAATATTAAATATATTAGGCATAATTTTTGAAAATTAAATAGCTAAAATCTCATACATAATACAAGAAATCTTGAAAGATCTGATGATCCTACAAGATTATAGATATTTGACATTTATTGAAAACTATGTTAGGAGTCGTGGCAGCACAAGTGATTACTGACAAGCTCCAAAGTAATTAGTAATCATTTCTGTTAATCAGCAAATAATTTATCTTAGGTACTTTGCTCTCTTTAACTTAAAATCTACACCCACATATATCAAGAAAGCAAAATATTGTTTTATCATCAAGCTGGTAATCCTTATTACCCTGAGTTACCCAGAATCTTTCCATACTGTATATTCACTTCCAGTGCAGCTGATCTTCTAGCTGTATCACGTAGTTCTCATTACAAAATAAAAATGGGTTATTTTTTTTCTACAGAAACCATGTTTTGAAATGTAGGCTAGAACACTTTAATAAAATTTAATAAAATACAAAGTTTTATTAAACCCCCTTTATCGGCAAAGATTTTCCATAGTTTTCACATTTTTTAATGTGTTTTATGTGGGGCCAAGAAAAACACAAAAATTAAGTATTATATAAATATATCAATTTATTTCCTAGCAAAGTATTTACAAAATTCTGGTATGTGAGATTAACCTGAAATTAGTAGGACTAATGAAATGAATGAATTAAAAGATTTTGTATTGAGCTTCACAGGAGAAATATAGGTAATCTTTAACTTTGGGATTGGAATTTCTATTGCTAAGCAAGTTAAATGAGACAAAATTTTACAATCTTTTTTTTACCACAGTTGTTAAATGAACCACTGCAGTTAAGGGAATCATGCAGCTATTAAGCAAATCCAGTTTCCCCCATTGACTTTGGTTGTTGGAAGCCAGCTGGGCAGGTCACAAATGGTGATCACGTGATCCCAGGACATTGCAACCATTGTTCAAATACATGCTGGCTGCCAAGTGTCTGAATTTTATTTTGATCACATGACCATGGGGAGGCTGCAGCAGTCAAAAGTATGAGGATCATCATAAGTCACTTTTTTCAGTGCCTTTCAATAATCCTAAAATTAATGGTTATATGTTGAGGTCTATCTGTAGTCAGCAGTCGTATATGGACAATATTTTACCAATTTGTACGAAAAAAATTGTTAACCCCAAAATTCCATACTTCAAGCTGAAAAATGAATAGACGGTTGTAATATTTTCCATTTTTCTGATTCATGACCACCCTTCATAATTACGTTATTCACAAGATAAATGTTAGAACTGATTTAAATAGCTTGTTGCTGTGAAGGCAAAGCCTACTGAAGAAGAAATTGTATAAATTAAGATCAATTACTTCCCTTTTCCATTTTTATCTCTGGGCTTATATCTGTAAATTAACCCCCAGTGATTGCTTATCAATATATGCTATGTAATTCAAAAATCAGCTCCAATGCAAGGTCCCATCAATTAAAAACAAATCCATTCATAGGAACATTGTCATCTGACTGAAATTTTTTTAAACTGAGGCTGTCTTTCCTACCTCAAATTGTTTTGTAATTTAAACCCAAGTTAATTCTTTGCCGAAGCGCAGACCCTTCCAGCAATTTGGCTGCTTTCAAGGCTTTCACACTGTGTCTCTACAAAAGAAAAGGTTTTCAAAATATCTGTCCTGAGCCTTACAGAAAACATGACAGTGTCAGTGCAGAAGAGTACTGGTCCATTTTGTGAAGTGATTGTTTTTTAATGCTTTGCATAATGTGTGGTTTGAGAATATAACAAAGCTGTCCCACAAGCCAAATGTTCCACGATTACATGCTTTCAAAAGAAAAGTACACCCCAGGAGGGAAAAATCAAATGGAAGACTTGGCTTACTGTACTGATTCTGAAAGCATATCTGATCATCATGTGACATGTGTCAAAGTTAAATGAACTTGCTAAAAGTCATTTGCAAGTTATTTATTTGTTTACAATCCTATGATTTACATGATTTCCTTTTCCTGCTCCAAGATAATTTCTAGCCAAAAGTGGGAAACTTTAAAAAGACCATCACTAAATTTAGATCTGGCAGCCACCACTCTTTCCAACCAGTAAGAGAATTAAATGAACTCTTGGGTGGGTCAGAATCCTATCCTACCACTCACTAGGAAGGGACATCAAGCAAATGTCTTTTTGCAGTTCCACGCTATTCACAAGCAAGACATAGGAAATCTTAAGACATTCCAGACTGACCTCATATCACAATGCTGTGATCTGCACTAAGCTTCAAAACCCATTGGCATGTCTAGAACTGTCCACTTTTTAAATGCATGAAGATATGAGAAATAAGAATTAAAATACAAGGTCTCTTTTATGACTGTATTGAATACAGAAGATCTTGATTTGGCTGAATCCATAGGGAAAAGCCGCATATATACAGCACAATTCTTTTTGCCAATGCCCATTTCTCAAAATCTGATTTGGAGGACTGAGGAAATGAGATGACACAGAGAGCTGGTATAGAAATTAGGTACCCAAGCTTTCCACCAGCAAGAACCCTTTGCTGGAAGCTGCTGCTGTCAAAAACAATAATTCTTCACTTGTATGGAAATGACTCTATATTCAAATTAAGAAAATGACATTCACATTTTAATTTTATTCCCAACCTAAGACTTATTTTTTTGCATTCCATAAATGAAGATATGCAAAAACAAAACATTGTAGACATATATTTGTAGGAAATTTGTTATCCTTTTTTTCTTCATTGACTTTCTTCTATGTTTTAAATCTTGCTTTCTGAGAGGGCTGTGCTCACCTGGAAACTCATCCAGGCCAAGAAAATCATAATAAGGTAAAAAATAGGAGGAACAAATGAAAATCAAATACATGAACAATTATTAGAGAAAGCTGAGTTTACTAGAGCTGGATTTAGAATATAGAATAAAGCCATTGTATGCAAAAGTGATATTTTTAAAAAGGGTAAGTTTTTCTCCCTTGATTATATTCAGAAAGTACTTATTGCTGCAGTTATGACTTTTATCTTGCACTATGAGAAAACTGTGGTAATGAAAGAGAAATTACATATGCTTCTCTGCCAGCAGACAATATGTTTTGGGAAACAAGTCAAAATCATTTTTTTCTACTATCTTCTATGTAGATGTTTTTTAAAAAACAAAACAATACAGGTCACCAAAAATCAGGATGCTTACAAGGAAAAAAATTGTACACAGTTTAGTTTTCTTTACTGTTCCTGAACCTGCAATGGTACCTGGCAATGATTTGAATAGGAAGCACAACTGTCTTAAAATCTACCTTCTTATATCACCATGCTGTATACCCTGATGGATAAAGATTTGTAAATGAAAAAGGCAATAATTATTTTTCTGCTTGTTTTCCTGTTACATAATATTCACCTGCAGTATGAATTATTAAACTCATAAAAAAGTTGTAATATTGTTTTTGTTGTCTCATCACCTGAATATAATTATCTATTACATGCACATACACAAAAATAACATTGAAAAAGGACCATTTTTGTAAATTATATTTCTGGGAGTGGATTGGCCTGGATCAGATAAAACTCAAGGGAAATAAGAATTAACATTGTTGGTCTGAATGTATGGTTTCTAGCTTTTAGGAAAAAAATCAAGATTATAGTTTTGTTTTCCTTTTATTAGAGTTTTAAATTAAATATAAACACAATTTTACAGACTCCCCTTTGTTTAATTTATTTCATACCATGGGTCACACAAAACTAAGAAATATGTACTCCTAATTATTTTTGAGTTTAGTGATTCTTTCTAGAACATTTGCTATCCTTGCTAGTGCTTTTTTAAGGCCCGGTCTCACTGCACTTACGGATGCAAAGAGGATGTAAAACATTAAAAAAAGCTTGCCATCCGTTGGAAAACGCTATGCATCCGTTGTGTACTCATTGCATACGTGTTTCATATGCTCTATCCGTCGAGCATCCATCCAGAGATTTCATCCGTGCAAGAAGTTTTGAGCTGCACAAAACTTTGTGAACGGATGAACTTTCTTCCGCGGATGATGTACATCCGCGAGATATACAGGCAACAAACCTGTGTCCATTATCATCTGTTAAATGTCCGCTGTATCCTCTCTGCATCCTCTGGCCATCCCAACTCACATCCGCCGCAGCTGAAAACGGAAAGAAGGAGGAAACAAAAAGGACACGGAACGTCTACATAGCATTAGTAGCACGGAAATAGAAAGGATGTAAGCATATGCATCTCGTATATAAAGGATTAAAAACAGACAAAATGTTTGTATCTGGGATGTATCTCGTATATTTAGGATGTCTGGAGTAGGTCGAGAGTATGTAGAAGGACACCTAGCGGACAGCTGATATTTCCGATAAAAAGGGGGAGAAAATCATCTGGATCTCAGTATGAGTCCAGCAGCCGTGGTGTACAGACCTCTTCACCCTTAGTCTTGGTCTTCAACATCATCGTTTTCCACCATGGATGATGACACAGTCCATATGATAGCTGTGCTCATTCATCACTAGAAACAAAACCTGTTCAGACTGTTTCAACTTTTATGCAGAAGGAGAGGAATGAGACATCCAAGAGCTGTGTGGGTCCGAGGATGGATTGTGAGAAGAATGGAGTTTGGACTGTATGACCAGTTGATGGTGGAGCTGAGGAATGAAGACCCTCGTGCATTCCATCACTTCATGAGGATGCCACCAGCCATGTTTCACGAACTTGTAGAGCTTCTGAGACCCAGGTTGACCAAGCCTAGCACCAACTTCCATCCCAACCTGGACCCTGGACTGAAGGTGGCATTGACTCTGTGCCACCTGGCCTCTGGAACCACATACAGAAACATGCAGTATGCGTGGAGGGTGCCAAACAACAGCATCAGCAAAGTGGTCAGAGAAGTGGTGCAGGCCATCATTGAAGAATACATGGAGGAGCTCCTCAAGTGCCCCACCACTGAACAAGGCTGGAGAAAACTTGCAGAAGAGTGGTATCAGAGGTGGAACTTTCCCCACACCGTTGGAGCCATAGATGGGAAGCACGTGGCCTGCAAAGCTCCAGCCAACTCAGGGTCCACTTATTACAAGGGCTTCTTCAGTATCCTCTTTGCCATGGTTGATGCTGACAAGTTCATCAACATTGATGCTTCTGGCAAGGGGTCAGCTTCAGATGGCCAGGTATACAATGCAAGTGACCTCAAGGATGGGCTGGAACACAACCTCATCATGGGTTTTCCAGATCAGACCCCCTACCCAATGACACACAAGATGTGCCCTACTTCATCGTTGGTGATGACGCATTCTCCCTCAGAACCTACCTCATGAAGCCGTACACTTCAAGGTACCTCACCTGTGAAGAGAGGATCTTCAACTACAGGCTGTCCAGGGCAAGACGGGTGGTGGAGAACGCCTTTGGCATCCTGGCCAACAGGTTCCTGATACTTCTCGCCACCATGCAGCATGACCCAGAGACTGTGAGGAGCATCGTGGAAGCTTGCTGCATCCTGCACAATCTCATGCGCACCCACTACCGAGTGTTGCAGAACAGACTTGTCGACCGTCAACAAGGGAATGGGGACATGGAGCCTGGTGAATGGAGGCAAGGACGTAACTTGATAGACACTGTGGATGTACAAGGCCCCAACAGAGTTTCACGTGAAGGGAAGAAGCAGCGCAACCTACCGAGACACTGGTGCAACTCCCAGCTGGAGCAGTGGAGTGGCAAGACAGGATGATAGAGGATTAATGGATGCTTCCTTGAGACTGTTGCATAACACTGATGAGATTGTGCCATGTATATTGAGTGGTCCTACAATGAATAGGGCATTAATAAAGAGCTTTATTTTAAAATGTAATCAATTAATAAATTGTTATTGATAAAAAAGATCCATATGTGTGGCAGCTGGGATGGTGGACCATACAGTCCCACTATGCTTGCACTGGAGGTTTATCTATCCCACAACTATCCTTATCTATCCCAAAAGTATGCAAAGGCTTAACCATTTTTTCAAAGTTTTCACCAACACTTTATTAAGTAAAAAAAATGAACCAAGTGTCTTAACCTTTATCAACTTTCTTAGGTAAACTTTATGCTTTATTAAATAAGCAAAATGAACCAAGTAAACTGTATTAAGTGTGTTAAGCAAAGATAACCTTTATTAACTTTCTTAGGTAAACTTTATGACTATTAAAAAAGCAAAATGAACCAAGTAAAGTGTCTTAAGCAAAGATAAATTTAACAAGTACAACTCAGTCTCTGACACTATTCTCAGTCACTCTGAGTAATGTTCCCTGGTCTCAGCTGTTAAGCGGGCAGGGACTGTGGAGGTGGCTGTGGCTTGAGTGCTGGTCTGAGGCACCATTGGGGTGCTTCGCTCCGAGGGTACAACAGGTGGTGGTGTGTTCAGGAAGCTATCCGAGAACTGACTCAGTCCCATGAGGTTGAGAGGCCCTTCATCAAGGACTTGAGATGTCAGGCCCAATACTGATGACAGATTGTCCATTGACGGGCTTGGCTGTGGGGTGGAGGAAGGAGGAGTGTAGTGAGGCTGTCTGGTCTGCAGCTGGGTGAGGAGTGGCATCTGTGGTGTGCAATGAACCTGGGCCTGTACTGGGAAGTTCTGCTTCGGCTGTGGGAAGTCCTGGTAGTCGTTGCCTTGGTAGGTAAGGGGCTGTTGAAAGCCGTGGAATGGCTGTGACATCGCCTGGGGTGGAGGAGCAGACCTGGACTGGGTAGGAGCAGCTTCAGCTGGGCCTTGAGGGTTGTGCAGAAGTGCTGTGATCTTCTGCTTCATCACCTGGTACTGGGCCTCGGACAGGTCCCTGAGGATGTGGCTCACGTTGGTGAAGGTGTTCCAGCCCGAGGATGCTCTGTCCAAGTGGACCAGCTGAGAGAGAAGTTCTGTGCTGGTCTTCATTGTGTCCCTGATCTCCAACAGCACACTGTGGTCCTGGCCCTACAGTCTGCCTCTCTGCCTGCATCCTCTGGAGCTGGGGGTGGGGGTGGGTTGGCCTCTGGTGGCTGCTGCTTCTTCCTCCATTTGTGACAGCAGGGCGTCATCCTCCACGGGATCCTCCAAGTCCGCCGGCATGGGGAGTGCAGCTGTCGGGGGGGTCTCTGAAAACACCTGCCTGCCAGGCTTGAACGAGTAGGCACGGACTTCCTCTTCTTGCCTGACTGATGAACCATGGTGTTCCTGCTAGATGCATGTGGCAGCACGTCTTTCCCCTGTATGCTGACTGCGTGCGTGCTTCATCCTTTTATATCCGTGGAGCTGATGCAATTCATACTCCCCACATGTGCAGTGAACGCTTTGCATCCAATATACATCCGCACGGCATCCCCTTTGTTTCCTATAGGTGTCCGTGATGCATCCGCTTCATTTACTATGCATCCGCTCCTTCCGCTATGCGTCCGCTTCGAAATTCTCTCCCGGAACCCCTTCGGAT
The DNA here is from genome assembly GCA_015471245.1 of Laticauda colubrina. Lineage (NCBI taxonomy): Eukaryota > Metazoa > Chordata > Lepidosauria > Squamata > Elapidae > Laticauda > Laticauda colubrina. The sequence continues at coordinate 63,822,072 of BLBF01000002.1, read as the reverse complement.
ATGTCATCCACTTCCATCCGCTGTCATCCGCTAGGCTTATGAACATCCGTTTAACATGCCCGCTACATACTACCCACGTCTGTTTCTTTTCCGTTCTGTTTATGCAAATTTTTGCCACTTTTTGGAGTGGGTGGAGCCACCCCCGAAATTTTGCTCATCCGCTGTGTCCTTTATGCATACGTTTTGCATCCGTCAGCCAGTGGGATCGGGCCTTTAGTTTTATGACTCAGCATTATAAGGTATCCTGTTCAACAACTGCTTTCTTAAAGAAAAACAAGACTTTTTTGCCATCCCTAGGTGAGTCATATTAATTTATGTTTTCAGAAATTATGGTATTTAATACTTGAGATCAAGTGTTTTGCCACTTTGTAGAATTTACAGTCAAATCACAAAATATTGAAGACCTTGAACAGAGTGCCTCAATGTCTCCTCTCACTACAGTAATGTTATTTGAAAAGTAGTTCCCGCCTTTCATCAATTATGGCAGTTTTCTACATTAACTAAAAGAATGTAAACCAGAGATTCTGATGTGAGTATCCAAAACAGAAAATGAACTAAATGTTTTCTAATAATCAGTCTGCTCATCTCCATTAAAATCAAGATTTCTTTATTCTAGAAACTGGACCCTGTTGTCAGGGAAAATAGTATTTTTCTATTTTAATAGCCAATCAGGTAGAAAATAAAATTTGCACAGATATTTCTGGTCATGGCATAAACAGTTTCATCTATCCTAAATACATCTTCTCCATCTTTTGAAGATACATAGCTTTGTCTTCATTTACACTAAGGAATTTTTAAATGCAAACAAAAAGCACATGCAAATAAGGAAGAGGTTACATGACCAATTAAGAACCAGATGGATTCATGGACAGTATGAATCAAACATTTGAACATGCAAGTAACGTTGCCAGACAATGAACCTGAAAAGACACCTGTATTTAGTCACTATTAATTGCTGGAAGTGGTGTAGAGCGTAACGGCTACACTTTTTCAATTAAACCTGAAAATATAATCTTAAAGACTATTATTTTCCTTGCCAATTTTCCTTGATCTATTTAACTATTAGAACGTGAGGTGGAGTAAGTTGGATATCAATATTTTGCCTTGCTTTTCTCTTAGTGAAGGGCTTTGTCCAGCAGGGTTCATAGGAAATGCCCTAATCAGAAAAACAGCAATGCTCCATTCACCATCTTGCACATTTTGAAAACATAGACCCTACTGGTCTCATTCACACATAAGGAATTATTCCTGTGATTAGTGTTGCTAATTATATTGTAATGCCAACAAATGAATCAGTAAATGCAAAATGGTGGTATAGATAAATCTATAGATTGGAAAAGCCTTGGAAACAAAGAATTTAGCAGGGTTACGGATAAGGAATCGGATTGTAGTTTTCCTATAGTAAAGGTACTTTTCAGTTTGTGTTTCTCTGAAACAACTGCCTGGAAAAAAAAGAAATTATGTATCTTATATCCCCTTTTAAAACTTTGAAATTACTCGGATATATTAATGAATTAAAATGTTTCCTGCTTCCAATTTCTAAAGAAATATCACAAAGCAGGTTTTTATTCCTTAGTGAATTACTTGTAGAAAAATAAAACTTAATTTATATGAAATGTAATGATATGCAAACAAACCTACCTTTAAAAATGACTGAAAAGTAGTTCTGTTTCATGAAAGCTTCTTTGTAATATTCAAGCCAATTTTTACTGCATCCTCTCTGACATACAAGTTACAGATTCCTGTCATAACTTAAAACAGCTATTGTCCAATTTGTCTTCATTATCAAAAATATTTCTAATTTTTAAATTAGAATTCTAATTCTAAAATTCCACTGAATTTTAAAATTTGTAACAACTATTTGAACTAACTTTATGAAGGCTGTTTGTTCCAAAGAGCAATAATTTGAGTTTCATAACATGTGAAAGATACAGTTCTATGGACAGGATAAGCCCAATTCTCAAAGTAGGATGTGAAATGCAGACTGGAACAGAAAACTTTTTTTTCAACTTTCTAATCCATGAGATGAAATAATGAGTTAAACAAGCAAGTTATCCTAAGGGTATGAAAATATCTCTACCCATTTTTTATTTCTAGTATTTCCCTCTGAGGTATTAACTGGCTTTTCATAAATGAATAGAATAAATCCATTTCAAAATAAATAATGCACTAAATATCAGCTGGCAAGAAAATATTAAGATTACTATCTTGTAATAAAATATCTGCTCCCCTATGTTTAGCAGTCCTTTTAATATAAATAAAGAGGTAAAATGTTGGCATTTCTTGTTCAGCCCTCCACAAACAATGCAAAAAAATAATACCACAGAAACTTGAAACAAACAATGTAACTCGCCAAGAAGCGATACTACTGCTTGGTATATTCTCCAAACAGGCTTCTTTAAAACAATAAACCATGCTGCAAAATTGAGGAAAGTAATCAGAGCATGCTTTTATATCTCTTCTGGATCAATGTTTTTCAAACTTGGTAACTTTAAGATATGTGGACTTCAATTCCCAGAATTCTGTGGAGTTAAAATCTTGAAATTGTTCAAGTTTGAAAAACACAATTTTGGACTTGCATTCCAACCCCACCCACCCCAAATAAATAGCCACTACAGCTTGACAGAATCGCCATATTTTTGGTACCTGTGTACTTCAACAAAGAACTACAACTGTACTTTAAAAAAATAAATGCTAAGATTTAAGCAGTAAAAAGAGCAGCACATTCAAAAGTATATTCACATAGCTCTTTATCAAAACACAGCTTGGTATTTATGTAGACTAATCTTCAATCATTCTTTCAGTTTGCAATCCATGTAAATAGCTTGAATTTGAGGTCATTGTCCTGCGGGGAATTAGGTAACTACATCTTGAATCCATTAAAAAAAAAAAGTTTAATTATAATGCAGTGGGTCCCCAAAAATCTTCACTGTTAAGAAAAAAAAGTGTCCTGTAAATCTCATTATAAATTAACAGACTTTCTCAGTCTCTCTGCCTGCCTGCTTATTTATGTATATCAAAAAGTAAGGAGTATTTGCCTCAGCAACAACAATAACAAAAAATTAAATGGAAAAATAAAGATAGTGACAGTTCATCAGTTTTCCATTGAAGCAGCTGCCATTGTTGATTTTATACTGTCTCGTGTTGAAGTTAGTTCACCAATCACCCATTCTAAAGCTTCACGTCCCTGTAATGGAAAAAGAAAATGTTATTTGAATGACTGGAAACAATGCTAAGCATGTAAAACTTTCCTCTGGCAGAACCTAAAAAGTTTCAAAAGCAAAATAATTTATTTCTGCCGAGATTATGAAAAAGTTGCTGTATTATTAGTCCTACTGAAACTATAGGGTTATTTCTTGGACCTCGTAAGAAACAGCATTTATTTTAATTTATTTTGAAAATCTTTAATATTTAACCTAATGACACAATTTTTCTGTAAACAATGCCCTTGCCAACTAAATTACAAGAATGCATGCTTAATAATGGCAAAATATTACTTTCTCAATCCAACAAATCAAATCCGAAGTTTCAACCATTTCTAGATGACTACTAAAGACAGATTGGATTTACAAATATTTCCAGAATAAAATGTATCAATGACCCAAATTCTGTGAAACTTTTTACAAGCCACAATACTAAGAGGATACTGGAATTATTGTACTCGCCATTACCATACTGCATCAACAAAGAAAATACATTAGAGTATCTTTTTCCTTTTTAATGAGAAAATTCCTTGCTTGATTTCTTTTTCTCCCTTCTGCAATTGAAATAATACAGTACTTTAAGGGCTAGTCCTAGAAAATAATGCTACATAAGAATTCTACAATTCTTGAGGTTAACTCAAAAGCCAGTTTGTCATCTCACAGAGCTCCAAAAAAATTGCTAGCTATTTCCAACTTTGAGAAATTCCCTAACACCAAAGATTAAAAGAAGACATTACAAATCATGGTGAGGAACACAATGGGCTATGAATCCAAAACCTTTCAACATGTTGCTGAAATCAATTTTGTCTAAAAATTTTAATTGAAGAAATTGTTTTAAAACTAATACAAAACCTTACCTAATTTATGACTATTGAAGACTCATATAGTCTTGTTTTACTAATATTTTGATCTCTGAAGTTAATACAAAAACTTGTACAACAACCTGTTTTAAAGGCACCTAGATAATTATAAAGAGCTCAACTAAAGTGAGTTGAGTTCTAGCTCGAAACGACTTCCAACTAATCATTTATTGCTACTTAGATAAGCTTACGGAAAGCGAATACTAGGGATTATGTTCAATAAAATTTCAGACTTTTTAAAGTATCATAAATACTTAGAATTGAATCACCTTAGAGAGCTAAACCTACACCTAATCTCATCAACATGAAGTAACAGCCATGTCACAAGTACACACAGTGAATTAGCTGGCAACAATTTCTCATCAAGCAGTAACCATATCCAAACTTACCTACTCCTTTTTTGAATGTAATCAAGATCAACTATGTTCTACCTGCACATATTCCAGCTATCAAGTTTACCATAGTTCTGTAAAAATATGTGAGGTAGGAATAGGAAACTTGATTAGAAGTGCTTACCTATGCCCCACTTACCATGATGACTGCAAAACCTATGACTCAAATCAGGAATTTTGCTTTTATTAAAGAAAAAAAAATCAGTTGGTGGTTACTACTTTGTCTTCATCTGCTAGAATATTGTACTAGTTGCATGTATTGTCCTTAAATTGCAAAAATGTGAATTCTTAATAAAAGTTTAATTATAATGTGAGGAAAAAGGCACCCAATAAATTTAGCAGATCCAAGACTTAACCTTAATAATATCCATAATCCAACTTTAGGCCTGCAATAGCATATCTGATCCTGAATATATGATAACTTAGCTGCCATGACTTTTCCCAAAAGAATCTAGGATGAGGTCAGTACTGCAGTATCTCTTAATAAAAGGCTTTGTGATAGAGATATCTGGATTAAAGAGCATCCAGATCAATTATATCTTTTCTCAGGTAGTTTCACATTTTTGCAAACTATATTCATTGTTAATGTTTCCATATTTTCTGAAGCCAGCAAACATTTCAACATTTTTCATTCTAAATCAACTATCTTTAAACTACTATCTGATATCTGAACATGCTTCAGTATTGCAAATTACAAGTTTAGATCTACTTTTAAATTTTCTAGATAAAAATCTTTTTAAAAATGATGAAAATTAATCTTCAACACAGAAAAATAACATGCTGAAAGAAGACATTCACTGGTTGATTACAAAACAGTGTGAACCATTGCATTCTTACAGTGCAAGATACTTGCAATATATCAATTTTCAGAAATCTTAAACATTACTTCAAATCCCTCACCTATGTCAACAAAATTCCAGGTGAAATAAAATTTGGGGTGTATATTTAAATAAATTCTAGGTAGTGAAATAATTTGATTTCAGCGAATTCCAATTATACTGATAAATAAGCAAATGTCTGAATTCCCAAGTTTATCTTGCAAGGAACAGTTACTCTTTCATTTATAGCAGTTGAAGAAGACATATAAATTAAATTACTTTTAATAAACTTAGTTATGGGTAGAATAATCCTGACAAAGAATTAATTTGCAATGTATTTCAAATAGTGTATTAATATACACTGTAAGCAAGCAGATTTGCCAATAGACATGCAACTTTCATATGTTTATGCATATGATGATAGTACAAAATTGACACAATGTTAATGGTTTTTAATTTAAGGGCAACTACAAAGATATAATGAGCATGTACCATTTTCATACTATATACACACACTCCAAAAATCACAGTGTTTAAAGAATTACAACATTGCACTATCTTTGTATAAATTTTAATTAATTGTAAATTAGGATATCAAGCAAAGAAATTAAACTATTCTATTCCAATATTGCTGGAAAAATATAAAGAGAGCTCTATCTAAATTTGTTTCTATAGATAACTAACAATTTTATCAGAAGCTAAAAAAACAAGTTATTTAATTGTAGAAATACAAAATCAATACTTTTATTATGGAAAATGTTACTTTATTAGTATTAATTCAAGTAACATCTCAGTTAATAGGCTGCAATTCATTGCATTCCAATGAACAGCAACTGTTTTTTTATGCCATTCTCTGTAGTCAATCTAGATACAAGCATAATTATAAATTATAACTAGAAAGTTCTAGTTTCCTCTTATATGCAAAGGAGAATGAAAAAGAGAAAGCTGTTTTAATCTCAAAAATATGCTAATAATTTTAGCTTGAATTAGATGCAAGTGGAGTCAGAAAGTTCTATATGACTGCTCACTTAAAAAGCACAAAAGCAATCATGTATCTATAAACTATGAAGATATCTACCGCATTTATCCAAAGGAAGACAGTGCTGAATTAAAGACAAGGTTTCCCAAGGCTACCAATTTTCAAAATAAGTAGATAGAAAAATATAATTCTGGACAACGTTTTGTGCCCAGGATTTGCATTTAACTCACCAGCTGGAAATTTTCAACATTGCCAATAAATATGAGTATTTTACAGGCTTGAATATGTGATGGACAAAAAAAACCCACACTCCAGAAATAGACAAAACAGACTACTGAATGAGTAATTTTCTAAAATTAATAAGACTATAATGCAAATAAATCCATTAATTCATCAGCATATTCCAAACAATCTGTCACTTAAACCACTGTCCAGATGAAGAATCATATTGACTGGAAGGAAAGGAAGGAGATGGAGATGAGGTCAAGGAAGGAAGCAACTGTTTGTGAAGGGAAGAAAAGAGAGAAGGATCATTTAGATGTCCCAAAAGAGTTACAATCATCAGGCAAGTAGCCCTTTCCAAATAAGGCCTAATCTTCAAAATGATAACTTTAATTCCAACCTCCTAATTATTTGGAGAAAGCAATCTTACCTTTCTATGAGGTAAATATAGTACATATATAGTCTGACTTAGTTATATCATGACATGCATGCAGTCTGCTACCTTCCCCACTTCTTTCCCACTGCACTGTCAAGAAAGGCAAGGCACAAGATGTAAACACCTGAGAATTGGCTGCCTCCTCATGAGGAAGTTTTGGATAGCATCCACCTGTCTCTGTCAAATTCTAGCAGCTAGAATCCATATACTTAGCCTGATAATCAGAGAACGCTGATTATATTTGTATAACTTTTAGCACAAGCTGTTTAACAATGTTCTGTAAAGAGATCACCATGCAGAAAAATCTGTGGGGTTGTTACAAGTTGATAAAGACTTCTTGGCACATAATCAACTAAATACAGTTGGCATCATATTTCTACAGCAGGCATGTCAAACTTGCAGCCCACAGGCCAGATTCATCACGCACTGGCCACACCTACGCCAGGGGTGGGATCCTACCGGCATAACAACCGGTTCACTGCACGTGCATGTGTGCACGTTATTTACAAATTACTAGGTCCAGCAACCATTCACCTGCTCCAGTTGACGAGCGGCACTCAGCTGTGCCATGCAAAGCAGCTGAGGAGGAAAAAGCAGAGAATAAAGGACATCCTAGAGCCCAGGTGGGCGGGTGGGCCAAACAGACAACCAGAAGATCATCGCAGCGAACAGGTTCGGTGTCAGCTGCTCTTGGGAGCTACTGGTTCGATAGAACCAGGCCAAACTGGTAGCATCCCACCCCTTACCTATCCTCAATTTAGCGAAGGGGGGGAAAGTTGCAATATGTCATGTGATGACAATGTTTGACACCCGTTTGACACACATTCTACAGAAATATACTAGAGTCTGATTTGACTGAGTGATTTGACCTCAAGTAGTACATGTTAAGCAACCAAGAATTTGAATGTAACTCTTCAATGAATAGTTATTTCCCATCTAGTCTTCCAATGCCCAGACCTGAAACATAATCCATCTGATCTGACAGGTACTGCTACAATAGAGCTTTTCAACCAATTCAACACAGAAATGCCAGAAAATAATTTCCCTCCAGTGTTCTAATATTCTTTTTACACAAAAAGCAACAACAAAGAATATAAAAATAAATTTAAATTGATTCTCTTGGATTAAGAATCTTCCTATGATAAAGTATTTAGATACTAAAGGAGCCCTGATTCTATAATTAATGAATTAAGGGCACAGTTTCTCTATATGTAACGTGTGTATAATGTGTGTATATACATATAAAAGCATGCAACTTTTTAAAGGTACATCACAACATGCATGTACTTGGTAGAAGCTGAAATGCTATACCAAGATAACAAATGCTGACATTACCACTAGTTAGTATGCAGCTGTAAAATGCAGCTGTAGAAAGAGACTGCTAGCTTAGAACATTTTCAGAATGTTGAATTGTCCATTCAAGAGCATCCCACCCCTGGAGCAACAGAAAAAATGTACAACTTGCAGCAAACAGTTATGCCATCATCAACCCAACAATGTAATAGCCTCTCACAAAATTAAACATTTTTAATTGCATAGCGATAGCAAGAGTACCCTTAAAAGTTTATACATATAGCAAAGTGGGATTTTGACAGCATATAAACATGCATCCCATCATACTAATACTGAAAAGTCAACTAAGTACAATGTGTTGTTGCTTGTTTGCTTTTAGTATCTACTTGAGATTATATATTACCCATACTTAAAAAATAACTGTCATCTAGACACTTGGTTACAAAATTAAAGTGACCTCAGCTGAATGGGTGAAAAATACAGAGACACTTCAACTGTTTAGTGGTCTCAGCATTAGGACAGACAAGAAGAAACTGCAGAAAAACTGCAGGGAAATGACTAGATCAAGCAATGCATTGACAATTTTATAAACAGGCAGGTAAATGTAAAAATGATTGTTTATCACATTCCCCAAAAAATCTGTGAACAGCATCCAACATATGGATCTTTTCCAAAAAATAATCTTTATAGGAGTGAGCTACTTAGTTGGCATTTTGCCATTCATTTCTAATTAAATTCTAAAGGACATAAGAATTACACCTCAGAGAACCAAAAGTTACATTTCATAGCAAACATTAAGTGCTGCAATTAGGACAAACCAAAAGTCACAGAGGAAAAGGGGAACAGCAGATTGTCAGACTTGCTAATGTACATTCAAATACCACTGACAAACTTCGCATTTATTATTTGAAATTAATTCCACCAGAAATTATTGAAAAAGATGACACACTTATTATGAAGCTAGCTTTCTCTTACCCACTAATACAGAATGGGAAATGTTTACTTTTTCATATACTGAAAAACCTTCCAGAAACTTAAACCATCAGCAATAGCTGGAAGAGACAGGTTTACCACCAATGTCTCAAACATATGGACTGTGTGTATTACACTTTATTTTAAAGCAACATCAATCATCTAAAGTAACCATTTTGCAACCTCAATTTTTTTTCATTTGTTACTAAATAGAACAGGTATTTGCAATCTGGACTAATCTGTAAAGTGAGGGACAGAGTAAAAAGAAGGCAGGCCAGCTCTTGACTTCAGCTTTCCCTGAAGTAGCAGACTATTCTCAATGGAATACAGCCATAACAGAAAGTATGCCATGTTTTTCATACCTTACTGAACTTAGAAAGCAATAGCACTGGCTATTTCAGATACACTGGATGGGAATTGCCTAATGATACCATCTATGGAACAGTTGGAACCAGTTCCACATTGTAGTTGCCAGATTACATTTGCAAAGAAACCAGGGGCTGGGAACAAAGCACTACTAGGTGGTCCCTACAAGCCTGTAACCTTGAGAAAAACAAGTTTTTGCACTTTTCTCACATTACATTCCATGACATTTGGGTAATTTTAATTTTAAACAACTTGTAAATAATTCCTGTTCCCAGATTTCCCTCAGGAAGTGCCCACATCACATCGTATCATGCAGTAGTAACTGCTGCCTTAAACATAATACATAAACGCCTTTCTTTTTCCTCTCTCCTATGTTCGAGGCTAAAAATGGTGATTGCTTCCTCTGAAATCCTATGTACTTTCAGAAACCCACTGGGGAAGCTAATTAACAGTAAGAAATACTGTACTTTGATCTATGTTCAGGAGGTCAGCTGCCATATTTCCAATTCAAGTTCAAACTGAATATGTGATTGTATCTTAGTCACACATGTTCTACTCTTTTGAGCTATAAATACCCTTTCTAACCAGGACATACACACAGAGAGATGTATGGATACCATGACTTCTTTATAAAATGGGATATAGCTACAGGTCAAAGCTATATAGCTGCAGAGCAAATATGCTCCCTGCAATTATAAAAAAGACTGAATATTTTAGGAAGTACAGGGGTTGGCAAAAGCACAGGTGGTTTGTGAATGGGCAATCCATCACCCAGTCATCATGCATTCATCACATTTTCAAAATATTGAATAAGTGACTTTTCTTCAATTTAATTCTCATCATTCCCAGACAATTGAGAAACTGGATTATAATCCAAAATGTCTAGATGACATCATACTGAAAAAAAACTACTAAATAGTATTGCATTTTGATTATTCTTTTATTTCTGTTAAAAGATTTTTAATTGAGGGCATCTTGGATTTTCCCTAAGTAGTATCACGTACTACTCATCTATCTCAAAAGCCAAAGTATTGACAACATATACTTATTAAGTCTTAAAAAGTCCTCATAGCAGCAACAGTAACACAATAAAAATATTTTATATGCCTACCTTTCTGGCATTAGATGATATTGTGTTGGCCATTAAAGTTTCCAAATAACTACTGAGACTAACACCTTTTACTGTAATAATTGCTTCTTGAGTTAGAAGAGTCCTAGAGAAGGAAAAAAATTTAAAAGTTAGACTACAAAGGATTCTTAATTTTCACACTTTTGTTGAAGCAAAAGAGCTAAACTTACTTTTCAGGATTTTCAGGATGAGGTGTATAAACTAATCGTTCGTCCACTGATACAAGATTTGTAAGCGTTATCTTAGAAAAACAAAGACCGAAATTAGTTATTTTATAATTTCTGATTTACTCTTTCATATTAAATGAAAAAAATCTTAAATAAAAGAACCATTTTAAAAATGGTGAAATCTTAAACCCGTTGTTGTGGACTGTAGCTATAAGAGTTTCAAGGCTCATGGTTTAAGTATCAATATAAGTAGAATAATGACTGTGATTCTATTAGGATGCCCATTCTACTCTCAAACCTATAATCCTCAGCATGACTTTCCTAAGGTTTACTTTTGAGATACTAAATATTATCTAGCATTCTGTCCTTGTTTACCACTTTGGTCTTACATATTTTCAAAAAATCTTCAAACCTTGTATTAAAAACACCTATAGAGAAAGCATTCAGCAAATCTCTTGTCCTGCAAGCAAAAATACCAACAGACTTCATTACTTACATTTGTGGAGCTCAATACCATTTTCTTTTCCACCGGATCAACTACTGAATGTTCTTTAATATATGTAACAGTTCTATTTGTTCCCAAAATCTTGAAGAAAAAAAAGAAAAAAAAAAGAAAATTAATCCAAAGTCACATGATCAGAAATTATGTAATAAACATAAATATTTAAAAGTATGGTTCCCCACAGACACTGTAATTCTTTCTCGTAACAAAACGATATTAAATATTTATCACTAGAATCATGCAAGGTCAAAAACGATAATTGCATTAAGAAGCCAAAAAGGTAATAATTTAGGAAGTTAATTGTAACTTACAGCTTTTACAATATTTGGTAGACCCCATTCTGTGCTAAGTAATCGATGACTATGTAATCTTCCTTGATTATCAAGGCTTCGGTCCAGGACATCAACTCCTACCACTGATGGATTCATAGGATTGGGGTATTTTCTCATTGCAGCTTTTATTACAGTATCCCATGGATGCCTGAGCAAAATGAAATAGAACAGAATTAATCAATGTACATCTTTAAGAAGGTTCAATGCAAGTAGCAATTATTTTAATTTGTAATAAAGAATGCCCACCCAAAGGAATCGGTATCTCCTGAATCTCCTTACACTTTAATTCTTCTCCCAACTTTTCCTATCCATATTATGTTAGTTAAGAGAAAGTAAATGTACGTATTTTTTAAAATGAACATCCATCCACAATCCAAAGGACATTAAGTGTAGCCTAACATAAAATTAATGTGCAATAAAATGACTTGCTAATGTTTATAAAGAATAAAATCTTCATGTGTAATGAACTTTTAATGTTGATTCTACTTCATATTCTTCAATTGGAAGAATTATATCAGAATTTGTTTTAGCATGAGCAGCATTACAAGAACATCATACAATTACAATACCAATGCAAATATTATTCATTTTAAAAACCACCAAGAGAAATTTTCTCAGTAGAAAGTTCCTATCTTGGAAAGGTCTAATATACTCAAAGAAAAATCTTTCAGGTTATCAATTCAATCCTGTATTTGAGATTTTCTTAAAATAGAGCTCTTTTAATCACCAGTGCCAACAATGTATTTAGAAATTGTTTCAATTATGGTTTTGAATTTTTAAAGTAGTTTTTAGTTTTGTGTCACATCCACTTGACCTGGAAATTTTCTCTCATTTCCATTTGTTTGTCTCTTTATCCCTACCACATTTCTGGAAGTTTTAGATTTCTAGATAGCTTTCATCTGTCACTCTTAAAATCTATTTATATCTTCCATTTATGCTGAATTCTGATGGCTCCAGAAAACTGACTATGCAAATGAAATCTTTGACAAAGGTATCAGGATTCAATGCATGCTTATTCAAGAAACTAGGTCAGTTTGAAAACTATTGGTGGTAAATCTAGAAGTATCCAATATAAACCAAACAACCTTTGTTCCCTACTTGCCTCAGGCTGCTGAATATAATAAGTCAGCACTTAACACGGGTATATTCCGAACATGTAAGCTGGACTTTGATTTTTAGAAGTAGCTTTAGAATTAGATCACTGGAATTGAAAAGAGAAGAGTAGAACATGATCCTTCTGCAGGATCAACTTTTCCACATCCCCCTTTTATGGCTCTGTTGCAATTCCCATATGCTAAAATATACACCGCTCGAGCTTCTGTTAGATTCTCTTGATAATTAATACTTGCCTGGAGGTTGAATACCTTTATACATCATTTATAGTTAACAGCTCTTCCATAATTTAAATTTGAACTGTACAGTAGAATTTGAAATGGCTAGTGCAGTGTCCCCTAGAGTAACAGATAACAGAAACCACAGTACAATTGTCTTTCCTCAGAATGTTAACAGAATAAGATGAAAGGAGAAAGGATGCAGATACATTAAACACCATTGTTTAAAAACTGTGCTGACTGTATACAAAAGGAATCTTAATTGTGTGAAGGGATACCAGAGCACCAGGGCAAGGTTACTCACCACCATATTCAAAGGCATTCTTATGCAAATGTCTCACTGAAATTTACAATGTTTTCTGAATCTTTCTTACATAGAGTAACAAACCAAATGTCTAACATCTTTAACCATGCTTTTGTTCAGGGTTCTTCTGCAAATCCTTGGTGAGGAGGCCTGTGATTTCTATAATCTGGGCCTGCCAATAAAATATACTTTGTTGGATCTATTTTCAACCACTTTGGTTCTTAATTTAATAGGAGCAACAATATTTCCTTCAACACAGGGAAAAAGCCAGTATAGTCTAGTAGTTAAGGTGCTGGCCTAGGAACCAGAAGACCATGAATCCTAGACCTGTCTTATACATGAAAAACTGGCTGGAGGACTTTGGGTCAATCATTCTCTCAGTCCACTTCATTTCACAGGATTGTTGTTGTGGGGAAAATAGGAGGAAGAAGGAGGAGTGTTAGGTATGTTTGCCACCTTGAGTTATTTATAAATAACAACACAGGCAGGATAAAAATAAAATAAAATGCTCAGAATGGTCTTTTTTGATGTGCCCTGGCAATTTCAAATCACATTAAATGTATCTTTTAGCATGCTGAACAAGTGGTTGTTAACAAAGGAACAAAGGAAAAATACTTGCAACAAGAACTTCATCAATTCATATCAGTAGTACAATCTCATTCAGTGTGCCAGAACATTCCATTCTTTCTTTCCAAATCTGAAAAGCTGACAGGAACTTTTTTTTTAGGCAAGAATGCATACTGGTAGTTATCGGTTAACAACCACTTGTTCAGCAACTATTCAAAGTTAGGCCAGGGTTGACAAGTGATACTTATAAGCAGTATTCATATTTGTGCCCATCTCAACATTCCTGCAATCAATCACATGACCACAATTCAGGAGCTTGGCATCTGGCTTACACTTACAGCATCCTATGATCATCATTTGTGACCTTCTCTGCTGGTTTTCTGTAAGAAAGTCAACGGGGAAACCAGTATGGAAGGTTGCAAGTTACTATAGTCAATAATTCCCACTCTTCTTTCTCTCAAAGAAATCCCAAACCATGGGCCTAGGCAGGTCGGCAGCCACCTATCTGTTTGCTCTTGTACTGAGCACACATATGCTGGCTTTGCTGGGCTCACACAACAAATTACCCACATGTACACTTCTGCATCCCAGGTCCTCAAACACCTGCTGCCCTGCTTGTAAAGCAGACTTGCAACTTCCTGCCAGCTTCCCCATTGTCTTTACTTGCTGGAAGCTGATAAGTTTTCACAAGTCACAATCACATGAGGTCCTCACTTAATAACAGCAACAGGATCTGCTGAGGTTGTTGTCACTAAGAAATCTGGTGATGTGACATCACACTTGCTGAGTGATAGAAATTCTAGTCCGAATTATTGTCTTTAAGTGAGCTCTACCTATATAGTTTATCTTCTGGCACTTCCAGATAAGATTGAAGCTTTTGCTGAAAGTTAAATGTTTGATACTAAATGTCAGACAAATAATAATGTGAATTTTAAAAACTCGAGGTAAATATAATATATGTTATATTACACCACTCAAATTGACTATCTCAAGTTTCGGGATTTAATCTTAAACTTTGGCAAGATGACAGATATTCTGGGGTGTTGGTCCACTGATATACATCATACCAATCATGCAGTTTTTTGTCTAGTTAAGCAATGTTACCGAAATCTTAGAAAAAGAGTAACACTTAAACAAAAGATTTAAAAGACAAAAAAATAAGATCAGGAAAAGACACATTCAATACATGTCCCAGTTTCGGTTTTTACCTTTTCTACATGCCATTTCATACAACCCTAATGATCTTTGTCTTCCCCTTCACATACTTGTTTCACAATTTGATCCTCAATCTTTCCCTATGACCAAGCCATCAGCATTCTTCTTTTATACTGCTTGTTCATTTTTGTATTCAATGCTCATTTAACAGCATGCATTCTGATTTCATAAATTTATAAGCTATCCCCCTCCCCTTGAGTTTACCTCTATTTGCTTTTATATTTCTTTTGATATATCCAACACTCATTTCTCTACAATAAATTAGGCAAAAGCACATTCACACAGCCTGGCATATTAAATTATTGGGAAAAATATTCTTTTTTTTTTACCACTGTACACATTCTACCTGCTACCTTTGCATCACATTTTGCATGTCTTAAAAACATATCCACCTGCTGTTTCCATTTCTAGTGGAAGAAGCACTGACAAATATGAAGTATAAGTAGCACTATCTTCTATTTTCATTCTTAAAAAAATAATCCTCCACCAAGAAATTATTTCACATATTAATTAAAAAGTTCTCTCTTAGCAGAATATTATTGATGCAATTAGAAGAGGGTCCTATAAATTTTGGTAGGAAACTGCAGCCACAGGTTTATATTCTCATTTTTATATCAGTTGCAGAATAAAAATGCAGATTTAAAATATCTGAAATGTCAGTAATGAGATTACAAGCTTTTCATCACACCAATATGTGCAATCTTAAGGCTTATGCAATCTAACTAGACACTGTATAGAAAGGTGATAAGTTCACATTCAGATGTCCTGAAATATTCATGAAAAAAAAAACCTCGCAAGGATTAGAGTTCCATACTTTATTGGACTCATGCTTAAAAAAAAATTAAATGCTTCAGAGCCACTCTGCCATTTATTAAAATACCCTCTTTTCTTTAGGCTTTCATGGGACTGTTGTGTGACTGTTTAAAGGCATCAATTCATTGCCTTCAATGTGTTACTTAAAGCAGCAGCACCTTTTCAGAATTACTCAGAAGCCTGAAAATTAGAATAGCTGAATGATGCTATGTTGGGCTCATTCAGATTCATTCTATTAATTATACAGAAACACATTCAGTATCAGCTGGAAGAACTGTATGAGGTTCTGGGAAAAGATCAGTGAATAGAAAAGACCTATGGTTTATCATGAAATTTCATAGGATTATTTCATAATAGCATAGCCATTTACCAGCATGTTACCAACTCAAAAAAGGTGACAAAGAAAAAATGGATTTAGAAAGCAAAATGTTTCTTAGGTGTGCACACAGAGAAACATAAACCATGAAAAAAAAAACCTCTGGATTTTTCATAACCAAAACAGACTCAACATGGCAAAACAGTGGAGGCCAGAAAGGAAGATTTAGGACTAGTTTTTACTTGTCACTTAATCAAACTGTTTATTTCAAATTGCAGTTACCAGAAAACTACTTCTAAAAACCTCAGAACAAGTAAGGGTTTTAAGATAAACCACAAAGGGCTACCCAGCCTGGATCGGAAACATTCATAGAGGAAGAAAACACCCAACTTTATGACCTTCCAGCATCCTAGCAGAAGTGTCATCTTACCAGTTTCCGTTAGAGGGCAAGTCAAGAACTATTTTGCCCTGCAATAAGAACAGGAAGGAAACACCAGGGAGAAAAGACCTAGTTACTGTAAATACTGAATGAATGCTTTAAATATATCAAAAAGGAGTGGGATTCTATCTAAATCCACCCACCACCAATACTACTGGCCAACTTTTGAAGCTCTTCCTACTTTTCACCTGAGTCTTCAACATCAAGACTGTGAGGTCGGCAAAGCTACAACAATTCGGCCAGAGACGTTGTAGGAGACGGGTTTCCCTGGCGCTACCCAAAAAGTTGGGGGTTAACGGGCTGCGTTCACACAACATCTAGAATCAAAACTGAGCTGGAAGGAACCTTGGAGGTCACCTAGTCCAGCCCCTCTGCTCAAGCAGGGGACCATAGATACCATTTCAGACAAGTAGACCGTCCTCTCTCTTCTTAAAAACCTCCAGTCCAAACGAGGCTGCCTCTTTGTATCTTTTAGAGGCCGTTCCGGGGATCCTGGAGGGATGGTTTGTCAATCGTGGGTGATAGGTTAGCCCACTGCGCAAACTGTCCAAGAAATAAACCATGATTTCATTAGCTCCAGCAGAGTGGATATCACTTCAGCCTTTTCCCATTAAAGGGAATTTATAAGGGACGGGAAAGACGGCAAGCTTGGAAAAGCTGGAGGTCTTCAAGAGAGCGGGCGAGAGAGGAACCCGTGTTGGATCTCTCGCGACGTCCCCGCCGAGGCGAAGCGCCCCTTCCTTCCTTCCTTCCTTCCTTCCGCCCTCCCTTACCCGAATTCGTGTTCTGAACTCCAAATCTTCATCCTGCAAAAGAGCGGCGGCGACCAGGGCTGCGCGGCGGAAGGCACCGGCTTTCTGGGCTCAGAAGGAAAAGGCGGAGCTTCTCGGATAGGAATGTGGCCGGAGACGTCGGGCTCTGCGTCACCAAGGCAAGGGCAGAGACCATCTCCTGGGTCCACCACCCTCGGCTCTCGCAGGCGGGAAAAGGCGGGCCGAGCGCGTCAGGAGAGACGGCAACGCCCTTGAAGCCGGAGACGCCGAGTTCACCTTGTCGGTCGGCGTGTGCTTTTGAGTCGTCATTGCGACGCGGCTAGGCCGCGCACCCGCCTCTGTGAGGCCTTCCTTCCCCCCCCCCCCTTCTCTCTTCCCGAAAGCGGCTTTTCGTTGAGCGAGCGGCCGCGCGCGGGATGTTTTCGTAAAGGTGGCCTCGGTCCAGTCGAGTCCGTGCCGAAAGCAGAATAATATATTTCGGGTTTGCTGGATTTTTATTTGGTGAAAGATGCCATCCGGTACTCCTTTTATCTTCCCAAAACAGTGTTTCTCCACCTTGGCAATTTTTAGGTCTGGATTTCAACTCCTAGAAGGGGAATCCTGGGAGTAGAAATCCAGCCCTCTTGACATTGCTAAAGTTGAGAAACATTGCAGTGGAACTTCCGAATGGACAGCACTTTAAAGAAGAACCTTCTTGTTTTAATATATGCCTGGCTAAATCCACTGAATTTAATAATCTATTGTGTTGGATCACTAATTTTAATGAAAACAAAAAGAAACAGGTACAACGTAGCCCTATCGGATGGGCATGTTCACATACTACCGTAGGTATTTGGGTTCAACAGAATTGACAGCTAGCATTGTGCAATTTCAGCTGTTACCTAATGTACAGTATCGCTACCATGTGCACTACAACCCCAGACATCTGTAGTTCAGCCAACTGGATAAGATTTAATGTCAGAATTTTTTTTCTAGATGCCCAGTACAAATTTACTTCTTTGTAATTCAAACTCTTAGCAGTGATACACACTTTTAGGTCCCTTCTAAACTACTTTTTTAACCTGGAGAAGGGTAGACCAGTCATGCATTGATGCAATAGTAGTGTGAACACAAAGACCAAGATAAAAACTTTTTTTTTGCTATTGATGCCCTCGCTGCTTATCAGAATGTCCTAGAACTCAAAGAGTATCACATTTATATATTCCAGCTCAAGCTGATTCAGCAAGGGCATCAGTTGCACCTACCATGCCATTGTAAAATTGAAATATGGAAAAAAAAAGGTGACCTTAACTTGCTGAAAGAATGCAAACGTCCAGCTGTCTGCAAAGAGTGTAAATCCTTCCATTCCCCACCATCCAGTCACAGAGAGGTGGTATTCAGCAGGTTCTGACCAGTTCTGGAGAACCAGTAGAGGAAATTTTGAGTAGTTCAGAGAACCGGCAAAAAACCACCTCCGACTACCCCCACCCCCATTTATTCTCTGCTCCTGAGTCCCAGCTGGTTGGCTGGATCTTCTTTTGTTGCCCTGCACAGGAGAATGGAACTGGAAAGCAGGTTAGTTGGGTGGGGAAGGAATGGCTATTTTGCAGTAACCTTCCCCTAGGAGTGAGGTGGGTATTGAGATTTTACAAGATCCTTCCCCTGCCAGATGCTTCCCCTGCCATGTCCACCAAGCCATGCCTGCAGAACTGGTAGTAAAAAAATTAGAATCCCGTCACAGCTGAAGCAGCTTCTTCGATGAGAAGCAAAAACACCTTCAAGAAAACCAGGAAGTCAAGTTGCCTCTTGAAAAAAATACCTTTTGGACAAACGTGATCTGGATAACTGAGAATCTCCATAGACATATAGAAAAAAAAAAGTTTTTCAGATTTGGAGCAGACTTGAAACCATACTTTTTATTTCCTGGATAAAAAGGTAAAGGTTCCCCTGCACATACATGCTAGTCATTCCCGTGCTCATCTCAGTTACAAAGCCGAAGAGAACCAGTGCTGTCCGGAGAGACGTCTCTGGTCATGTGGCTGGCATGACTAAATGCATAAGGCACATGAAACACTGTTATCTTCCCACCAAAGTGGTCCCTATTTTTCTACATGCATTTTTACATGCTTTCATGCTAGGTTGGCAGGAGCTGGGACTAGTAACAGGAGCTCATTCCATTACAGGGCTCTAGGGATTCAAACCGCCAAACTACCGACCTCTCTGATTAACAAGCTCAGCATTTTAGCCACCGAGCCACCACGGGCCCGTCTATTTCCTGGATAATTACCATTTAATTGGAAAACAGTTTGTGCTCGTTTAAGTATATTTGCTGCAATTCAGTTACTTATTTGAACATAAATCCCTCTTGTATTCCTCACCAACAAGAATCTAGCAGTCCAGTTTCCAACATCAGATGTTTTTAAGAATTCTGGAAAAAAACCCAAGCCAGTTATATTTGATTTGCTCTGCGCAAGCCAAATCATTATGATATTGTCTTGAAGCAAAAGCATACAGAAGAAAGTCATCTTTCTCCTCCTCTGCGAAAGTCTTTTGTGTAGGAAGAAAGTCTGCAAATATAATGCTAAACTTACAACTTTCCAAACTTATTATCTCTGCTTATGCAACTTTGGTCCGGATTTTGGGGTACTTTAAGCTGAACTTTTTCATGTTTGTAAAGATCCTTCTGGAAAAGCACGGAAGCGCAGTTTGCCCGAAAACTGCTGCCTTGGGGAGGAGCGCCGCTTCCACAAGAAGCGACCCCAACGCTGCAAAAAGAAACGGAACGCTGGCAGGCAAACGGCAGGCGCGCTGACGCTCTGCGCGCGCATGGGGGGGAGGACGAGGAGGAGGAAGACGTCGACGTGATGACGCAGGCGAAGCGCCAGGAGCGTGGTCCAGCCCCTTCAAGAGGCGTGAGAGAGTTGTGCTTGTGGGGCCTTTTCGGCCTGTTTTGGTGGGGGGGGGGAGGGCATGGCTCACCGCTGCCTCTGGCTGTCGCGCGGTTGTTGCCGGCGCACCCCTACCGGGGTCCCCGGAGCTCAGCTGCAGTTTTGGTCCCGAGGTCGAACAGGCCCTTCCCGCTCCTTGAGACAGGTGAGTGAGTCACTTTACGATAAGCAGGGCAAGGGCAGATGGGTGTCTTCTTTCCTATGCCTCCACTGCTGCCCTCCCCACCCCCATAAGCGCTGCTTGAGCCCCGAATCACCCGAATGGACTGAGCCAGCGGCTGGGACGAAGCAAATTTGCGTCGCTTGCGGTTTTGCTGGCGGCAAGAACACAACAGATGCCTGTTCAGATCAGGACCGCTCACTTTAGGGTAACCTGAATACTAATGAATATCCCTAAAATGGAGTATCCTCTGTGGTAGACTTAAGACTTGAACTTCAACATCGTCAGAAAGTTTTTAACCACTTCACAGTGGTTTGTTTTTTTTTTTTTTTGTTTTTTTTTACCACTTTACAATGCAACAAAATCCCCTACTCTCTTGTCATGTGCTGGGATTCTCGTAAAATGCTTGACTAAATCTTTGATTCCATAAGGAAGCAAGAATTTTGTTCCGCATGATTTTTAGCACATGTTAATTATACTTTAGTTATCTGGTGAGTAATTGTAGAAAAAATATTATTTGGGAAGGAGATTAACTTAAAGAAGTTTTGTTCCATTATAAGTTGCAGAAAAGCAGCTCCCCTCAAGATTTTCAAAACCAGCCCCCAAAATATATCGTGGACGGGTGGACAACTTACCATGCTAAACCATAATAATAACCATAATAAACCATGGTAGGTTTATTGCTTGCATAATCCAGTCCTTCATATGACTCAGTGAATCCCAGCTTAGCACAACCTTACCTAACTTTAAAATTGCTAAACAAAAAAATAAAGACTTATGTTAAATTTGTTGCCAGAAGTTTGTTGCCATTCAGTCTCAAAGATGCTTTTTCAAAAGACAACTGGGCTATCTTTTTTCTTTAAGGAAAAAAGTACCTTTAAAACAAACATGAGATTCAGTGAGAATCTCCATATACATTTAGTACAACATTCTATTTCCCCTTTACCAGATAATTTTATTTCTGTGCTAATTGTGAAGACTACCTGTATTCCATGGCTCACATAGATATCAAGGAAGAGCTAACATGGATTATTTATTCCTCATCTCCTACTCCTTTCATGGACTTTCTGATCATTTCTGGTGATCAGTGCATTGTTTGATATGAGGCTGTTGTAACTTTTAAGAAATTCCAAATATGATCTCTGTATGTGTGTGATATTGTTGCATGTAAAAAGCCATTTCCAAGTACTGCTTTCCTGGGGCTCTCATACGAATTCAGAAGAAGCTAGGGAATGTATAGTATAGTGGAAGTGTGACATCAGTGAGATATAATCCTAGATAGGTTTATGTAAATTCAAATCTAGGAGAATATTGGATGCAGTTTACCAGTAATCCTTACTGTAAGCATCTTTAGTTACTTTATGTGCATACAATTGTACTAAAAAAATCTGAAAAGATTTTCATTCTTAACAATTATTCTCATTTTTTTTCAGCTTCATGATAAAGTGATCTCCCAGGTTCCTACAAACAGAAGCAGTCTCCTTGTAAATGTAATTGCTGCTTACCAAAAACTCTTTTCCCAACCTCCAAAAGGTAATTATTGTTATATAACAATGATGCCACATAGCTTACATACTGTTATCTCCTGTATGTAAAAGTATGTATATAGGTAACAAGACTTATTTTGAATTTTAAAAGAGACATATGAAAATGATTTGCAAATTATCTTGTGATTTAAAAATACTCAAATTCAGTCACTTTAAATAAATCCACTGAGATAAAAGGAACTAACTCTCAGAATTTCAAAAGATTGTTCAGAATATGATTATTTCTGAAACCAATGTTTCATATATTTATTGTACATATTGTCATTTTCTGCAAAATGTGTATTTTATTAAAAAGTAGCAAAGATTAATATGTAATCAATTGTATTCAATGAAATTTCCATTTCCATTTGGAAAATTCTTTATACCATCTTAAAAAAATATACAGCAGCTACATCTTCCTCAAATACTATTGTTAAGCCTGGGTTCCCCAACCAGGGTTAGGTAGACAAGCTAAACAGAATGTGCAGCGTTAGTCAGATAGGCACACAGATAAATGAGTGAGCTAAGCTTGTATGTTTATTAACATACAGTAAAAATAACAGATACGCTTGTGCTATCAAGAATATATTTTATTCCAGTATAAGTTTATGGCATAGTCAAATAACAGTCCAATATTCATTTACCATGTAGTCAGTCCATTCAGGGGTATTCAGTTAGCAAAGTCCATGTAGAATATCCTATGTCAGTTCACTTACAAAATCAGTCCTTTGTTGTCTCTCCCGTTCGAGCAATGCAGTCTTGATTCCAAGCAGTAATCAGGGATCATCAAAGCCAGAGAGAGTGAGCAAGCCGTAGTCTTGCTACTTTTATATTGTTTTCATAACCCCTCCTTTAATTGCTATTTCACAGTTAAAGCTGTATACACTCTAACATACACTAACTATGATTCATAGTTATTATTTCACCTAAACCAGTTAGGGTGAACAATGTTATCCCTAACAACTATAATGTCTATAATACTTACTGGAAACTAGTGATGTGCAGTGAGATTTTAAACTCATAATATGCATGCTTCTACTTTTTTATAATTTAAGTTTCAACATCTTAAAATTCTATCAATATAATTGTGCATGTATTTTCATAATTTTTGAAAACTTTCTCTAGCTCCAGATTCTTTCAAATCAAAATATCTTTTCTTTTAATTTAAAATAAAAAAAATCAAAGGAGATATCTACAAATTGATATTTTATACTGAAATTGAACAATTAATGGCCAATTTAATGTTAATAAAATAAACCAAAGAAAGTACACTGATTTGCCTTTATGATATAGAAAAGAAATATTTTAGCTCAATGTCAAAATGTCTACTATACTATTATTTATAAAAGTTTAAAAACATTCCTATAATAGAGGTAAACATCTGATTTTTGATGTCCCTTTTCTTTGTGCCAACTATATCAAATACAGTACACTTAAATGTGGCCTTTTTTTTTTAAGAAATAAATGTGCACATGTATACAAATTTGGAATGTCAAAAATTATTCTAAGGCACAAATTTAAAAAAAAATCTTGTCCATTGCTTCTTTATACCAGGGATAATATTTTTCTTCTTCTCTTGTTATTAAAAGGAAAGTGTTTTGGGGCATGAATAAGTATTTTCCTTTGCTTAATAAGTGTAGCCTAACTGAATTTAGCCACTTGGTGGAATTAAGGATGTAGGAATATAAAGATATGGAAGAACTACATTACAATTATGTGTTATTTTTTAAATTAATGGGATTTTTGTTTTATTTATTCATTTGTTTAATCAATCCTAGTCAAGGCTACCTGACTGGGTAGCTTACAGATAAAAGAAAAAATGTAAAAAAAAAGGGAATAGAGTCTTAAACTAGAAATTTTAATCTAAACTAAAAGGAGCTCCACAACCACCCTATTCCATGGCCTGGGAGAGCAATTGGGTTCCTCTCCCACTTTTCTGGAACATTATGAGGTGGGGATTGCACAAATCTTTGAGAGGTATCATTTCAGAAGATAGGTGTTGCAACCAGATTGATGTGCCACCTGGATCTGCAAAATGACGCTGTTTGATAGACAGAATCTAGAGTATACCCATCCTGCTTGATAACACCCGATGGGCAGAAGCAGTTCACGGTAAACAGTCCCACTAGTAGTGATGATATTTGCCCCAAAGAGCTTTAAAGGTGGTAACCAGCACCTTGAATTGCATCCAGAAACCACCTGATAATTGCTATAATGCAGCTTTACAGTTTCAGGCATCAATGTAAAGGTGATTTTTATTTCCACTGCTTTATTTTAATAGGATTTGAAAAATATTTTCCTGGGGGAAAGAAACCTAATGATGCAAAAGATCCCAGTGAGGAACCCAAAGGTACCAAGATGTTCTTTCATTAAAGGCCTGTATGTAGAATGAATATTAACTTGGTTACTTCCATTTTAGTACTCATTAATTCAAATGATCACTTGCATTAGTATGCATATTTATTGTTGTATAATTCAGGGCTTCAACTGGTTCAAATGACTCCCTCTAAAGATAATCTTCCTGTTCTTCACTTCTGTTATTTTATTTTCTGTGAGCATCTTTTAGCCAGAAGAAAAATCTATTACTTTTACGCACATTTCAGGTTGATTTCATCGTATTAAATTGTAGTTCATTGTCAGAGATTTGTTATATATTAGGTGTTGCTCAAAAGCAAAGAGCTGATTATTTGATAGCTGTTGTGTATTTCACAAGTAGTCCTTAACTTATAATCATTTGTTTAGTGACCACTCAAAGTTAACAGCACTGAAAAAAGTGACTTATGAGTGTTTTTCATACTTAACAACCATTGCCGCATTCTCAAGATCAAAATTCAAACACTTAGCAATTGGCATGTATTTATCATGGTTGCAGTGTCCTGGGGTCATGTGATCATCTTTTGCAACCTTCTGACAAGCAAAGTCAACTGGGAAGCCAGATTCATTTAACAATGTTATTAACTTAACAGTTGCAGTGATTTACTTAAGAAAGGTTGTAAATGGGGCAAAATTCACTTAACTCTTGCTTAATTAATGGAAATTTTGGGCTCAATTGTCATAAATAATAAGGGCAAAGAAAAAGGGTAATATGGAGGGTAATAGTGCTCATAGGAGAAGGTGTCAAAATCAGCAAGAGTGTAGAAGAAAAACGTTGATGGAAGTTCCACTTCTTTTGTACATCCACCAACATTGTATGCTACTTAGAGAAATGAGGCCTGTATTGTAATAGTCCATCTGCCATCTTCCTAATTTTGACCTTTTTATCCTGAAGACATTGCCGATGGAGTAGCTTAAACAGAATTAGCTGGGGAATCACAGCAAATTATATAGTTGGAAACCTAGTCTGCAAACAGTCGTATTGTCATGAATGAGAGATCTCCTTCAGAATCGGAGTCTGTCTCTTTCTCTCATTTCTGGACAGAGTTCGATCAAAAGACATTTTCCCATCAGCTGTTTGCAAAGAAATAGATAATAGATAGTCATAAATTTGTGCTAAAAATTTTATATTTGTTTCCTGCATGATACCAGGAAATCTTTGTTTATCTTTGTATAAGTTAACAATTAGATGTTTAGCCTTCATTGATATTTCAAACTATATTCATTGGAAGGGGGAAGACACTGCTACGATGATCTGTAAATTACTTTCTAGCCCCTTTCAAGATTTGGGACTGAAGGCCTTTCATTTGAAGCATCACTTTGTGTTCATCTTGGAATAATGCATTTTATATTGGATTTTTTATTTCTTAGCTAATATGAAAATTGCAGTGAAAATGCCCATAGAACAATTCTAATTTCTCCTTCCACTTAAATATCTATTTTTAAAATCATACAGCTACAAAGGGATTTTAATATATTGCATCTTGCATATTAATATGCCAAATGAATCCCCCTGAAGGGTAGTGGTTGCAGCAGGAATGACTAAGCAGCTACTTCAGAGCAAGAAGTAGGATCAGGATACAAGGAATCATAGAATCATAGAGTTGGAAGGGTTCTTGGGGATCATGTTGTCCAACCCACTGTCCAAGGCAGAAGTCCTTATTCCATAATGGACAAATGGTTGTCCAATCCTTTCTTGAAAACCTCCAATAAGCGAGCACTCAAAATTCCAGTAGGCATGCTGTTCCATTGACTGATTGTTTTCACTGTGAAGAAATTTCTCCTTAGTTCCAGGTTGAATCTTCCTCTGATAAGCTTCTACCCATTGCTTCTTCTCTTGTCTTCAGCTATTTTGGATAATAAATCAATCATCTTTTCACAATGACAGTCTTTCAAGTATAGGAAGATAACTATCATGTCCTTTTTGTTAGGCTAAACCAAGGGTCTTCAAATCTGGTAATTTTGTGGACTTCAACTCCCAGAATTCCTGAGCTAACATTACTGGAGGAGGAATTCTGGGAGTTGGAGTCCACAAATCTTAAAGCTGTCAAGTTTGAAGACCCCTGGGCTAAACTTACCTTAGTTCCCTTGGGATCCACAGGGCATCTGGGAGATGAAACTGAATTTTCAGCCTTCTATTTTACAAGCCATAACGTTAGTACAGATATTTTAATAAATACATCTGGAAATGTATGATAAGTTTCCACCCATTGCTTCTTGTCTTCTTGAAATCAAATACTGTACCGGAAAATTGCAAGCAGTCTTTGAAACATTCCATTCATACCAGTTTATTTCTTGATATCTTCTTGAGGGGCTCTGTAATTTATAAATTGGTTACAAAACTGTCTCCCTCAGTATTTACATGTTCTAATGATAGCATAATCACATAATGTGAATATTAGGTTATTATCTTGAAGTGACTGGGTAGACACAAACTTTGTAAAACTGCAAACTCCAGAATCAGATGTTTACCATTTTATGTACTTTGTGGGAAAGAAGCCATGTGACTCCTGACACAAGGAAGTCAGTGCTTGCCAGAGTTACCTTTCTCCGTAGCAAAGCTGAAACTACACTACTACTTTCAATGAAGTATCATCCTGCAAAAAAATGTCAAATGGGTCCCAAACAAAATTTTGTTAACATTAGAATCTAATTAAAATAGTACAGTTCTTTTATGATGGTGTAGTTAATTATTTCTCCCTTTTTCTCACATTAAAAATTGGTATTTGATAATTTTTGAAAGACTCCAGGATTACATTCTAGGTTTTCCAAGACCTCAGATTGTGTACCTTCTGGCTTTGAGATGATTAGCACACCAAAATGACTGGAGCTTTCTTGTCACATATTGCAGTAGCACTATTCTGTATGATGGTATCTGTATTCAATTAGGTGGGAAATAGAGGACAACAGTTGGATGTAATAGTGTTTCTTAATCAAATTTGTAAGCTTTCTTAATACCCATCATCTAGGTTAAATGTGCAAAATATTATTTGATGGTATAATTACTTGAAGCCCTAGTTTGACTATTATAGAGATTAATGTTGTATAAATATTGTGTATACAGAACAGTCCATATCTGAGAATGTCAGATTGATAATTTTAATAAATCTTTTATCATTTCCATTGAAACACATGTATGTTTGTTATAGATGCAAAGGATGCTGAGTCCCAGCAACCTTCCAAAATTGGCAGTGGAGGAGGTAGTAGTGGAGGCAAAAAAGGTGGCAAGAAAGAAGATTCTAACTGGTGGTCAAGATTACAAAAGGTTCCAATTATTTTTCCAAGAGGTAGCAGAAAGATGGGTTGGAGGTATAGATAATGGATCCATGAGAGAGACAATGGCCTTGTCTGCTTTGAAGGAAATGATGATACATTCCCTCCTGAAGAATACTCAACCCAACAACCATAACAATAATCTAGTCTCCCTTTTTAGGAAGGTTGTTGATAATATGGTGGGCTTTTACTATCCTTTTCAGTTGAGTTCCAGACTAAATATGGTACTGAAACTTTATTGGTTGACCATATGGAAGATCTGTGGTGGGATTGGGTACAATAGTGTGACTGTCCTGATGCCCCCCACCCCCAAGGATTAAGAGTGACGGGCACTGTTTTACAATGGTTTCTGAAGAAGACGTTCCAGTCAGTGTTAATGAAGACAGGAAAAGTAGTTGGGTTTTTTTTTTTTTTTTTTGGGGGGGGGGGAATACTCTGTTATGAAATGCTGCCGAGCTTGTCACTTGTATCCCTTTTATACACATTTGTATAAGGTTACTGGAAGAGACTATTCTTTAGCACAGAGTGTGCTGATATCTGTTTTATTTCTTAACCCTAGCCCAAACCGGCAATGTGGTAAAGCTGCTACCTAATATCTGGAGATAAGGGAATGTAAGCCTCTCAGTCCTTATGGACTGGAATAGCATATATAAGCCTTAGTAAATAAATGCATTAATACATGATACTCCATTTTCAATGCTGTTAATTTAAGAAAATATTAAATAAAATTTGATATTAGTGTAGAAGCCAATACAAATTATGCCACTCTATATTTTAAATGTATACTTCTCTGGCCTAAGCTCACTATTTCTGGTAAGCAGCTGTATTTATCTCAACTATAATCTTTGCTTGTTTTTACAATTTACAGTGCCCATCATTTAATGCATTTTAGGGTGATGTACAGAGTTCAGATATTTTTAGAACAATATAAAAGATATGTAAAAGATTGTGATTAGTGGGATATTTAAAAAGCTGCATGCTTGTTTTTGTCAGTGAAAAGTAAGAAATTTTTATATAGAATTGTCCTCTGGAAGTAGTAATGCCTTTTCTTTCTTTTTAGGGTGATTTTCCCTGGGATGATAAAGAGTTCCGATATTATTTCATCTCAACTTCTCTTTTCTGGACTGTGGTAATCTATTATGTTATGTTCAGGAATTCTGGAAGAGAAATCACATGGAAAGACTTTGTCAACAATTATCTTTCCAAAGGAGTCGTAAGTAGCCATAAGAAGTAATCATGAAAGATAACATTGGTATATAATTTATAATCAATGTGATTAAACTCACCTAACCACAGATTATCCGAACAGATCATAGAACATTTAGTCTGGATTGGGTTAACATTTTACAAATAAATCAGATAGCTATATAATATCAAGTGCAGTAACCAGGGCTAGTGTTTTGCATGCAGAAGACTCAGTCCCTTATATCCCTGATACAAATGACTCATAACTAAAATCCTAGAACAGGGGTAGGGAAACTTGGCTCTTTTATCACTTATGGACTTCAACTCCCAGAATTCCTGAGTGAGCCATAAAAGGTTCCCCATCCCTGGCCGACTGGTTTTTCAGTTGTGGGGGGAATCAATTTTTGATTTGAATGGGACTGTTTAATATACAAATGTAGGACATATAAAGAATGTGTCTTTGTTCGACACACAAACATTCTTCGGAGATGAAGAGCTAATTGAACAATTTACATAATTCAGTGTGTAAAACACATTTAACTATTTATTGTACCTCAGAAGTTAAATAGGAAAGCTGAAATTCAGGAAAAGCTCTATTGCAAGTGCCAAAAATGCACATTTTACCAGATGACAACATTAAATAGGTTTATTCTATTTGTTTGAAGAATGGGCACAGAGTGCAATTCAAGACACATAAAGGACCACAAAGCAGGAACTAGGGGATTCTTATTTACTTTCTGTAGTTCTTCCTCCCATTGCATAACATTATATTTTGGACCAGTGATCAGGGGCACAATTTTATGAATCACAGGAAGCAATAGCAGTCTGTTCACAGGGAGAATTTATCAACCTCACCCATCTTCTTTGTTATTTTAAATTGAGCACATTTTTTAAAATATGAGTGTATCACTGATTCAGACTTAAAGCCTGTAATTTAATTAACAAGGAGAGCAATTTGAAGAAGTTAATAAATCTGGTACTAATACTTTTGCTGCCTTTATACAAATAGAAGGCACAGTATTATATAAACAAGGAAAACTAGAAATAACATGTTTCTTTTTCTTTTTGATAGGTAGACAAACTAGAAGTAGTGAACAAACGCTTTGTTAGAGTCATCTTTATTCCAGGGAAATCTCCTATTGATGGGGTAAGTTGAATTTATAGTAGCCTGAAAACATCAAGGGCTGCAACATTTATACTTACATGCATTCCAATAAGTTAAATAATGACTGATCCCCACTATTACATAGCATTACGGCAAAAGTCTATGCCTTCATATACAATTGACAAAAGTTTGGCTCATAGAGCAGAAATGTTGGGTTTTTTTGCTGCACTTTAAGAAATTTATGTATTTAATTTAATCTGTTAAGCATCTCAGTAGTAATATGTTCTTTCTAATCATCAAAACCATACATCATACAAGTTCATTTTTTTCTGTTTTATGCAAAAAAAATCCACATAGGCTTCTGGTTCGCAATAAACAGATACTGTCATTTATCTGATCAAAGAAGTCAATTTATGCATCTCAGTAAGTTTCATCATCTTCACCAATGGTTTCTCCATTGGGGTTAATGCTGAATCTTTTTATTTTTGTGCATATAGCAATCTCACTTTGGTTATCATTCACAAAATAAATTATTTCCATGGTTTTTTCCAACTACTTGTTCATCAAACCCCTTAAGAAAATCTGTTAGTCTCAATTGTATATTAATCTTTTAAATCTTCTGAATCAGTGTGTGCATTTGAATCCAGAATTTTCTAATTTTGTTACATATTTACGAAACATGTTACTTTTGTGTGTGGGGGGGAATTGAACAAAGTACTATATGTGGCAATTTGAGCTGAATAAAAAGGCTGAATAGTAATTCAATAAGTAATTTTTCTGATTCACTTAATGCATAATGGAATCATTTTCTCTGAAATTTAAGTGTTGTTATTTGTCTAAAATTACTGTAAGTAGTAAAACTAAATTGCTATCATTTTGGTCTGTTTACAGCAATTTCTTTGGTTTAATATTGGGAGTGTGGATACATTTGAGCGGAACTTGGAAACTGCCCAACAGGAGATGGGCATAGAAGGAGAGAACAAATTGCCAGTAGTATATACTGCAGAAAGTGATGGGTAAGCATTTTAAATGATAGAGATTTTAATTTTTGCATTATAATTTTCCTTTAAAAATCACTAGAAGGCAGTATTAAATAATTCTTCGAAAGGGTTATTGAGACTAAGGCTGAAATTTTTGAAGAAAACTGTAAATAAAGATTCACTTTTACAAGAGCAGCTGTTTTAAAAGTTATTGAATAATGATGTCATTTGAGCCTTTGTTGGCTTCTCAGAACGAAAAACAAAGATGACCTTCAAATATAGGTTTTTGAGCAGTTGCTGCTTACTTTTTTCAGTATTTTGGGAAATGAATTTTTTTAGCTTTTTCAGTGTGTGGCCATTGCTTCCTTGTTTTTAATCTGAATTTCATTTTTCATCATTTTAAATAATGGTTGGGATCCAAAGTTCTCTTTAGTTATGTTTGCAGTTACCTCATTAAAAGTAGCCTGAGTGTCAGAACTGCCACCTTATGCTCTGCTATCGCTTGGTGCCAGTCTACCATGACTGGATAGGAGTGGGGAGTACCCAGGGGCAGGGGTGGGTTTCTACTGGTTCTGTCCACCTCTGTAGAACCAGTTGTTCTAAAGAGCAGCAGACATAGAACCGGTTCTGTGTTTGCTGCTGTTTTGACCCACCCGCCCGCCTGGGCTCTTACCTGTCCTTTATTTCCTGCTTTTTCAATTTCAGCTGCTTTGTGCAGCACAGCTACAGTTGAAAAAGCAGGAAAAAAGGGATTTTCCAACCACTGCGCACCTGCACGCAGCACTACTCAGCTGTCCGGGCAGCTCAGCAGTTTGTAAATTGCACTCGCACAACTTGCGCATGCGTGCATGACGCAGAGCAACAGAACCGGTAGTTATACCGGTCGGATCCCATCCCTGCCCAGGGGTAACAAAGAGTTCAATGTATCAGCTAGAGATATGACTTCAAGGTCAGACGGCTTAGAGTGGACTGCAGCTGCATTCTAATCCACACTTCAAGGGATCGTTCTGAAAACATTTTCAAATTTGATTGGACATTTAGGAGCCAGCATGGGAAGGGGACAGGATGTTAGACCTGGGTATTTTGGTGCGGAATTTTCAGTTCTAGCTTTCTTCTACTTTATTTCACTTGACCTTGAGTAAACTATATCTTTCTCAACAAAGAATCAAGTATCGTTTTACTTAAAAGTTCAAGTTGAGGCATGTCTGATATTAAGCCAGAATTGAAATTCGCCTCCAAAATCCCCAGTTCTAACACCGTATCTCCTAGAATCATTCCCATAATGGCCCTCAAATGTCTAATCAAATCCAAAAAAATCCAAAAAGGATGTTTTCAGAACAGTCGCTTAAGTGTGGGTTGGAAAGCAGCTGCAGACCGTTCTTAGCTGTCTGACCTTGAATTTACATATCTAGCCAATACAATGAACTCTTCGTTACCCCTTGGTACTCCCCTTTTCCATCCAGTCTCCTGGAGTTCATTGCTGATTGGCACCAAGCGATAGCAGAATGTTAGGTGGCAGTTTTGATACATAGAGCTGTTTGCAATAAGGTATAAGAGTGCTAAATGTCAGAAAAATAAATAAATCCAGTGTTCTTCTCTTGGACATAATAAGGTGGTGTGTTTCTAAACATTTTATTCTGCTAATGTAAATATTAGCCTTTCTATTAAGTTTAGAAGATTCCTAACACAGTAAATATACACATTGCAATGTATTTTCCATGCATTGAGTTTGACAAGTTGCTTGAATATCTTGACTAAGTCATGCTTTATACCAACTTTCAGTTTTTATCCTTTTTTTAGTTCATTTCTGCTAAATATGTTGCCAACAGTCCTTATAATTGGCTTTTTGCTATATTCAATAAGAAGAGGAGCAGCTGGATTAGGCCGAGGAGGGCGAGGAATGGGTGGACTCTTCAGTGTTGGTGAAACAACTGCTAAAGTCCTAAAAGATGAAATAGATGTGAAGTTCAAAGATGTAGCTGGCTGTGAGGAGGCTAAATTGGAGATAATGGAGTTTGTTAACTTTCTGAAAAACCCAAAGCAGTATCAAGATCTTGGAGCAAAGATCCCAAAGGTACTAATTAACTTAGAGCTAGAAATACCTAGACATTTCTTTGGTATGGAATAGTAATTTCAAGCTTAATCACAATTATCTTCCTACATTCTATTTATGTTTGTTTATTTTAATTATCTGCATGAATAAGAAAAATGTGTTTATTTATTCATGTACTGTAAAGAACTCACTGGTGATGTTGCTGAATTAACTCAATCCTATTCCTTTTAGATAAGATAAAAAAAACCCTTTTCATTAAATATGATTTACCTCAACAAATGATGGCTGCAATTTTTTTTAAAAAAATAATAAACATGTTCATACTGCTCTGTGCATGTTGGGAGCTATAATCTAAAGCAGGGTGTCAAACTTGCAGCCCTCACAACCGTGGGGCGGATCCGTCATGTACTGGCCACGCCCATCCCAGTTTAGCGAAGGGGAAAAGTGATATGTCACATGACAACAACGTGACAGCATGAGATTGATACCCCTGATCTAAAAACTGCCTTGCAAACTAATATAGGTTGGCTTCATCTCACCAGTAGGAAGTATGTACTCTGTATTGACATAAGATCTTATAATTTAGATTGTGCTTCTTAAATATTTCACATTTTCTCTGATCTAAACTCTTTGCTGAATTTTGCTAGTACTATGACAAAAGCGAATGATGATAACTCTCTCTTTGTGTGTGTTTAATCATCCTTAATTTTTATTTCATATCTTTTCTTAGGGTGCTATTCTGACTGGACCCCCAGGCACTGGAAAAACTCTTCTAGCAAAAGCAACAGCTGGGGAAGCCAGTGTTCCTTTTATTACAGTCAATGGGTCTGAATTCTTAGAGATGTTTGTTGGTGTGGGTCCTGCTAGAGTAAGTTTATGGTGTCATTAATAAAAAGGATATAGTTAACATGGAAAGCCTAAAAACCTGAATAATACCCTGTACTTAGTTATTATCCAGATTACAGTTCTTTTTCAAATTATAGCTGTCAAAGTTTATCATTCGATGATATCCCACTTAGATTCTAAGAAACCTTATTTTGGATATACAGTTTCCTGTCTGTTTCTTTTAATTAGGTCATCAGGTATACTGTATATGCTGATATACTGTATACGCTGAACAAGAAGGCTAGAGATGCATAAGGGTTAGGTGCAAAGGGAGTGACTGATGCCTGGAAGAACAGCATTTGGCTGGTTGAGATATCTAAACAGTACTTAGGGGAAGTTATGTTGATACCTTATAGAAAACCATCTCAATGCAATTCATAAAATAAAATACACATATAAAATAATAAATTAAAGGTAATATAAAATCAGATACCATAAAAAGATAGGGATCAGAAATAAGACTGATAAGAAGAACTGTTCCTCTGATGTTTCTCAGGGAGCCCGAGAAAAGAGACATGTCTTCATTAGGTGCCTACATGATCAGCAGGGAAAGGATTCAAGCTGCTACCACCTGGCTAATTCCTGAGGACTGATTGAAAACCTTGGATTTCTGAAGAGACCTGTGTCAGGCAGCCTCTCTGAGAAAAAAACAGCTGCTTGGCAGAGGGATTGGTTTTGATTTCTCCCCCACTCTCTCCCCCACTCCTCCACCTTCTGCCTGAATGTTTCAATGCATATTCAGAAAGAAACAGACTTGAAATGCCAAGTATTAGGTATTATTACCTAAAAAAGTTTATGCACAATTTTGCATATCTTTATTAGGTATTATTACCTTTTTTACTTATTTTATTTCTAATAAGGACTCAGACGTAAAAATAAGATACAAATAAGAGCACAGATTTAATGCAACTTGCTGAGAGTGAATCCAGATTTGAACATAAATAGAGGAAATTTACTAGGATTTGGTTCCAATGTAGAATATTACAGAAGCAGGAATAATATAAGTGAGTTTTCATTTGTTTGCTTACATTCCAGTTCATTTATCATTTAGACTCACAGTTTTATCCATCTCTGTTAAAAGGTTTTTCACATAACACAGGGTGACATTTTCATATTCCATGGGGTAATTACTGCCCTGTTTACTGACATTTCTCATTTATGACAGTGATGAAAGAATAACTTAATGGCCAATCCTCACATTTCCAACCTTCCTAGGTCTATAAGGCATAGAAAAGTTAAAGATTGTAAGCATAGTTGCAGTTTCACTTGGCAACTGCTTCTCTTAACCAAGTTGTCAGTCCAAATTGTGGTCGTAAAACAAGGACTACCTGTATATCAAACTGTCCTTCCATTCCTGCTTCATTCTTGCATCAATACAGGTAGTCCTTGACTTAAAACAGTTTGTATAATGACCATTCAAAGTTATAATGGCACTGAAAAATATGACTTATGACCATTTTTCACAGTTACAACCTTTCCCAAAACATGATCAAGCTTCAGATGCTTGGCAACTGGTTCATATTTATGACCATTGCTGTGTCCTTTTGCGACCTTCTGACAAGCAAAATCAATGGAAAAGCCAATTCACTGAACAACCGAGTTATTAACTTTCAACTACAATGATTCACTTAACAATTGTGGCAAGAAAGGTTGTAAACTGGGGCAAAACTCACTTAACAAATGTCTCATTTAACAACAGAAATATTGGGCTTAATTGTGGTTGTAAGTTGAGGATTATGTGTAGTCCTTTTTACTGTCAATTTTTTTCATTTCATGTCAATTTAGTCTTTTTACATTCTTGTTAACAGTCATGTGAATGTTGTGGCACTTTGAATCCCTTGTTCCATTAACATATAGATTTTGAAATCTCACTTCAAAATATGCTATATTGGACAAGGATCAGATAAAGCACAGTTAAGTTCAAATCAGATTCTATAGCCAGTGAAATACATTATGTTTACCTGTATGGATAAGTTAAAGGCAATTGATTGTAATAAAAGTGAGTAAAACTAAGGAGTTACTATCTGAATACAGTATGTATTATTATTTCATAGTTTTCTTAAATAATGAAATAGTATATGTACGTTTGGTTTCTTGTAAAATAAACTGATTACAGGATAGTCTTGATTCATGTATTTGGTTATCAATGTTGGAAATGTACTAATTGGATCATGAATGCAGAGTTGCATAATCAATAAGAAATGTGGAAAAAGTAATACAAAAATTTTGTTCAGATTTAGGCAATATTTTCCCTTCAGTTCTGATTAAAGTTACATTTTATTGCATGTTAAAGTCTAGCAACGGAGCATGAATTGTTTTTCTAAGATGGGAACAGTATTTTCTATGTATGCTGAAGTTTCATTGTTAAACACTGTAATGTAGCCTTTCATATTATTTAGATCATACTTAAAATTGAAAGGATCTGGCTCTAGCAGATAGAATTTGGATCAACCTATATTCATTTTAGATCCAGCTCTTCTATATATTTGGCTCAAACAACAACATACTTTTATGTTTAAATTAATTGTAAAATGTATGTTTGATGCATTTTAAAACATTTTACAATTTACACAAAATGCATTTTACATTTAGTTTGTTGGGTGCAATACAATCTTCCTGATTTCATTACTTTGCTGTAACTTTCTGTTGAATAAAAAACAAGGGGTGGAACTCTAAATCATTGAAAACACTTTCTGTTCTCTTACAAAGGTTCGTGATTTATTTGTTCTGGCTCGTAAAAATGCACCTTGCATTCTCTTCATTGATGAAATAGATGCAGTGGGAAGAAAGAGAGGAAGGAGTAACTTTGGAGGGCAAAGTGAACAAGAAAATACACTCAATCAACTTCTAGTAGAAATGGATGGTAACTTAAATTTTGTAGTAATTTTGGTACATCTTATTATTTAGGTATTAAAATAAAACTACAGTATTACAGAGATAAAATGGAAATAAATTCTGTTGTTTCCATGTAACTAATTTTGAGAATTAGAAAGCAAATATAGTAAAGAACTATGGAATAAGGAAAATTATTTTAAAAATTAACTGAAACAGCTTTTTTCAGCAATGTTTGCTGAAGCACAGTTCTAACAATTTCATTTTAATATAGCTCAAATGCATTTTCACCTCTTCATGGATTTTCTGAATAATCAAGACTCAAAACATAATTGATTGGTCTATTTTGGAAAATAATGTAATTGTAATAATAATTATTCAATATTCCTTTCTATTCCCAGGTTTTAACACCACAACAAACGTCGTCATCTTGGCAGGCACCAACAGACCAGATATCCTGGATCCTGCACTTCTGAGGCCAGGACGTTTTGATAGACAGATCTTCATTGGTAAGCTGTTCCTCATATTGGCTTTGTAAAGATATTAAATAATATGTAGAGAGGAAATCAGATGGAATTCTTATTTTCCTGGAGCATCTTAGCAGATTTAATATGTGTAATTGCTTATTATCTAAAAGATTCTCAAATTGAATACTCTGTACGTGGAAGGCGAGAGAAATTGAGTAATTAGAAGTTACTGTTGGCTTTTATAAAAAGTATACACGTTTGAAATATTTGTAAAAAGTGTATTTTAAAAGTATTTTTTATAATTTTCCAAGGGCCACCAGATATAAAGGGAAGAGCATCTATTTTCAAAGTTCACCTTAGACCTCTTAAGTTGGATACTGCCTTGAATAAAGATAATTTAGCACGGAAACTTGCATCACTAACCCCTGGATTTTCAGGTAGGTAATCCCATGTAATAACTAATGCACTATTAATATATTGCATAACAAATATCATTTACTGACTTTGTACTTATATTAAGAAGACTTTGCTTTTAGTCTTCCTGATGTCACATGCCTAGAGTTTGAAGATGGCATATTGGCATCGTGCCTCTCAAAGGAAAAAAGTGAATAACAAAATAAGGTTTGCCTTGAGCATACTGAACATCATTTTCTGGAACTTGGTAAACAATTTTTTTTGTCCCAATTATTTAGGTATGCTGAATGGATTCTTATATGAGCATATTAACTATTTAGCCTGATTCTGAACAGA
Organism: Laticauda colubrina; assembly: GCA_015471245.1. Taxonomy (NCBI): domain Eukaryota; kingdom Metazoa; phylum Chordata; class Lepidosauria; order Squamata; family Elapidae; genus Laticauda; species Laticauda colubrina. The sequence continues at coordinate 63,784,127 of BLBF01000002.1, read as the reverse complement.
TAATCTTTAATTGACTCAAAATTTAATTTGGAGTTTGATTTTTCCAGGAGTAGCATTTATTTTGGCAGAACATTAGCCATTGAGAAATAAAATTTCAAAATATCCTCCTTGTGGTAAATGATAAAACAAAATTGGAAGTAGCCTGGAGTTATAGGCCTCTTATCCCTTCTTTCCTTTAGGTGCGGATATAGCTAATGTATGCAATGAAGCTGCCTTAATTGCTGCAAGACATCTTGCAGATGCCATCAGTCAAAAGCACTTTGAGCAAGCTATTGAAAGAGTGATAGGAGGTGAGAGCTCACACATTGTGGATTATGTTATCAGTGCTGTTATCAATTGGTTCTTTTATTCATGATCTAATGTTGCTTGTTTGGCAAATATTTTATATTAGCATATGGACAACGCTAGGTTTTATGCGACACACAGATGCCATGAGCATCTGTGCAGTGTCCATGGAATAATTTACTGGGATGGAGGAGGAATTAAAAATTTAGAAGGAAAGACAAAAACATTACAGTCAAAATTTTGATTGTCAAATGGCATTTTGTTCCTCTAATGCAGTAAGAGTCCCTTTTTCATTAATTGCCCCAGGGATAGAGTTTTAAACAGATGAGGCAGGTGCACCTGTTTAAGACACCTGTTTTGCCCATTCATCTGTAAATCAAACTGCAAAAAAAAAAAACCCCCACAAAAAACAGAGTCTTATTTATTTAACTCTCCTCACTTAGGGGGCTTTGGCACCCACAAAACTTTGCTTTGGCTGGCACTTTGTATTTTGGCACCCCTGCTATGAAACAACAACAATATTCTGCTTCTGACTTGAAAATAGTATGTAGGAGCCAATGTGGTTTCTGCCTAAAAATTTTTTTTCTTCTTCCTCTCTTGTGGTAATTCATCACTCATGCAGAGGTAGAACAAAATAATTATCTACTAGTTTCATGTTTTCTTGTTAGCCATTTATTGGCAGAGCAGCTGAGAAGTATGTTCCATTGAAATTGATACACTGATTGAATACTTATTTAACCAATCAAAGGCCTGGAAAAGAAAACGCAAGTGTTGCAACCAGAAGAAAAGAAAACAGTTGCATATCATGAAGCTGGCCATGCAGTTGCTGGGTGGTTTCTGGAACATGCTGATCCACTTCTGAAGGTAGGTTGACTTCTGGCATAGAGGTTCTTTCGAAGGATTGCTTCTCAGTTGAGATAAATTATAGGTGAACCTTTTATATGTCTCCCTGGCATCTCCACTTGCAGTGCAGGCTTTCAGACTAGGATGCCTTGAATTAATCATTGTCTATTTAATATAAAAAATATTTAACTATCTTTGAATCTAAAAGTCATGCCGTACATATTTCTTACTTAAAAGTGTCTTTGCAGAGATAGCCATGAATAAAGATAATTTTATGAAATTATCAAATTTTATGAAATACGGACTTGTTCAAATTATATGAAATATGAACTTGTTATAGGCTAATTATTTCTTGTTTGTTTGTTATAAAAATACTTGTATTTCTGTTCTGACACAAGGTATCTATTATTCCTCGTGGGAAAGGACTGGGCTATGCTCAGTATTTGCCAAAAGAACAGTATCTGTACACAAAAGAACAGCTTCTGGACAGAATGTGTATGACTTTGGGAGGACGTGTGTCAGAACAAATCTTCTTTGGAAGAATTACAACAGGAGCCCAAGACGACCTAAAGAAAGTTACTCAGAGTGCATATGCTCAGGTCTGTATTTTTACTTGGTATTTTTACCACCTTTGTAGAAATCTTGCCTGGCAAGAATATTGCTTGTACATGCTATTTCCTCTTAATATCTTCTGACAATACCACAGTTTCTCTCAAAGATTCATCTGCTAGATGCAGGCTGAAAAGGAGTTTGCTTTCTTCCCAAAATTCTGTTTCTTCATGCAAAAATGGTCATTTAAATTTTATCATCTAACCGTGTCCAAAGTACTATATAATTTTGATTAGCATCTCCCAATTAAATGGCTCTTAGGCTATGACTTTAACTGCAATCAGAGGAATTAGAGACTTATGTTGAAATGTTGGGTCTCCTCATAACAGCTTAGGTTGGGCCTGTCTTATTGCTAAACAGAATTTTCCTGGATAGCTATTAAGCATGTGCCTCATCCCCTTTTACAAGCTCTATTGGGTGAAATCCTGGAAGTGCCTCTTTCAAAGCAGCCCTCTGAGAACACAGGAATGAATGGGAACTTCTGCACAGGTGTGTGTATTGCATTCTTGAGCAGATTCCATACATTTCAGTGATGCTGATGTAGTATTATACTCTCTACTGCCTGTATTATTGAGTTAATAACTAAATTATTATGGAATCCCTAATTTCTACTGAATGCTTCTGTTACAAAATTTGAGGTATTTAGTTAAAATATTTTATTTTAATAGATATGTAGAAGTTCTGTTTTAACTATTTCAGTGATTTCATAGTAATATTTCAATAGAATGACTGGTATCCATATTTAAAAAGCCACTTTCATTTGGAATATAAGAAAAGCCACTATGGATCAGATGAAGATTATCTAGTCTGGTGTTCCACATCACAAATAGTTCATACAGTACATTACAGATGCAAAGGGCAAGAGTAAGAGCTCTCCAACTGTTACTTTCTGACAACTTATATTTAAAATCCTGCCAATTGTTTCAGCAGGTACAGTAAAATTATCAGGTCTGTTGATAAGTGATGTAATCCATTAATTTCTCAAGTAATTTTTCAAGCTGTTTAAATTGATGGCTGTCATGCTATCTAATGGGAGTAAATTCATTAATTCACATATATTTTGCGAAACAGTATTTTAACTGATCTTGAATCTTCTGATATATAGTGCCAGGGAATGTTCATTAGTACTAATATTGTGAAATAGAAAGAAAAATCCACATTTTTATACAACACTCCAAACTTTATACAGATAGTCCTCAATTGATGACTAGTTTAACTGGTTGGCAACCAGTCAAAGTTCTGACAGACCCCCAAAAAGAGGACTTTTGACTCAGATTCAACAGTGAACTTCCTCTAGGGTCATATTATGGAATTTTGTGTGCTTGGCAACACAGCTAGATTTGTGGCCATTTGCAATCACACGGATTACATGTCTGTCTTTTATGATAGCTTTGCACAAAAACCAGCACTTCTGGTTTTTGGCAAAATCATGCCCATAGTGAACCATTGAGTGGCAACCATGGTGTTCATTTTATGATCATGGTGTTTGCTTAACAGTGATGCAAAAAAAGTCATAAAGTTAGATTGGCCATGTGACCGACTCATTTTACAACCATCCGACATATGGCCACAGTGGGCAAGGTCCGTAAGAGCCATATGTCAAGGATTAGTTATATATGGCCTAGGTTTTGTTCCATCGAGTGAAGGATATCTGTCCTCAGGCCTAACTCTGCCTATGACAGAAAAAGAAGGACTATTCTCCCTCAGGGTTTTGCATCAGGCTGAAGATAAGAAAAGAAGAGAAGAATAAAAGGAACAATAGGGGGACGATGTAGCAGGCATAGAATATTTGTGTGCCAGAACTGAGGAACTCTAATTAGAACAGAGAGCCCTAGTCACATGGTGGGCCAATGGAGCTAACTGTAAGCTATCATAAAAGTTCAAGGTGGGAATAATGAATATCAGCCTTGAAAGCTGGATACTTTTTTTCTGTGAAATGGTAAATGGTGGTCTTTGTTTCTGTTTTTCTCCTCTCTGAAGCCAGGAAGATGCGATAGCTCATCAAAAAGCCAAGAACTGTTTTGAAAGGCCATATCCCAGTCCATTAATTCTTGGGAGTTTGCAGTTACTACAGCAGAAGAAATACAAAAGGGGTGAAGCATTGGATAGCCTAAGAAAGAAGCATTTGGCAGACAGTGCCATACAAGTGCAAGACTTAAGATCTACTGGCACTTAACTGTTGGCCCTGCTCACATTCAGGCAGCCTCACCTCTAGAAGAAACTATATGTAGCTCAGGGTTGAACTGTGATATCTTTGGTGTTCTCTGAGTTTGTTTATTTGCTTGCAGACATTTTATAACCCAGCTAGGTAATATCTTCAGTACTATATGAGGGTGAGGTTTGCTGTTTGTTTGTATTATAATAGCTTGCCTGTCAGTGTTGGTGGAGGTGTTGTTTTTTCCTTGATGAAGTTGTTATTTATTTGTTTGTTTGTTTGACTTGGTAGTTCCTTGATTAGGATATTATTCTGCTTTATTATCTGATTTTAATCCTGACCAGGAAGTCTTCTATCTTTAATGCCATCTGGAATGTCTCTTTTACGGTGTAACATGATTAAGAAAGTGAGGCTTTTGATGATTAAATGAACATTAATTCTGCACTTAAGGGTGTATTTTAAATCCCTTTACTCCAAAACTGCTCAATTCCCAATGAATCACAGATCAAGAAATTCAATTCCTGTGGCCTCCTTGTGAGGAGTAGCTTTTCCAGAGTGCAAATGGGCAATCCTTCTTCCTGGGATTATCAAAAATTAGAACCTGGATCTTGGCCAGCAATTCCCTGGCAAACTTCCCTGGGACTTTTAATCTGTTCTTGCTCAGAAGCCATCTTTATATTAACATATCAACAGTTAATGTTCATCAGCTTGTCAGCTAAGATGTTATCTCTGAAAACACTCCCCACTAATATTAGATTCTTGATTAAATGTGATAGAAATTGCTTAACTACTCTGCTGTTCAATCCTCAGATTGTTCAGTTTGGAATGAATGAAAAAGTTGGCCAAATTTCATTCGATCTTCCACGGCAAGGAGACATGGTGTTAGAAAAACCCTATAGTGAAGCAACTGCAAGATTGATAGATGATGAAGTGCGAACACTTATTAACGTAGCTTACGAAAGGACACTATCTCTACTTACTGGAAAGAAGGCGGAGGTAGAAAAGGTATGGATTCTTGTCCTAAATAGGTTAAAATTTAGACTCTTTGCTAATTTGGGTCCAAACCTGATTTTTGAGAACATAAGGATTCCTTCTAGTTGATCAAAGAAATGGGGACGACCGTTTCTTCCAATTCCTTTTTCCTTTCAAATTCCAGTATTACCTGGTTACCAAGAATTATTATGTAAGGATATAGATATCAGAACAGAAACAAATGAAAATTGCTAACCGCCAACATGAAATTAAGGTAAAGTGGAGTTTTACTAAGCTTTGTGTATCAGAAAAATCCATATCTATTGAATTTATCATGTTATTTGTTCAAAAGTAATACAAAAATAATAGCCATAAACACTGACCAAAAACTTTGAGAGTAGCAGAAATGTTTTTTCTAGATATCTCATTACTATAAATGATGTTTTAGTCATAACAGAAGAAAAGTTATACATTTCGTTTTTGGAAAACTTGAAATACAGGGATACAGTGATTCAAGAGTTCATCCTGCATATTCTTACTTGGAAAACTTTGTAATAAGTAATACTGTAATCTGCTCCGAACATGTTCAGCAGAGGTGAATGGTTTTAAAATCTGGAATTTCTTTTATCCCTAAGCATTATATTAAGATTGTAGCATGAACAATTAGAGGCTGAACTTCCTTGTAATACATGTGTGCCTATTGTTTCAGGTGGCTTTAAGGCTTTTAGAGAAAGAGGTTTTGGATAAGAGTGATATGGTTGAAATGCTTGGCCCCCGACCTTTTGCTGAAAAATCAACCTATGAAGAATTTGTTGAAGGCACGGGCAGCTTAGATGAAGATACTTCACTTCCAGAAGGTCTTAAAGACTGGAACAAAGAACGAGAGGAGAAAGAAGAGGCAACAGATGAGGGAACTGCCAGGCAGATCAGAGGACATGTGCCTTTTTAGTGTTGCGGTATGATGGTGTTGTACATAAAAGTGACACAGTATTATGTTGCGCACTGAAAAGTAAAGGGGAAACACTTCAAAAATCTGGTGTCCAAGTATCCTCTGCTTTATGGAAGAAGACTGCCATGGTTGATGAACCAAAAAGGTGGGTTTTTCCGTCTACAGAATATTCAGAATCCACAGGAAGCTTGTTTCCCAGAATTCCTGATTTAAAAAATATAGTTCGTAGAACTAATGGGTCTACACTGAATCTCTTCTAGAGTTGCAGCTTTTCAGATCTGTATCACAATTGTGTAATCTGATATATTTAAACTGCCCTAGAATGTACAAATTCCCAGAACACCGGAAAAATTATTCTATCTTCTGATCACCTCTACCAAATGTGAGTTGTTAATATCCTGAAACTGTTGGTTTTGATCATAGAGTATTTCCTGGGACCCCACATTGCTTAAATATGTTTGTTTTGTTAAAGCACATAGTTTTCAACCACCGGTTTAAATTCATTTCTTTACCTTGTTGTCCAATAAAAAGACCCTGCGGGTATTAGTGATCAAACTGGGAACCTGCTAAAGAGCTTATTCATTGGAGATATGGGTCTGTGGCTGCAATGAAGTGTAAAATCTAAATTATATTACTGCAATTTTAATAAAGTGTGGATTTTTTTCTACATGAGATTGTAAAATATTGAGCATATGAATGTATTTTGTAAATACAGTTTAGAAACATCAAATAAAATCAGCACACTGGACTGTGCAAACAGGCAGATTTTCTTGGATCCTTGAGTCAGTAATGAGACCATACAACCAGTTGTTAGATTTCTAATTAGAAAAATATAGACACAAAAGATTACATGGTAACTTTTTGAAGGACACTAGTGGCCCCATAGACATGTTCATAAAGTGCAGCAGTGAGATGAGAAAAATAAGAATTCACTATGTGCCATCTACTGAATTAACATGAAAAATAACATCAAGTTGTCTGCTGCATTCTGTTGTCTAGATATTAAGTAAAATCATGATATGAGCTCATACACATAATACTGATCTTCCTGTTCAGAACCAGAGATAGATTGCACAAGCAGGAAAGGATGGATGGATGGATGGAGCAGTCATTACCAGCAAAGAGCCTGTCAGACTAAGAAGCTGGAGTTCCTATTATAGATTAGTAATGATGTAAGAACAGAATGCAAACTGAACAGTTGACAATGAAAAGCAAATGGGGTTCTCTGCTAACAGATCCTTCAACTTGCTCATAAATTAACTGGTATTGAGCAGAAAGAAGGTATGATTGCTACTCCTGCAAAAGTATCAAGCTCAATAAAAAGAGAAAAGTATTCCCAAAATATCAAACTAAAAGGCAACGAATAATAGGTAATAGAAGCAACTATCAAAGGAAGAACATTGGGGCAAAATCTGTAGCTTCATTGGGACATTATGAACTTCCTGTGACAAAACAAGGATAAGATTGTGGAAAACAGATGCATGAAAAATCCAGTCCACTTTGTGGCTGTATTAAAAAAAAATTCATGTTGGGAGATCTTCAGAGAAGATATTAAAAACACAACTCCTAATGGCACGTTATCTGGATTGTGACAAGAGCTAGCACAAGCATCAAGGATTGAAAAGGCTAGGTAGCTAATAAAAGATCTGAGAGAATCCCAGCTTTTACTAGGTTCCTGTAGTGCAGGGTTGTCAAGCTTGTGGTGTCATGGTGACGTCATGTGATGTATCGCAACTTTGCTAAACCAGGTGTGGACGTGGCCAGCACATGATGCATCCAGTTCATGGGCTGCGAGTTTTGACAGCCCTGCTGTAGTAGCTATTTCATATGCACACACTTGGAGATACATCTTTGCAGCCTGGAATGGGAGTTCAGCTGGAAAGAGCTGTTTCACAATGCTGGTTGTCTTTCTCATCCAAAATGTCCTAAGTCAGCATAGGTCAGGCACAGCATTTAGGAAAAATCGAATGTGGCAGATGGTGAAGACTGGAATTCTTATGGAATGTGCTGACATCTATTCAGACAACATGTCTGGTCCATCCACGTGATGGGGATTACCCAAGAGAATGACTGATGCCATGTTTGCTAGCACTACAAAAGAGTTAGGTGGGGCTAAAGGCAATGTTGCTGGAGACAGAGGACGTGTGAATTTACATTTCAGTGTAACAAAGTTACATTTACTGTAGTTGAACCACATGGAATGTTTTTAATGATTTCTATCACGTGTCAAGTGGAAAATTAGTAACAGTGTTTGGAAGAATTCTGGGAATTAGGTAGGGGGCATGGGGACCTGCAGCCTCAGAATGTCTCCTTTGTGTCATGAACTTTTAAGGCTTCAGCTTCCAAAAGAATCATCCACTTCCTTGGAGGTTACTTTTTTAAAGATTCCAAAACATCACTGTTGAGGTATTAATTTATAAATATGGAATATGCAGAAGACTAAATTATATTTTGAAATTGTTTTTAATTAATGGAGTTTGTTCCCAACAAAACAGTACATGGTACAAAAGAACAAAGACATAATAGTAACACTGCAATTCTGAAACACATTTTACTTGGATATAAATCTCATTTAGAGTAAGAAATATTTACTTTCAAATAACCGTGCATATCTTAGGTTTTCGCGGGTACTTACATGTGTGCTGTTTAGCTTCCTTCGGGTATTATCCCACGTCATTGTAGTTCTGTTAAAGTTGTAGCAATGTTTCAGCAGAATCTCATATGTATGTATGTATGTATGTATGTATGTATGTATATATATATATATATGTATGTATATATATATATGCCTTCTTAAAAGGAAAAAAAATCTCCATTTCTTTCAAGAAGTTGGATACAATTACTTATTTTAATATAAATTTTGTGTGCATTAACACAAAGTCAAATGAAGAGCGCTCGTGAACCCAGTATATAACTGGGGTGCCCATGTAATTTATAAACTACACTTAATAGAGGTTTATGACTACTTTTAAATGGCCAAGACTCTACCCAGTGAATATGGGAGAATGCTTATTTTATAGAAATTGGGCTGTCTGTATGTGTGTGTGTGTGTGTGTGTGTGTGTGAGAGAGAGAGAGAGAGAGAGAGAGAGAGAGAGTCTTGTTCTCACAGCCCCTTTGAGCAAGTAAGTAAATCAGGGGAAGCCTTAGCTTTACCTTTGATGCAAAGCATTCACGATCCATTCAAAAGAAAATGACTAAATTAATCCTTTGAAAATTAAGCTCTATGGTATTCTTAATGTTATGCAAATGGTTAGCATTAAAGCAAACACTTCAGACTTGAGAATTGTATTTACTTTATTCATTAATTTCTTCCTCCTCATCTTCAAATGCTTCCTCTCCATCATTTGCTGTTGCTTCTTGGTACTGTTGGTACTCAGAAACAAGATCATTCATGTTGCTTTCTGCTTCTGTAAATTCCATCTCATCCATACCTTCACCAGTAAACCAGTGAAGAAAAGCCTTTCTCCTAAACATGGCAGAGAACTGCTCTGAAATTCTTTTGAAGAGCTCTTGAATGGCGGTACTGTTTCCGATAAAGGTAGAGGCCATCTTGAGGCCACGAGGTGCTATATCACAAACAGCCACTTTGACATTATTTGGGATCCATTCTACAAAGTAGCTACTGTTCTTGTTCTGGATGGCCAGCATCTGTTCGTCAACTTCTTTCATGGACATGGGACCTCGGAAGACTGTGGCCACTGTCAGATATCGTCCATGTCTTGGATCACAGGCTGCCATCATGTTTTTGGCATCAAACATTTGCTGAGTGAGCTCTGGGACTGTAAGTGCTCGGTACTGCTGGCTGCCTCGGGCAGTCAAAGGAGCAAATCCAGGCATAAAGAAGTGTAAGCGTGGGAATGGAACCATATTTACTGCCAACTTGCGTAAATCCGCATTTAGTTGGCCAGGAAAACGCAGTGATGTTGTCACCCCACTCATTGTAGCAGACACCAAATGGTTGAGATCTCCATATGTTGGAGTGGTAAGCTTCAAAGTACGGAAGCAAATATCATACAGGGCTTCATTATCAATACAGTAGGTTTCATCTGTATTTTCAACCAGCTGATGGACTGAGAGAGTGGCATTATATGGTTCTACCACAGTGTCAGACACTTTGGGAGATGGCATGACACTAAATGTATTCATTATCCTATCAGGATATTCCTCTCGAATTTTGCTGATGAGAAGAGTTCCCATCCCAGAACCTGTTCCTCCTCCAAGAGAATGAGTGAGCTGAAATCCTTGCAAACAATCACAGTGTTCACATTCTTTCCTCACAATGTCAAGCACTGAATCTACAAGTTCTGCTCCTTCAGTATAATGTCCTTTGGCCCAGTTATTTCCAGCACCCGTTTGTCCTGAAATGATAGGAAAAACGACAGATTTACCAAGTCGTGAAACAAACTCAAAATATCTGGAACGATTATCTTCACCATTCCAGAATGTTTATAAGTTTAAAATTTTCAAGTGTTATCATATATTGGGAACTCTAGCTGCCAAGTAATGGCCAAAACATTCTTAGAAATGCTTCATTTCATTTTACATGCAGGTACTTTGTGGTATACTGACAGTATAACACAGGAATTCCATTCACACCCATTAGGGCTAAGATGGATAGGTTTTCCAGTTCACATTTTTTTATCTTGTATTAAAAATTCAAGATTCATCTGCCAGTGCTATGGAAAAATGCATTGGCTGCCTGTATGAAGTTTTATTACATTTGGAGTTAATGTGAAACAAGAGGAACCCGCCAAAGCTTTCAATGTGCAGGGATACATGAGCGTTGTCTACTGAACATATTTCCTAGAATAACAGAGTTGGAAGGGACCTTTGAGGTCGTCTAGTCCAACCCTCTGCTTGAGCAGGAGAGTCTATTCCAAATATTAGCCTCGACCTAAGATCGAACTCACAGCCTCCTGATTGTGAGGTGAGAGCTCCACCTCCATACCACCAGTCATTGTCCTTGAGAATGTCCCCTTTTTGTAACAGAATATCGTCAACATACCAAAGATAAAATTATCAGGCCGAAAGAGTTGTCCAAAAGGGCCAGATCGAACACTGTCCATAGTTCCAGGTTCCAAGTCCACCAAAATTGCTCTAGGTACATACGTTTGGGCTAAAAGAAATGATATGTATATTAAATTATATCTGACTACCCATCTTATCACATGAATTTCTGAATATTTGCTACACCATCTAATTTTTATTTGATCTCAAAAAGAGGGACCAATTTCTTTACCATTCGTTGGAAAAATGTCATTGTCCCTTACTGAAATCTCAACCAAGACTTTTGCTTAAGTTCAGCCAATGCATTGTATGCCATCCCATTTTAAAAAAATCTGTAAAGCTCACTCCCACATCCATTCTTTAGAGGTGCCATATGCCAAGCTGCTGTGGTTTTTAAAACCAGAATTTCAACCCCTAAACACCCTTACAGCCCCAATGTCAAAGGTCCAATTAACAAACCTAACAAAAGCAGACACTTCCAGGAACTTCAAAAATCCAAAAAACAAAACTTTTGAGTAGATGATTTCAGCGCTGAAGAATGCCAACCAACTCTGTTTCCCCGTGCAACCCTGTATAGTTAAAGATCTCTCCCCCTCCCCCCTAAGGAACAAGTCACATTGTCCAATGATGTTCTTTTGTTTTAAGAACAGTCTCTGTCTTGGCCGACACCTGCAAAAGTGTTCTTGGTGGGTGAGTGAGATTCTTGGTTTCAGCTCATCAGCTTATCACATACCATTACAATCATTGCATTCATCTCTTGGTTCATGTCCTTGGCCATGTTTGGATGAGAATGACAGCTCTTGTCGTTAGCCTCAGGTCAGTATGTCATGTGAGTACAGCGGATTAGAATAACCAGTATAACCATCATAGGTTATAAACGTGGCCCACAGTGATTAGAGCCTCTTTTGTTTACCCCTCATGCTATCAGCTAAAGCAAAAGGATAAGCAAATGGAACTTTTGTATATTTCATTAACAGAAAGGGAAAGTTTGTGGGGGGTTCCATTCAACCAGAAATGTCAGGAGCCGGAGGGAGGGAGGGAGGGAAGGGGAGGGGAGAATGGACTGCCACCTCATCTGAAATTAATCCAGGACAAAGCTTAACATGTTCACACTTCTAAAGAATGGCAGGATTTCATGCTTTTGGAATGGGACAATAGCTCAAAACATTAGGGCTTGATGTTAGTAAATCACTGCTGAGTTGCTGAGGTTTTGCAAAATTCACGCTCATTATATTTCTCTAATCAAGAAAGAGCTTTCAGGCAACTTCTACACTCACCCACCCCAATGCTGTAGGAGGCAAAAGAGGGTACATGTCAGAAGTCAGCTACACATATTGTACTCATAAATATGAATGCACCCACATTCACAAATGTCTTTCACTCAGTGGAAAAGGAACTTTTCTGTTCCTGAGAACTGAAAGCTCATGAAATAATTTCCCCATTTAAGCCAAGGCGAGGTGACTCCTAGCAATGCATGTTGCTTCCACGTCAGACTTGCACTGCACACTTGCATTCAGCAACAGTTTGAGAAGTGAGCTGAGTAACTGGTAGGAGAAAAATTTGAGGCAGCAGTATCAGCAGCCATTTGTCCAAAGATGTGACCATGAAGAATGTCTCTCAGGGTCATATGTAATGAAATTCAAGGATTGAGGAAGGAGCAGATTTTTCATTACAAATGAGGAATATTCTTAAAAGAGTGACTCAACAATGCAAAGGAGCATCGCAAGTGGTAGATGTGGTTTTTATATTGGGAATTATGGTGAAATCTGACATCTCTGACAGGTATTAGTCTGGGCTATCTTACCGAGAACCAAATAAAGCACATATTATTAAAAGTGTAATGTATTTGTGTTTCATTTCTGTCTCCCTCAGTAACCCTTAAATCAGCAGGAGACAGTAGGTATTTTAAAATTTATTTATACAAGTTTGCTACACTTATGAATTCAAAAACACACGGGCAACAGCTTTAAAAGACAAAAAATGCAATTTCATTTTGATTATAAATTTGCAATGCCTCACTTATACCATTCTGAAATGGTATAACTAAAATCACAGTTCACTCATGACGGCACCACACTTAAAGGCTGCTTCCTGTTACTATTAATGATATTATACTAATAAGACAGATTTCTTTGTGTGTGTGTGTGTATGTGTATATACACACACATCTACCTACCTACCTACCTACCTATCTACCTATCTTTTAAGCCAGCTTGATAATAACTATGCTAAAGTTCACAGAGCAGCTTCTAAAACAGGTAAGCCTATGGGGACGTTACCAGAATTTCTCACCATGCTTGGGAATTCTGGGAATGGGCACCAGGGGAAGGAGCTGCTCTTTGTCTGCCAGCTCGGGGAGTATTTTTCTCAAGCAATCCGGTCGCTCCCTTTCCAAAAGAGATGGCGGGGAGGCATGAAAACACCGTTACAACTCACAGGATGATTCATTGTAGTAGACGCTGATCCTTTCCAGCTGCAAAGCTGAGTCACCCGCGTAGCCTCCGGCCGGGTCAATCCCGTGCTCGTCGCTGATCACTTCCCAAAACTGCGGGGAGCGGAAAAAGGAGTCAGGGACGGTTTAGGGCGGCGCTGTTCTCAGCAGCCCGCAGGGTCCGTTGCGCGGCCTGTCCTCCCGCCACACCCAAGGCGGGCGGGCGGGCGGCTGGCTGGCCTGCCGGGGCAGAGGCGGCCTTGGGAGGCATGTGTCGGCTGCAGCAGCTGCCGAATGCCGGGCGTGCTTGAGGGAGGCTCCGGCCAGCCCCGCCCCGCCGCTGCCTGCAACAACCCAGCAGGGGAAACGTGGGGCGGGCTGGGGAGGGGGCTGTGTGTGTGTGTGTGTGTGCGCGAGAGAGAGAGGGGGGGGGGCACCGAGGAATTACACAGGAAAGTCAATCGGTTTGAATCGCCTCAGCTCGCTTCCTCGTCGAACCTTTCTTTCCCTCCTCCTCCCCGCTCTTCATAGCTCCAGCCTTCTCCATCCTCTTCCCCGCCGCTTCAGCATTTCCTCATCCTCACACACACACACACACACACACACACACACACGGTTTCAGGTTTTGTTCTGTTTTTTTTCGCCCCCCGAAGCCTTGTCTGGTCAACATGAAAGAAAGCGGCTCAAATTTAGTTCCCGTTTGGTGTGTGTGCGCGTGTGGTTTCTTTCCAGCGCTCTCCGCTCCCGGGAGGCGGCCCGGCGGTTTGAAAGACTCTTCTTTCCCCCCCCCCCCCCGCCCTCCCTCCCTCCCTCCCCGCGAAGCGTAACTCGCAAGTAACAATTTTCCTTTCCTTTCCTTTTCCAACCCCCCCCCCTCCTTTTATTTTATTTTATTTTTATTTTATTTTGGGGGTGGTGGTGGTGGTGGGGAGGTTGGTATGAAAAGACGAAGGAAGGAAAGGGGCGGCTTTCTCCTCGCCTGGTTCAAAGGCGCGGCGCGCAGGTGGAAAGGGAGAGACGGGAAGGCGCGGTCGTCCTCAGGGGGTTGCTGGACATGGTCCACGCGCCGTCGGCTGCCGAAAATGAATGGCTTGGCTTTCGTAAGGCGAGAGGATTCTCCCCTCTCTCCCTTCCCTTCCCTTCCCTTCCCCTCACCTCCCCCCTCCCCCCCCCCCACACACACACTCTTATACCTTGGTTCCGATTTGGTTTCCACACTGACCCGCCTGGATGTGCACGATCTCCCTCATGGTGGTGGAGTTTGGTGGTTGGTGGTGCTTTGGCGTGGCTTCGGCTGCTTTTCCCCCTTTTTCCTGCCGTATTTCAAGCCCCTCGGGCGGATGAATGCGGAGCGGGGTGGCTCCGAGGAACGTTTTTTATTGGCTCCCGGGTCGTGATTCAGCCTCCGGGCTTTGCTCACTCGGCAACTTTCACAGAAGTTGAGAGGGAAGGAAGGAGCAGCGGCGGCGGCGGCGGCAACCGGCGCTGCCCCTTGCTCAGCCTTTGCTCCGGACGCGCCTGTAGGCGTGTGAACCGTCCTTCTCTCTCTCTCTCTCTCGGGAAGAGCCGTTTCACACGAGGCGCAGGGGTCCCCAAACTTGGCAACTTTAAGACTTGTGGACTTCAACTCCCAGAATTCCACAAGTCTTAAAGTTGCCAAGTTTGGAGACCTCTGCACTCGGGGCTCAGAGCTTTCTACACGTTCAGAGTCCCTGGCGCTTGCCATGCCAGAATCTAGTATTATCAGTATTATAATACTAGATACTATAATACTAGTATAATATAATGCTAGATACTATAATACTAGTATAATGCTAGAGACTGTCATACTAGTATTATGAGTATTATAATGCTATTATAATATAATAATCAGTATTATCAGTCTGGAACCCACATTACGTATCTGATATTAACACAGTTGAGAAAGTCCAGAAATATTTCACAAGAAGAGTTCTCCACTCCTCTACTCGTTGCAGAAGGCCTTATGCCACCAGACTCCTAAAACTAAAATCTGATGGTGTCTCTGGACACCTGCATAACTGGATAGAAGCATTCCTGTCAAACAGACAACAAATGGTCAAAATTGGGAGCGTCCTATCAAATTCTGTACCTGTCAACAGTGGTGAACCCCAAGGGAGTGTTCTAGGACCAACTCTCTTCATACTCTACATAAATGACCTCTGTGATCATATCAAGAGCAACTGTGTTCTCTTCGCTGGCGATGTAAAGCTATTCAACACCACAGACAATACTGCTACCCTTCATAAAGACCTCATCTATGTATAAGAATGGTCAAACAAATGGCAACTTCAAATCTCAACAAATAAATGCTCTGTTCTATATATTGGCAAAAAAATAAATAAATCAGAAAATAAAATACAGGCTGAATAGTCAAGACCTTGTTGATGATCCAAACTCTGTCAAGGATCTTGGAGTACTCATTTCTAATGATCTAAGTGCTCGAGCCCACTATAACTACATAGCCAGAAAGGCATTAACAGTTGTTAACCTAATCTTACGTAGCTTTTTCTCTGGTAATATTACACTAATAACTAGAGCATACAAAACATTTGCAAGACCAATACTTGAATACAGCTCATCAGTCTGGAATCCACATTATGTATCTGATATTAGCACAGTTGAGAAAGTCCAGAAATATTTCACAAGAAGAGTTCTCCACTCCTCCACTCGTTGAAGAATACTTTATGCCACCAGACTCGAAATTCTAGACCAAGAAAACCTACAACTACGCTGCCTTCGGTCCGATCTAAGTATAGTATATAAAAAATTGCAATGTCCTACCGGTCAATGAATACTTCAGCTTCAACCATAACAATACAAAAGCAAACAATAGATACAAAGGTTAACTGCACCAAATTTGATTGCAGGAAATGTGACTTCAGCAACAGAGTGGTCAAAGTCTGGAATACTCTAAGTGACTCTGTGGTTTCTTCCCCAAACCCCAAAAATTTTAATCTTAGACTTTCTACTATTGACCCTTTCTACCCTTTCCTAAGAAGTTGTAGGAGGATGCCTACCATCCCTGTCCTATTGTTTCTTTTATTTTTCTTATATGTAGTCATTTCTTGTATTCATAACTATATTTATCCTTGTACCTATTATCTTGTAAGTGATTGACAAATCAAATCAAATAAATAAATAAATAGTTGTAGGTGGCTACATAGTCCTTCTAAACATTGGGGTGGTTCAGCCTTAGAGGGGCAATCTAGTGTAGTGGTTAAAGGCACTGAAGACCCGAGTTTCAGTGCTCCCTTAGGCATGAAAGCTAGTTGGGTGATTGGGCCAATCACTTTTTCTTAGTCCAAGACTAGGAGGTCAAAAAAAAATCTCAGAAGAAGATGCAACAAAACATTTTCAAAAATGGTACCACCTGCACAAGCCTATTCATTACATTCATTGGAAGTCAAAGTTGACAAAAAGGATAATTCAGTTGTTGCTCTCGGCTTAGTGCAAGCCAAGACAAAGTAGGAACAGAATGTAATGAACTATCTGCACTATAGAACATGCTTCCCATCATTGGTGGGATTCAAAATTTTTTACTACCAGTTCTGTGGGCATGGCATGGTGGCATGGTGTGGCTTGGTGGGGGTTGCTTGGTTGACGTGGCAGGGGAAGGTTCCTGCAAAAATCTCCATTTTTCCCCATCCCGCTAACCTGCTTTCCAGCTCCGTTCTCCTGTGCAAGGCAACCAAAGAAGACCCAGCCAATCAGCTGGGACTTGAGAGGCAAAGAAAAGATGGGGACGGGGCCAGTCAGAGGTAGTATTTGCCGGTTCTCCAAACCATTCAAAATTTTTGCTACTGGTTCTCCAGAATTGATCAGAACTTGCTGAATACCATCTCTGCTTCCCAGCCCACCTCCCCTTTTTTTGTTTAAGCTTTTAACAGTTTTAGAAAGATGAGGATTTAAAACAGAATACAGGTCATCCTCCACTTACAACCATCCATTTAATGAATGTTCGGAGTTACAGTGGCACTGAAAAAAGTGACTTATGACCGTTTTTCACATGATAGCATCCCCATAATCACATGATTGCTTGGCAAGTGATTCATATTTATGATGGCTGTGGTGTTCTGGGGTCATGAGATCAACTTTGGCAACCATCTGAGAGGCAAAGTCAATGGGGAAGCCAAATTTACATAACAACCATGTTTCTAACTTAACAACTGCAATGGTTCACAACTGTGGCAAGAAATGACATAAAATAGGGCAAAATTCAGCTGTCTCACTTCGCAACAGAGATTTGGTGCTCAACTGTGGTTGTAAGTTGAGGACTACCTATACTGGAATTTTAAAAAACTCGTGATAAAGCATGTACAGTATAAAAAACATTATAGAAAGATTTGTGTAGGGAACCTTTCTCTTTTTTGTTTCCATGACCACTTAACTTAGCATTACATTTTGAAGGATATTGCTGTTATCAGTTTAGGTCATTTAATTGGTTATTTTTTTATTGGCCTCATAATTGTTTTCCTAAAAACTATATTCTAAATGTCTAAATTTTCTTTCCTATGTGATGTGCTCATACTTAAATTTGATTAGATTTCTATAACACAGATACGTCAGTTTCTAAAGGCCATGTCACACTGCCCAACGGATGCAAAAAGGACACAACGGACGAGCAAAATGTTCCATCCGTTGTTATCCGCTCTCAAAGGGGGCAAAAATTTGCATAAGCAGAGCGGATAACACGGAAAGGAACGGACGGGGGGAGGACACAGAGCGGATGTATAGAGGATGCAGAGCGGATGTATAGAGGATGCGTAGAAGATGCGTAGAGGATGCATAGAGGATGCGTAGAGGATGCAGAGCGGATGCATAGAGGATGCAGAGTGGATGCGTAGAGGATGCAGAGCGGATGCGTAGAGGATGCAGAGCGGATGAGCTGCATCCGCTTTCATCCTTTCTCCATCTGTGCTACTAACGCTGCACGTCCGTTCTGCTTCCTCCCTGCGTCCGTTTACCGCTGGAACGGATTTGAGTTGTGCGGATGCACAGCAGATGCCTAGCAGATATAGCAGATGCGTAATGGATGCAGAACGGATGTCCCCCGTATGCCTAGAGGATGCAGAACGGATGCATTGGATACATTTTCCGCTCAAAAGTTTTGGGCAGCTCAAAACTTTCTGAGCGGATGAAACGTCAATAAACGGATGCTGGACGGATAGAGAGGAAGCAAAATGGAGGCAGTGAGTACATCGCGTTAACCAACGGATGGCAAGCTTTTTTGTCCGTTTTACATCCTCTTTGCATCCGTTGGTGCAGTGTGACATGGGCTTAATATAACAAATTGTAGATGTCAGCATGTATCTGAATAAATAATGTTATTGTTTATATTTTCTTAATGGTTTCAATGCAAATTTTATTTTTATAATTTTTAAAATTTTAGAATTTTTCAGTATTTTTGAGGCGTTTTTAAATATGGCCATCATATATGATAAAATGTTCCTTTTTGTGGCATTTCCAAAACATTGTTATATGATTGTCTGCATTGGTAATTATAGATGGAGTTATATTCCACCTGTAAAAACATTTTATTCCAATTCTCTCTTAAAATTTATTGACCCCCCCTCCCCCCATATTTCTTCCCATTATTGTATTGTGGTTGCTTCTTTGTTGTTTTGAACCTACCAACTGAAACAAAAACTACATGGATGGTAGATAGATGTCAAGGAAAATTAGCCATTTAAGTAGGAGCTGAACTGAATGAGGCAAGTGACTTTCCTGCTTTGTCCAGCAGCCAACCTCAAAAAAACAAAACAAAACCCCACAGCAAGTGTTGCTTCCAGTGGATTGAGAAATGGAGAAAGTGCCAAAGAAGTTTGTACTTTGTAAAGTTTGTGCCAGTGCTGATCTGTCACTGGAGTCTTGTTGCCATACTTATTTTGCAGACACTTTGCAAATGATCCCTTAACTTTTTTGATAAAAAAAATCTGATCAATTTGGAACAGCCAACTACAAAATAGACAGGAGGGAAGTGAGTGCCAGAAAATTAGGGACCATGCCAACTTTATCAACCCATGAATTTATTGCTTCCAGCAGATTAATCCTACAAGAATGTGTGTGTGTGGGGGGGAAAGGTGGTTCAACCTTGGTTTGCCTTTGTAATCTGGTTAGCGAATGTCCTGCAGCTACCCAAAAAGAGATTCTTCCTTTACTGTGGCTTGGTTTTCAATGCAATGAACACGATGGGGCAATGGATTATTCCAAGTATCTGGAATCTCAGTCATGGCCACCTGCTAGGGAGGAACCTTCCAGCACAGAACTGAGAGAGGAGCCAGAAGGAATAATTTTGTATTTGCCTGGCAAGGTTGTGACTCAGAGCTGGAAGGAACAGGTGAAATAATGTTGCTCTGGGAACACCAAAATGAGTAGGCTTGTGCTTCCACTCCCTGCGGTGTGGTTTGAAAAGGAAGAGATTATCACTGCATTCACAACTGAGCCAAGGTCAACATTTTCCAAGTCCCAGTTACTTTGGAGCAAGAGAGCAAGCAAGGCCATTATTTTCTTATTGGGAGGAGCACTGTGGCACTGGTAGTCCTTGACTTACAACCATTCATTTAGTAACTCTTCAAAGCTACTACAGCCCTGGAAAAAGTGACTTACAACCAGTACTCACACTTAAAACTGTCATGTTTATAAAATTCAGGCAATTGGCATACATTTGACAGTTTTAGCATCTTGCAGTCATGGATCGTCACTTGAGACCTTTCCAAGCAGCTTCCAACAAGCAAAGCCAATGGGGGACCCCAAATTTGCTTAACACCCACAACAAAAATATTGTAAAATTGGGTATGACTCATTTTACTGCCTTGCTTAACAACAGAAATTCTGGTCTCAATTGTGGCTGTAAGTCAAGGTCTACCTCTACTAGGTTTTGTAGGCTACTCCTATTCCCTGCTTAGGATAGAGGCATGGCCCTCTCCTCAATCTCCATGCCTTTAATCACTGTGAGAAAGGATCTGTGTGTCTGGAGTTATTTTTTCCATATTGGTCATCTGCATGGCAGGGATGGGTTTCCTGCAGTCAAGCAGGGTATGGGGCTGTGTCTGTATAATCCCTTCCCCATGTTCCTTCAATAGATAGAGTAGAATAGAATAGAATTCTTTACTGGCCAAGTGCGGTTGGACACACAAGGAATTTGTCTTGGTGCAAATGCTCTCAGTGTACATAACAGAAAAGATACATTCCTCAAGAGTCAAGAATCATCAGGCACCATATTTAATAATAGTCATAGGGTATAATAAACAATCAAATCATACTAGAAAACAGTCAATATAAATCGTAAGGATACAAGCGACAAAGTTACAGTCATACAGTCACAAGTGGGAGGGGATGGGCAATAAGGAGTGATGAGAAGATTAACAGTAGTGCAGACTTTGTAAATAGTTGAACAGTGTTGAGGAAATTGTTTAGCAGAGTGATGGCATTCGGAAAAAAACTATTCTGTGTCTAGTTGTTCTGTGCGCAGTGCTCTATAGAGTCATTTTGAGGGAAGGAGTTGAAACTGTTTATGTCTGGGATATGAGGGGTCTGTAAACATTTTCACAGCCTTCTTTTTGACTCGTGCATTATACAGGTCCTCGACTGAAGGCAGGTGGGTAGTAATTTTTTTTCCTGCAGTCCTAATTATCCTCTGAAGTCTGTGTCTGTCCTGTTGGGTTGCAGAACCAAACCAGACAGTTATAGAGGTGCAGATGATGGACTCAATAATTCCTCTATAGAACTGGATCCGCAGCTTCTCTGATGCACATAGCACATCTCTAGTGATATTGGGAAGGCAGGGTTATTTGAGTCTTTTCCATGCTAAGGAAAGGAAAACCATAGAAAAATGTACATGGTCCTGAGACAGAAAAACCAATACTGAAACTATATTTGAAGTATTACTGAGTACAGCTAACCAGGAAAAAGAATTGAAACCGGTACATTAGTATACTACCAAAGACACAACCCCCTTAGTTGAAATGGTTTGTGTGTGCTAGCAAGAGTACACAAGAAATGAACAAAGAAACAATAGAAAGTCATGGAAAACTAATGGAGTGCTTTTTGCATATTCATTCTGTTTTGCAGAATCTTTTCCATACTTCCAGGAAGGTTTTTTTTCATATTTATTTTTTTTCCTTTTTTAAAATCTTCTGAACATTCAAGTTTGCCAATTGACTTTATTAGTACTAAAAGGGGCTACATACAACTTTCGAAACAGTTTTGTACCTGCAGCGATTGATGTCTGTGTAACTGCTACTGGTATTGCAGCTAAATTAAACTTACTTCTGTTCCTCTTTTCAATTGCTACATTGCCAAAAAAATAAAAGAAAATAAGAAAAGAAAAGAAAAGAAAAGAAAAGAAAAGAAAAGAAAAGAAAAGAAAA
>BLBF01000002.1:63752296-63762474 GCA_015471245.1 Laticauda colubrina | reverse complement strand
AAGAAAAGAAAAGAAAAGAAAAGAAAAGAAAAGAAAAGAAAAGAAAAAAGAAAAGAAAAGAAAAGAAAAGAAAAGAAAAGAAAAGAAAAGAAAAGAAAAGGAGTGGAAAACAGTTCCCTGGTATCAACAAAAGGCAATGTGGAGTATTCCTACCAACCTTATTGAGGAAAACTCTACTGTTTACAATCTATCATTATTGTTTTAATTGGAAGATGGAATCAAAAGGCTTGATGACAAAGCAAATATTACATTGTAAGATAAATAGACAGGAGCCAAGGAAATTACAACAGGAATTTGTTACCAAATGAAATATGCTGAGACAACTGCTCTGCCTTTTTAAAACTAGCTATTATGCATTCAGAGGATGACAAAGTTGCCACAAAATAGGGCACTAAAAAGCACTACATAACTTTTAAGCAAACATATAATTTGAATCTCTGCTTAGCTGTTTTGTTTGTGTTTTAAATCAACCAAGGACACAATTTCTACTGTACTGTCTGCTTTCTACTGTGATGAAAAAAGTCAAACTTGAATTGAAGGACTTTATTTTGAAGTATATATTTCTAATCAGAAAAAGAGATTGAGTCCACATATTGTTTGATTTTTTTTCAATTTGGCTTTCAGTCAGGCATGTTTATTAATAATACAATTATTTCTCATAATCATCTCCCTCTGTTGCAATACCTTATGTAACTTAAGAAACTTTTCACTGGTATGATACATGATATCAAGTCCCATAATTCCCACAAAAAAATTGTCATAATTTCAATCCCAAACTGGAGAGACATGATCTTTAAGTATGTGTGTCGCTGCACTTTAGATTTTTGACTGTTCAAGTCATGTCTGTAGTGGGGCAATATAATTCCTTACAGTTCCAATTAGGTGGCCATATAAAAATAAGTGGCAATCACACCCCAATAAGCATCTCCTGACTCAGACAAGACTGCTCCATTCTGACAAAAAGACAAAAAGCTGTGTCTTTCAGCAGCAAACTAAAAGAGCCTATTAAAAAGTCCCAAAGGATGAATTGTCGTATTCTTGTATCTTATTTATTCAAAAATGTTTTTTTCAGAAATGAAGCTAATTGTTAATGCACAAATGAAAACTGTGTGTCCTGTAACACCATACGCCCCGTGATTTAAAGGCATATGAATGCCAAAAATGCAGAGAGGTCAGGACAGCCTTTCTTTATCTCACCCTAACAGCCCACCCACAAATTAAAAAAATCTGTGTCAAAGTCCATTTATTAAACAATGTGCCCAGAATTTGGGATTGCATTATATGGCTAGTGCACCAGAGAATTAAGAACTTTGAGGAAAAAAAGCAAATGCACAATTGTACTCACTGTGTTGATGACATGTTTTGGCAAAACATTACCATGTTATTTAAAATAAATGAATTCTTCTTCATGCCACTTGTTCTTCTGCAGAATTAAGCAGAGTGAAGAAGAACATTTTGATACTGAAGAAGGGGAAAATGCCTAGAATTTGCCTATGTGAAGTTGTTTGCCTTGCTTTTCATAGATTTGTATCTGGATTTAAGGCTACATTTTTATACAGAAATAGAATCTTTCTGATGGGAGATTACACATTTTTAAATCCAACATTGGCATTGGTTATTTTCCATTTTTTTCTGGGGGTTTGATGGAACTGATCCAATTATTTGCTGGGAATTCATGCTGGTGTCAGGATCTTGCCATCTTGAGTCAACTAATTAATTAATCTAATTTAATATTAATGAGATTGATGAATGCTCAGTGAAAACAAAAGAAACTATACAATGAGTTAATTAATGTGTGAACCCTACTGAAGTGTGGTTCTTTGGGTTCTGTCTTAGCATGATGGTGAAGCTAGTCATTGTGATTTATAACAAGCTTTGTGGCTTATCATCCCATGTCACGCTGTCCACTGTGACTCCTTCTATAAGATTAAATAAGTCATGCCTGAGTGCAATATGTGAACTCAGCTATAAACTTGCAATAGCTGAGTTTCAGATGAATTTCTTCCATCTCGCCCTAAAGATGCTAGACTCTGAACATCTGATTTACTATTAGTTATGGCTTCCCTTATATTCAGGTACACCCAGCAATTATTGTGAACCCAAATGGTCTTATTAAACATCTAGATCTTGAAGGATTGTAAGGCACATAAGTGGATGGATAGATGCAAGTCACATGGCAACTGACTAGGTTTTATTAGATTATGCTCTAAAGTTTAACTCAAGGTGGTTAACAAAAGTCAAAACAAAAACATAATAGAAAGAATTAAAATACCGATTAAAATATAAAGCAAAATGGTAAAATAATCTAATAACAACAAATCTGATAAAAGAGAAATTATTATACAGATTTCCTAAACACAGAGGGAGAGGGAGCCAAATTTTACTATTGGGGAAATGCATTCCACAGCTTAGATTTACAGGGGTGTCAAACTGGTAGCCTGCGGGCTGGATGCGTCATGCACAAGCCATGCCTTCCCTTAGCTCCATGATGGCAACATGACGCCGCAAGTTTGATACCTGTGACTTAGAAGGACAGTAGAAGGGCCCCCCACATCAAAGATGTGACATTAAGTATACTTTGACAGAGGGATGATTTTCAAAAGGGCTTCTCTGCAGATTTCAACAACTGGACAGTTCTGTAATATGAAAGGCAATCCTTTAAATATTCAGACAACAAAACTGTAAGGGACCTTTTGGGGAAATAGCAACAACTTAAAATCTGCCTGGTTTGCAATTAGCCACCAGCATTTTTCAAGACAGTTATCCTTTGATCCTGTGTCTTGTAGCCATGCCAGTGGATTTTCAATTGTAGCTGCACTGAATTGGTGAAGGAGAGTTTATTTATAGTTACTTATATTTTTTTGTTATTTTGATTTATTTCTATTGTTCAATATTTTCTTCTTTGATTCCTGGAATTCCCATTGTGCTTGCTTCTTGATTTTAGCTATCTTGAAAACCTGCCATCAATCTTGAAAGCCTGTTCAAGTTTTCTCTGTCCCATGTATGCGAAACAAAATCAACATACGGTATTTTTTAGCTTCTTTCTCATACTTCCCTCTTTCTCAAGACCATGGGATTTTTTTCTGTGAACTCCCCAGTAATTGCTTATTCATTCATACTTACATGCCCAAGACCAAAACCTATATTCCTTTAAACAAATGTGCAGTATCTGAAGTTAATAGAATGCACAGTTGTCAAAACAATATTTTGTATGGGTTCTTATGTCCTCCTTTCCTTTAGTAATATAATATTTGGAGAACTGTATCAGGAATAGTGCATACAGAAATATATTTCAAAGTCATGCAAAATGATTGGAATTATATCTGTATAAAGGACAACATTGCAATATGCACTAAATATAAAATGAAGAATATTAATTAGAAAATAATTAGATTAGAAAATAATTATAAAATTAAATAAAACTTACTTGAAAAAGCTAATTGGGGAGATGTGATTTATATAATTAAGATTCCAACACTTATTTGAAACCTTTCTATCATTAACAGGAATTGGTTAATTATCCCAGAAAAGTCAGAATGCACAGTTAACCTTCACTTATTTGCCATCTTTAAAATAATTTTATAAATACTTGCCATAAAAATAGCAGCTATTGGAAAACTGAAACAGATGCTAAAAGTTTTATTAAGGCTATGGTTTCATTCTCAGAAAGGCAGAAAATCTTTAATGCACTTGTCCGCCTAATGTTAGGTAAGCCATAACGAATAGGAGTGTATTTGTTCTTAAAATCATCTTACTTTTTTGTAATCTTAAGCAAGCAAATTAAAAAAAAAAAGTAGCATGTTGCGAGAAAGAACAGGATTAGAAGGGAAAACCAATTTTTCCAAGGCTTAGGAAAATTGAAGGTATTGAAAAGGAGGCAACTAGAAGACTTATATGGTGACTTATATAACCACCATGACACAACCATAAGGCTTAAAAAACTGAAAGTAGTAGTTTTTAATGATCAATCATATTACTGAGAGGAGGCAGTCCCATAGATATCAAATACCATGAAGGACTGTAGAAGTGACAATCAACATCATGAATGGCATCCAGAAGACAACTGGGAATTTGTACACCTCTCTAAATGGATAGACATATGGGTATGTCTACATTGTTATGGTTGCTGGCAGCCAGTGCAGACAGCAGAGGTATCAGACAGTGAGGACAAAAGGGAACAAGTCAGGGTTCTGGAGGGGACTTGGACGAGGGTCCTGCATCCAATGCAGGGATGGGGCCAGGACCATCTGGGAACGGGGTGCTGCTTTTGGAGCCTTCAGAGTCTGGCAGCAGCAAAGCAGAGGACCCCAAGGAGCCTGTTCCCAGTGTGCGTGTATGCAGAGCTGCTAGAAGGTGAGACCAGGTGAAACAGAGGTGGCGACTCGGGAGTAAGGCTGGGAGGTGATTGCCCCTCCCATAAGGGTTAAAAGTCAGACCTCAATGACAAAAAGCTTTGCAGGAAGCAAAGCAGTTCAGTAATTTCCGAGTCCTTCTTGAAGCTCTGTACTCTGGTCGGTTTTTTCTGAGTTTTTGGGTTGGTTTATGTTATAATTATTGGACTTCTGTTTTTTGGCAGCATTCTACAGCACTGAAAAGCGTGCTCTTATCTGGAGGAACTGTGTATAATTAGTTTTTGGCTGGGAATTCAAGTAATTCCCGGTGTTGCATTAAAATAGGTTTTCCTTTTAAAATAAGTTTGTGTTTCATTAAGTTTGATGAAGCCTGGGTAAAAACATAGATGGATATGTCAAGGTTCACCCATAAATATTCAAGCCACCAGATATGGATTAGCCTTAGCTTCTGAATGCTGAATTCTGAATTTAGAGGAAGCCCCATATTGAAAATGACTGAATGATTGAACAACTGACTAGAGGTGGGAAATGACCCTTGCTTTTTGGAAGGTAAATAAACATTTGGTTTGAACCATGATGTATGTCATACATGTTGGCCAGACATGATTTTGAGAAGTGTGGGGGTTTTCTGCATTTACTTACCCTGCATCAGGATTTATACTAGTTTCATGTTGTTTAATGTTGTCAAAAATCAAGAAATTGCATTACTCATAGTCATCAACCATAGGCATAGAGAAATTCAGAGGCTACAAAAAGAAGAGGCTTGGGATTGCAGCACAATGTTGGGTCTCAGGTTGCCCAATCAAGGGAGGAATCTTATTTTAGATGTACCAGAAATGATGTATTGTGCAGAATTATCACCTTAATTTGTTGTTACAATATTTGTGTTGTTACTACAGAACACACCTTCAGTTCAGTTGGGGGTGGTGGTTGTGGAATGAAGTAAATTCTGTTGAAGTTGTGTAACTGTTACTTCGTTTCATGGAGCAGACGAACTACAGAAGAGTTATTATAATTATATGTAGAGTGCTCATTTGTTATCTAAAACTGTGTAGTTTCAAATAAATGCATGTTCTCATGAACAGATTAATGCATGACAATGCAGAGATCGAATATTAAAATTGTTTCAGTTTAATTTCACATGCGTTTTTTACTGGATAAGGAAACTGGGCTGAAGACTGCAAATAAATACAAAAGGCAGACAGCTGATAAATTTCATTGTTTCAGCATACTTCTATTTTCCATTATTCTATTTCCATTAACTGTCAACAGCATGTAAGATATTTACAGATTTCACTTTGCATTGTCTTTTCAAATAAATATATTTTACAAAGAAATAATAGTAATCATACCTGTATCTATATCTATTGAAAACTTCAGTAAACCATCCCCTTACACTCAAACTGTCATTTTAGATGAAATGATTTTTTTTCAAAAACCTTTTATTCATTTGAGTTATGTTGGGAAGGATTTAAGTCACTGCAAGATGAAGAACTGGACCATTATTAAACTTCATTCATTTAAGCTAACCCATGGTTTGTCCAAGCTGCCAAACACATCAATTGCTAACAGCGATTTACAAACCACAAAGATTGAGTTCATACATTGCCTGAAGCCCCAAATAAGTAAACCACACCAATAGGTCTTACATAGGATACAATGTAAGCCACTGAAAAAGTTTGATTTAGTCAGTCCTGTGTGATTTAGGCTTAATATGTTGTTTAGAACGAGTCATCTACGTTGTGAAGCAAAGCGATCACTTTGTACTTAGACTTATATATAACTTCACAGTCCTTTCTAAGCTGCTTACAGAGTCAGCATATAGTTACCAACAATCTGGGTTCTCATTTTACCGACCTTGGAAGGATGGAGGGCTGAGTCAGCCTTGACCCGAGAAGAATCAAACTACCGGAAGTCAGCAAAATTACCCTGCAATACTCCTTTCTAACCACTGTGCCACCACCGCTCTTCAACCTTTCTAATTTTTTTTACTCTGGAAGAACACTTCAAATAATTTTCAGGTCTCGGGGAACCCTGCATAAAATTTATTATATCCCCAGCTAGCATTGTACAGTATATGATATTCAAATATGTTTTGCCCCAAGTCATGACCTCTCATATAACCTCACTTGAGCAAGTCTAGTCTAGTCAATATGAACACTCAATCCCCATCTCATAGCAGCTACAAAGTTTTTATTTTTCTTTGCAGGACTAAGGGACCTTCTTCCTTTTGTTATATTATCAGTAGAAAGTGAGAAACCACTGGATGCTTTTTTTAATTTATGGAAGTCACTATTTTTGCAATTCAATCCTATTCTTGGAAATCTGGATTAACTCTGGATATGCAGGTTTGAGAAAGTCCTATTGGTATGATGTGCTCACCATTCAGCACCTAGCTTTTACCCCCATAGGATCATTACATACAAATCTCTTGACTCAGGTTGTTCCAGCTGTTTCTTTAAAAAAAACTTGCTTCAGGTACCTTACATTCATTCAGGTACAGCAACTTCCTATCAATTGAAATAATTATTTTGTATAGATATTTTGGAGCTTCCCATG
This sequence comes from Laticauda colubrina, assembly GCA_015471245.1. Classification (NCBI taxonomy): domain Eukaryota; kingdom Metazoa; phylum Chordata; class Lepidosauria; order Squamata; family Elapidae; genus Laticauda; species Laticauda colubrina. The sequence continues at coordinate 63,755,563 of BLBF01000002.1, read as the reverse complement.
CTCCTTGAACCAGGATAGTAATTGTACTTTTGTTTAAGAAGGAAACAATAGGAAGAAAATGGAATGTTCTCACTTTGTGCTTTACCATGCAACACAGTAAGGGGGAGAAAGGGAAAACATTTGATATTTTCTGTCAAGTGAAATAATATCAGTCCATTGTTAGTGTAGCAGTTTTGAGGCCAAGACTTGTCCTGATGCTGATAAGCAGCTTGGGAAGACTGCATAAGGATAAAAGAGAGGCTATGTCTCAGCACAAATTTTAGACCAAGCTTTAACCATTAAGTCAAATCCACATAGACAACTTTTTTTGTTGGCAAAATCAGCTTTTAGTAATAGTGACTAGAGTTTGAACAATTAAGATTAAAAACTAAGAGGCGATTCCTGAAAAATAAGACATTTTTAATACTGAGTTGTGACATTTATTTATAGATTAGCAACAATGAGGAAGTTTTAAATAGACATGAGAGTAATGTTGAATTTCTCTGAAGTTTAATACGACTGTTCACATAGTAATCAAAGGAAGTTCTTAGTATGTCTTGCTGTGTGAAGAATTTTCTACTGGAAGTTGACAGCAGAAGAGTTCTTCAACTTAAATAATTTAGTACATTAAAAAGATTCCGACCATATTTACAATTATGACATCATTATCTTCAATAAAAGCTTAAACATTAAAGTTTATTTATGTACTCAGCTAAACTTTAATATATTCAGGTATAACTCAATCTCTCCTTCCCAAAACCCGATTTACAGTGTTAGCTGGACAGGCAAGCAGTTAAAAAGGCTCTTATATTTGCTTTAGTGTTTGGCCTCCGTAAGCAGACCATCTTCATAATCACCCATTACTTGTAGTATGTATGTTCCGGTATGGAGAAGAAGTTGCCCTGTTACTTGGGCAATCTGTGACAGAAAACGAAGCATCCTCCTGTGAAGAAGATAACATTTGGCTTAGTCCACTTGACCAAATGAATGATAATCAGAGCATGGATTACAGCAATGCATTATCTGATAAAGTTTATACAAAGTAATAATACAAAGTAATACAAAGTAATGCTATTGTAATTAGCATTTTTACTGTCCTTTTTAGTTATAGTCAATTTCAAAATGCTATTGCCCTCAATTTCCAGAGAGCTTGGTAAAAGCTCATAATGGAAGCACTTCCTTTTGGAAGACTGCCCTCTTAAGTCATCCGCAACCGACTATAGATACCTACGTCAAAAATGTAAGGCAGTCTGTTTTTGTCATGGCTATTTGGTATACTAAGGAGACTTGCCTGAAATTAGCAATTTCCTTTAAACAAAGGCTTGATTAATGCTGCATTTTCAATTTTGCTGTAATAATTTTTCTGTTTATTTGTTGTTAACTGAAGGTAGCACTATGGTTATATATATATATATGTGTGTGTGTGTGTGTGTGTGTGTGTGTTTTAAAGTTTTTGCGGGTACTTACATGAATGCAGTTCATCTTCCTTCGGGTATTATCCCACGTCATTGTAGTGCTTTTAAAGATTCTGCTGAAACGTTGCTACAACTTTAAAAGCACTACAATGACGAGGGATAATACCCAAAGGAAGATGAACTGCATTCATATATATATATATATACAAACACATACATATACATATACATACACACATATGTGTGTGTGTGTGTGTGTTTTCTGAAGTTTTTGCGGGTATTTGTATGTGGATCTTTGGTTATTTGGGTTTTCTCCCACGTAAAATTGGAAGTATCTAGGCAGCGTTTCGATGAAGTCTCATTCATCATCTTCAGGCTTGTTTCTTCGGCTCTGTGCTTTTCAGAGTAATGTGAGCTTGCAGCTGCTTCTTCCTTTTAATTGCTAGTGGGGGTGTGACTTGATTGGTTGGAGGCTTGGCTGTGTTCTGATTGGTAGGGGGGTTGGCTGTGTTCTGATTGGCTGGAGGTGTGTTCTGTTCAGGTGGGAGCTTGGTTGTGCTCAGGTTAGTCTTAGTTGCTGGGGGGTTTGAGCTGGTGAGCTGTGATTCTGTTGTTTGGCTTCTCGTTCGTGATCGTGGCACATCTTCTTGGTGGGTGTCAGTTCACTTCTTGTATGGGTCAGAGGGGTTTGAAGCGGGTAGTGGTGCAGCTGCGGTACGGCTTCTGGTCCGTGCTCGTGTCTCATCTTCTGTGTGGGTGTGAGTCTTTTTTCTATGTGAAAGTGTGGTGGTAGCATCTTATGTGGCACTCGTGGGTGTGGGTCTGGTGTCATTCTTCATGTTGGGTACTCGTTTATTAATGAGGGCAGGTTTCCAAATGGTTGGTAGGCGGGAGGTATCTTGTTTATTCATGCTGTGTGGGCGTTTTTCTATCTCTATGGCTTCTCTGATTATTCTGTTGTTGAAGTGTTCGGTTTTGGCGATAGTTCTGGTATTTTTAAAGTCAATTTCATGTCCTCTGGCTTTGAGGTGTTGGACCAGGGAAGAGGTCAGTTCTTCTTTTTTGATTGAGTTCTTGTGTTCTTCAATGCGTGCACTTATTCTTCTGTTAGTTTGTCCGATGTATGTGGTGAGCCAGGCAGTGCAAGGGATTTTGTATACTCCTTGGTTTTCTAACTCAATTTTGTCTTTAGGGTTTCTTAGGATGGTGGATATTTTTCTTTTTGTGCAGAATGCTGTTTTAATGTTGTGTTTTTGAGGGATCTTGCTGATTTTGTCTGTAGTGCCTTCTATATATGGGAGGAGGGCTTTGCCATTCCCTTGTTCTCTGTCTTGGCTTTTGGATGGGGTTTCTTTTTGGATTAGGTGGGTAATCTTTTTTTGGAATCCATTGGCTGTAAGTACATTAGTGAGAGTGTGTAGTTTGGTTTTAAAGTGTTGTTCGTCGGCTAAGCATTTTGTTCTGGAGATGAGTATCTCGGCTATGGAATTGATCTGTGCTGGGTGGCGGTGTGAGAGTGCATGTAGATAGTGGTTTGTATGTGTTTTATTCTGATAGATGGTGTGTCCTAGGGAGCCATTGGATTTTTTGTATACTATGACATCTAGGAAGGGAAGTTGATTGTTGGCTTCAGTTTCAATGGTGAATTGTATTTTGGGCTGTAGGCTGCTGAAGCGTGTGAGGAAGTTGTTCAGTGTTTCTTTCCCATGTGGCCAGATTATGAAGGTGTCATCTACGTATCTGAGCCAGAGTTTGGGTTTGTGATCATATTTTTTCTGGAGCTTGTGTTTCAAAGTGTTCCATGTAGAGCATGCACTCTCATACCACCACCAAACTCAATACAGAAGCCTGATGATGGCAGATGAGATTCTGC
>BLBF01000002.1:63690907-63737296 GCA_015471245.1 Laticauda colubrina | reverse complement strand
CTCTATACAGAAGCCTGATGATGGCAGATGAGATTCTGCTGAAACGTTGCTACAACTTTAAAAGCACTACAATGATGTGGGATAATACCCGAAGGAAGCTGAACAGCACATTTATATATATACATACACGTTTCATAATTCTTGCAATAGATGCATAAGAACTCATGATTGTACAGCTCTTGAATACCTTATACATGCAAAATACTCAATAGGTCACCGTACCAACTTGATAGCCAAGTAATTTCTGTTGTATTTTTCCATCTAAAAGCTTTTCTGTAAAGTACAGGTAGGCACACTTTTTTTCAAGAATTATACATTTACTTAGGGATAAACAGTAGGAGGCTGTGACAAGAATTCAAAGTGGGTAAGGATATCCACTTTTTTCACATCCTGTAACCTTTCTTGGAGGTTTTTCTTCCCAGACATCTGATCTGATCCATTGCACAAAAAATGGAAATTAGCCTACGAGCCTTAGGTCCTAAGGTTCTGCTTCTAAGGTTCTGCTCTGTTATAAAACATATATAGGAAAATAATGACTAAGATATTAATTTCCTAGAAACTAATGTATTGGAAAATGAAGGATAGGAAAATTAAGAAGACTAAATGTGAAATTCTTATTTGATGCCTTCATATATCAGTTTTTTAAAAAAATGCATCTCTGGTACATTGGTAAATTAATATTTTTCACCCAAATTTGCTTCAGACAAATTACTCCTTCAGATTGTTATGGACTTTAATATTTGCTTCTGTGAAGAACAATTCACAACCAGGAATGTTCCTTTTGATCTACAGAATGGGAACAAAAACCTAGTTTCCATGATTTCTATTCAGATTGCTATCTACAAGATCACTTTTTAAAGGGATTAATGGGACAGTTAATATGGATCATAGTCAAGTCTAAATCTGGTGCCTATATTCTAGCAATGCATAAAGTTTAGTGAATTAGTCTTCAATAATTACTGATACAACAAGGGCATGTATTATTGTACCCCATAACTATTATTAAGTGATGTACCTTATGATTTTTGACTCTTGACGAATGTATCTTTTATGTATACTGAGAGCATTTGCACTAAGACTTGTGTGCAAACCTTGTGTGTCCAATCACACCTGGCCAATAAAAGAATTCTAATTCTAATTCTTTTTTCACATTTAAAATATTTTCCTCATCGCATTTGTAACTAAAGAAAAAATGGGCATGTAGCTTCAGATCATATTTTGCATCTTCTTAACTCAAGCAACATGCACAAAAGTTCAGATATAGCATAACATACAGTTTAGCCCTATGTTACTAAGAGCAAATTATTTGAATCTTGTACCCGCCACTAATTTACTCATTAAATTAATCCACTTATGTTTTGTTACATAAGGGGAATATTGGAGGAATGTCCTTGTATAAGGTTTGCAAGTGATATTGAGGAAGTGCTTTTGAACATTCTGAAGTGCTATAGAAGTGCTATTGTAAAATCAAAAGTGCATAAAAGTGCATGCACTATCATTTTTAAACATTTATGTGATGGCAGTTTATCATATTTTATGATCCTGTCCTAATCTCTTATTAATATATTACTTCATGTTTCAGTTCATTTAATGTTCAGTTATTAAGTCTGTCTGATTTTTAATTGTATCTTGATGACTGCAGACAGGAAAGAGATTAAGTGGCAGGAATTTTCTGTTCATAAGGGAAGATGGAAGGGAAATGCTCATGTTTTCTTCATTATTATGTAGTTGGTAAGTGAAGAAAGGCATCGGTCACCAAAGAAGTTGACAGACATTTACTGAAGTAGAATGATCTTTGATGGCTTTTGTTTTTAGTGTATTTAGTTTTTCACCTGTATTCTTAGGCCCTTCTGGTTTAACTACACAATACGTGCTTTATTATATACATTATCTTCAAAATTTCATTTTTTAAGATATGCCAAATTTCCTAAGTACTCAAACCATAAAGCTCCTTAATATGGAAAAATGAGACAATTGATACAGATAGCACATTAATGACACAGACGGGAAGAAATAATTCATTGGCAACTGCTATTGTAACACAATTAACAATGGGTAACAAAGTTCTCATCACACAGTGAAATCTTTGATGAACTTTTGCACGCATACAAAGATTAATTCTAGGGAGGCAAATTTTCAGTAATAGAGTTGAATAGAGGAAGAATTTCTTGTTCAGTGGTTCAGTGACTTTAATAATGATCAACACATTCTACAGCAGCTGCAAAAACTAGCAGGTGCAAATTCTTTATTTCAAACATGTATTTAAATGAGGTACTATTGCTATAATAGGTCTATTTGGTTTGGTTCCAAACTACTATACATGTTTTTTTTTTAAACTGGAGAATCTATCTAATTTTTAAAATCTCTCAGAAAATATATCTTCAATATTTAAGAGACTGGGCCAAATTCTTAGCTTCATACATACAAGGATAACTGGCTCAGGTTTAAATTAAATTAATAAAAAGATATTTATTTAGAAGTATCATAAATGCTATTTATCTCCACGGCATTTAGAACTGAAAGATATTGAGAAAACAAGGTACACTTTGGCCAATGTAATATTCTAGCATTTGATAGAACATAGATTATCAGTTTCAGCACTTAATCCATTCAGTCATTGTCAATAACTCTAGTTCACATAAATCTAAAGCCTAATTTTGACAATGAGGGAAAATAGTAAACTATTCCTAAATTGTACTGATTGGAATGCCAAGAGACGTGCTCATAAGAACTTGTCACAACAATTTATAATACTCAAGCATAGAAAACAAGTGAAAAGTGAAAAGATTAGGGTAGGATCCCTTTCATTGTAATTTCTTTTTCTTAGGCATTTATTTATCATGTAACATTTTATTATGTCAACCAAAGTTCTAAAAGTTTGCCACCTTATGTACTGCTTATGAAAACTCAGCCCAAGTCATGCCCATTTCCATCCAAGGAAACGGTAGTTCTTGTGACACGTTCAGCCACAATTTTTGTAGAAAAGTGAGATATTTCTTTTCAATTCTGGTCCACAGGATAAGCTACAAAGCACTTTTCAAAGAGTACTAACTCAGCATTTCAGGAATTTCTCTGATAGTTTCGAATTTGCTTTGATAGATTATTTTTCTCCACAATAATCATTCAAGGATACACAATGGCCATCTCAGCACATAACAGCACCTGCCTGGGTTTGAAAGCTAAATGGAGCTGGGCCTAATTAAGATTACAGAAGAAAACTCCTGAAATTACCAGGGTTTTTTTTTACTGAAAAGTAAAAAACAAAAAAAAAGTAACACTATTGCAATAGCACTTAGACTTATATATCGCTTCACAGCCCTCTCTAAGCGGTTTACAAAGTCAGCATACTATCCTGGAAGGCGGCGACAAAAAACAACTTCTGTATTGTTATCAAGAAAACTACATGGATAAATCTATGAAGTTACCAAGAGATGTAACTTGGACATTTGATATCCAGCAGAGGTCAAAATATATATTACTCCATCCATATAATTACCACTGATTATACACTAGGTACCTATGTCCTTTGTAAGAAACTTGAGAATAGTAGCATCTTAGTGAAACTTACATGTTATTTTTAAAAACATGTTACTATAGTCTAGGGTTTGAATCAAGCTAAAGAATATTTGAATGTTCAGCTCTTTTAGTATCTGTTTATTTATCTAAGGATAATATAGATTTCTAAGAATATGTATCATTATCATGCTTGTGTGCACCATATAAATAAATATATCTAACTCAAGAGCTGCTCAGTAGGTCTGCTTTAAATTTAGAAAAAAAATAGTAATTTTACTCAAGTATTTTTGGATGAGGGCACTTGAGGCACTACTTGTTCCTTGCCGTGGAACAACAACAAAAAATACCTGAGATCTGAAACAAAGTTTATTTCTCATTCTATGTGAAGCCAAAAACATCTCCACTTTTATTACAGCCTCAAAGAGCTTTTAACATTAAAAAAACATAACTGAAAAATTTTCTCATTAAAAAGAGGGAAAGGTCCCAAACACACACACACACACACACACACACGCAGATGCCCAAATACACCTCTTTCACCTTCCTAAAATGCAACTTATGTTTGATTTACAAACTGTACAACAAAGAAGTAACAGTTTCTAAAAGCCATCTTAAAAGAAATAAATTTTTTCCGAAAGGCCAGATTTCATATTGTTTTAAGTTGATGTCTGGTCAGTTCTCATCATCACGTCCATAGTGAATAGTCTGTATTTCCTGAGCGATGAATGAAGCCATCTCCTGGGTACCTGCTGCTATTACTCGACATGACATCAGATCTAGAGGTCCACCTAGGAGAAAATTTTATTGAAAAATATGTTCTTTTGTGATGAAGACACAAATTATTTCTTGTTTAGTCCATTACGTGCATTTAACTGGGACATATATATATAGAAAGAACATTACTAAATATTATTCTGATATGTAAAGTTTCTTGTCAACTGTTCCATTTCATTGATCCCAAGTGCTTGGAAATACCAAATTTTTCTTCTGAATGTTGACTGGTCTTTTTTTTGGAGAACTAGTATGAATAGAACAGGGATTGGCTCAAAGCTAAGGCAGACATTCTATTTCCTAAAGTCATCTTGATATCACTGAAAACACTTGTGGAATACACGTGGGAAGTTTTGCTTTGAGCCAACAACCCATGTTCTATTCATACTAGTTCTCCACCTTATTATGATTTTTCCCATCATAATAATACAATAAGGCCTAGGGGCTTCAACTGTACAATAAGAAGCATAGAATTTGCAAACTTTTAAAATTGTTACATTAAATCCTTGGAAATACAGAATAGCTTTCATACCTAAGTTAGCTTCCTTCCTTCCCCATTTTTAAGACAACTACTTCCCATATATACACTTTTCTGAACTTTCTTTTTTAAAGATTGGAATTCCAAGAAAGTCTAGAATGAGATTGTGGCAAAAAAAATAAACACTTTTGAATTTGAAGGAGCGGTATCATGTGTAATTTATACTTTATCTTTCTTTGAATATATTTGCTTACCTGATGTATCTATCACAACTCCACCTGCCTCCCTGATAATAACAGTAGCTGCTGCCAAATCCCAACAATGCAAGCCAAACTGGTAATATGCATCTGCAGCCCCAGATGCTAAATGACAGAGTGCCAAAGTAGCACTTCCAATAACACGAACCCTGCAATAAATGTTGAAAAAATTGCAAATAACATTAAACCTTAGCTTTGTTCATAAGCAAATGATTGTGCAGTGACATACATTTCCAAATATTGGACTCAACATTTTTATTTGTTTCACAGATTTTATCCTTGATGCCCAGTATGAACATGATATTCTACACAGAAAACACTTTCCTTAAAGAGCCATATGCAATGAAGAGGGAAGCATTTTATAGACAAACATAGCTTATTTTTGTGATTGCAATACCAATAGCACTTAGACTTATATACCACTTTACAGTACTTTTACAGTCCTCTCTAAGCATTTTACAGAGTCAGCATATTGCCCCCAACAATCTTGGGTCCTCATTTTACTGACCTCAGAAGGATGGAAAGCTGAGTGAACCTTGAGCCTGGTGGGATTTGAACTGCCAAATTGCAAGCAGCCGACAATCAGCAGAAGTAGTCTGCAGTACTGCACTCTAATCACTGCACCACCGAGGCTCACATGGCATTCAAGAATTCAGTGCAAAAAAGAAGACTGTGATGGCGCTACTGCATTAGAATAGAATTCTCTTGATATACGAAGGACACTATTGATGGCACAGTCCATATATGTATTTCAATACAGATGAAACTGTTGATTTGGTTGACTACAGTACTTAACCTATTACATTAACAATTTTCTTGTTATTAAGTTTATTAATTTTACAGGAAACAGAATTACCCATGTGCCTGTGCCTTTAGCAGTCGTTCCATGTTACTAAGAAAGACTTTCAGAGTGTCAGGGTCTCGCTTTGGGCCAATCTCAGTTAAAATCAAGGCTTTTGTGATATCTGCAAAAAATGATAGATGTGTCTTAAAGAACAGCTTACTCTAATTTCTTTTATAAAGTTCTACATCTTTGGATGCACAAATCATTTTCAAGTAGACTTTTTCGAGGCAAAGTTCACATGCCTGCTGATTAAATGGACATGTCTACATTGTTTTCTTGGTTGCAATTTGGAAATAGCTTTCCATTGTTTTGTTTTGGTATGAAATGGTTTTTTTTAAACTTCATAATCTAATCTATAGCATAGGATTTCATAGTGGTCTCCTTTCCAAAAATCCAAATAAATTCTGCTAAAGAAAACTAAAAAAAAAATGTAATGCTACATTACATTACATTTTAATTCAACATTACAGGTACTTGGTTAGTGACTGCCTCATTTAATAACTGTTCACAATTCCAATTGTATTGAAAAAGTAACTTTATGACCAATCCCCACATTTATGACATTTGTAGATCTGTAAAACAAAGGAAAACTGAAGAAAATAGTAAGCAGTTGCAATTTTACTAAGTGACTGTTTGATTTATCACCATTGCTAATCCAGGTTATGATTGCTAAACAAGGACTATCTATCCTTTCATTGCCATTCTCGAATTGATTGAAAAATAAATCTTTTATCACATTATATATGATAAAAAATCCACACTAAACCCAAAAGTTACCAGTATTTGACCACTCAAGTCTAACCCTTGGCTTTTACTTGGACTTGAAGTTCTGAGATTCAAAGGTCATGTGACTTAAATTTTAGATCTTGCAATAAAGATAATAAAAGAGTGGGAATCTCAGATGCAAATGATATGTATTTTTGAAACAACACAACAGCTTAATGAACTTTTGTATAACTTCCAGTGCTATTCTCAAAATAGATGCAAAAATTTTTTAGGATGAATCACTGTATTGAAAGTTTTGAAATATTTCTTACTAGCATGCACATACAATTTACAATATTAGATATTATTTCACTCAATAACAGGAGGCTTCTGGACTGATTACAAAGTGATTTAAGCAATTCAAACTAAACCAAACCAATTTGTGTGTATGTACGGGTAGTTCTTGAGTTACGACCACAATTGAGGCCAAAATTTATGTTGCTAAGTGAAACATTTAAGTGAGTTTGTGGCTTTTCTTGCCACAGTCATTATGTGAATCATTGCATTTGTTAAGCTAGTAACATGGTTGTTAAGTAAATCTGGATTCCCAATTGACTTTGCTTGTCAGAAGGTGGCAAAAGGGTATCAAGTGACCCTGGGACACTTCAACCATCATAAATATGAAACACTTGCCAAACACCTGAATTTTGATCATGTGACCATAGGGATACTGCAATGACTGTGTGAAAAATGGTCATATGTCATTCTTTTCAGTGCTGTTGTAACTTTGAACAGTCACTAAATAAACTGTTTTAAGTTGAGGACTATCTGTATTTACATATGTATATACTCCAGTAAAATGCAAAATGTAGAACAAATTAATGCATAAATGCCTGGGAGAACAAGAATGTCTTCTAATTCATCCTTACAAGACCACCATAAATTAGTTAATTGTGCTCTTAAAGTTTTACATTAATAAGACAATTGAGATTATAAATATTAAAGAAATTGTCTGAACTCTTTGAACTGACAGGGCAAACTGCTAAAAGGTGATTTTATACGATTATCTCTAGAACAATACACCCTGCTTTTCATAATGTCCTTGTGGCAACCTTAACATCTGATAGGAGGGTTTCAACCAGTTCAATCCAAGTGTAGGCAGTCCTTTTGGCTCACTTGTCTCCCACTGAAGACAGGCCCAGCTGAAGGCATCCATAGCAAACTGAGACTACAACAATGCATGGTGACATCAATAAGAGAGAATCCTCCTTATGGACTTGTGTCCCAATGCCTGATGCAAAAGTTTAAGTTGCAGTTTCTGTATGAGGTCACAACACGTGATTTGTCATTTGCCCTCCATCTCCTACTCTGGATGCCCAGACAGCTAGAAATAGGATTAAACAGAATTTAATTTCAGGGGAGCTGAATTTATAGTGATGCAGCAAAAATATTAACCCAAATCAAGAAAAACTACCTAGAAGATACTTTTATTTTATCTAAAATTAGTGACAACTCTATAATATTATATATCTTTATACATAAATTTTATAGTGTTTACAAAATCTAAACCAACCTGTCACTTTTGATACCTGTAGCCTTTTGCCATTACAATATGACCCTTGACCTCTTCTACCAGTGTATAATCGTTCTTCAATGCAGTGATAAATTACACCAAATTCAAGCTTTAGGTTTTAAGAAAAGAAAAGAAACATGAATGCAATTTGCATTATATCATTATAAACAAATCTCTTTTAACTGCGTAAGATTGCAGTTTACAGTATTTTGATTACCCCAAATATTCCTTGATAAAAGCTACAGGAAATTAAATATACCATCCCCTTATATAATGGCTAATTTTTACACCACAGTTACTAAATGAGAAATACAAGAAACATCTTCTGCAGAATACTCACTGCAAGCATAATCACTTATCAGATGTGCCTATCATGTCCTATCAAGACGTATCATATGTAATTTACCCCAAAGCAATTGTCAGTTTTCAGAAATAACACGAAAGATAATTATGCTTCCAAAGTTTGCATGATCCAACATTTTTGCTACCACAACATTTTTATGGTTTTCATCATTGTCTAGCAGTTAAAGTGGATGTCAGCCAAGCAAAGTTGCTGAACTGAAGTAAGGAGAAAGAGCTCTTGTTACTTTTTTTGTAGGGAAACCCAGTTCAATGGATCACCTGTTCTAAAGGAAGAGTATAAAAACCATATATAGCCTACCAACATTGTTTATAGAAATCCAGACAAATACTCTATAGCAGGGGTTGCCAACCTTTTGGACTTCAGGGACCACCAAACTCATAATTTTAAATCCCATGGACCAGAGACACTGGGAAAATCCCCCAAAAAAGTCTGCAGGAAAATTTCCCATCCCGTTTTCCTATTGATCGTTTATTCTTATTTGGGATCGCAGGATACCGTCTCCAGCTCCATTCTCAGGGGGAAATAGAAAGAGACTTTTGGCTTCATGCAAGGAAAGTAGCAGAAGTAGCAGCAGTCTTTCTTTCTCTCCCCCAAACTTCACCAGAATGATGCAGCCTCTTGGAGCAAGATGCCTTGCAGGGTCCCAAAGACTCATTTCTGGCAGAGTTTGGGGGAGAGAAAGAAAGACTTCTGCTTTCCTTGCGTGCAGCCAAAAGCAGAAGAAAGAAGCGGAAAGAACAGCCCGGTGGCCAGGTGAGACATGTGGGGTAAGTGGGGCAAGTTTTCCCCCCTCTGCCCTTCCCCCCTCACCTCACTACTTCATGTTGTTTGTAATGCAAGCAATGCAAGCCTTGTGTTCCCATGGGCCATGTGAATGGAGCAGCCTTGTATCCCCATGCAGCCTCGATTAATTGCTTTGGGGGGTGCTTTGCGATGACATTTCTCTGTGGACCACCAAAATTTTCTCACAGACCACCAGTGATCCCGTTCCACTGGTTGGCAACCACTGCTCTACAGTGTGGGTGTCAAACTCAAGGCTTGGGGACCAAACCGGGCCCATGGGATGCTTAGATCTGGCTCATGGGACCACTCTGGAAGCAGCCAAAGATAGGGCCGTAGTGCCTCTGTCAGTGAAAACGGAGCTCAGGAACTCCATTTTTGCTGGCAGAGGGTTGCAGGAGGCTGCCGCAGGTGAAAATGGAGCTTGGGAATGCGATTTTTCTGACAGAGTGCTCAGGCTATCATAGGCACCCCCAACATGTATAATGTGGAGCTGACCATGCCCCCTGGCCACGCCTCCCCCAAGGTCAAACACAACCCTGATGCGGCCCTCAATGAAATTGAGCTTACACCCCTGCTCTACAATAACATGAAAAGATAGAGAACACAGAGAACTATTAATCCTGTGATTTGATGGATAGACAGCACTGCTGGTCGATGATAGCAATCAACCAATTTGATTGATCGATTGGTCATTTGCTTAAATACTATGCCCATTCCAAAATGCATATACTTTGTAAGTATAGCCCACTGATTGCAATTTAATGTCAGGAAAAAGGTTTAGGTTAAGGGGTACTTCTGTAGCTGTTTTTTGCAACACAGTGTTCTGCATGGCTAGAACAGATATCCAAACATTTTTAGTTAAGAGAAAAATCATTTATAATTTTTATATAAAAGCATCAAAATGATGGTTTGAATATGATAAGTAGGTTTATGCATTGAAATATATATTTCCACAAATATCACAAGATAAATTGGAAAAGTGTTGCATAAGAATTATTCTTGTGTATTTACTAAATCTGGTTTCCCCCATTTTTTTAACACTGCCACTAAAGCCTATCCCACTTACAGAACATTATTTTATACCTCTTGCTTGACAGCAAATCCAATGCTAACAGCTACAGTTGGAAACCTGTGTAAATAAATACATTATATTTGTTAATAAATTTTCTGAACAATGACTTTTACCACATCAACACTGTGATAGTATTTATTCATTGGTTCTCAGGTAAGAAATCTTACTTTTTTGTATTTAGATATTAAATTCTAATTGTTTATATAATTTTAATTGTCAAAAAACTGATTTGCATCCTGATCCTAAAGACAGTTTTGTGACTTTTACCAATGATTAATTATCTGATTCTCCATTTTTTAAATCTTAGGAATCTATGCAACTAATTAGTAGCTGTTTGTATTCTCTGCTGCCTTCATAGGACATTTTTGCACCAGGAATAGACTAAGAGAGAGCAGCAGCTGCTTTTCTGAAATAAATGTTAGAGTTCAAATATGATTTTTGTTGTTCAGTAGTAGTATAAATATTAAAGCAATGCTCTTACAATATTTTTTAATATGCATAGACTTTACAAGTAAATTTGATGTAATCCTGTGCAGAAATTTGCTTGGTGCAAAATATGCATAAGATGAGTTGTAAGCTCCATGTCAGGCCCAAAAATAATACCCTAGTGATTCTTTTCCAAAGTGAGTTCTTTATTGTTTCCCACCTGTAGACAAAATCTTGTCAGACTGAGCATTTTACTGTTTGTGTGCACAATATACTCTGCAGCTATTATGGAGTGGCTGTCTTCAGCCTGTTTCCCCCATATACAGTAGTTGCCTTTTGCTTCTCTGGAATGTAGCCTTTCCTCCTGGGACTCAATCTCCTTCTACATTTTATCATACGTTGTGAAGCTAGAAGGGATTCAACACACACAGAAATTCCACTGATACTTCAGGCATTTAAAATGCTTGACAATCTGGTTTGTGTTGTTTGATGCAGTTTTCACCTTATCTTTACCTATGTACGAAATTGCAGGTGCCATCAACAGGATCAATAATCCAAGTTGGACTGTCATTGAGTATGCACTTTGAACCAGCAGCAGTAGCTTCTTCTGCAATAAACCTAACATTGATACAGACAAGACTTAAATTTAAAAAACTTTGAATTAAAGGTGCATTTGAAGCAGTTGCCGATGTACTGTTAAATAATATAGGTTCCAACCTGAACAGCATACTAGGAATTGGCATAAACACTTTCTCTGTTACATATATATTTAAATGAAAGAAATTTAAAACATTGTAACCAAATGACTTCAAGAAGGCTTTAGAGACTTAAAGTTCTTATACACATGCCAAGATCTTAATGAATGAGAAATCTACATATTTCATGCAAAAATGCAGTGATTGCTTCTTCATCTTACTCTGCAACATTCTTCCTTTGGTTGACAGCTGGAAGAACATTTCCAGGGTCTATGAATCACAGGCTTTTTCTTTGAACAATGTACAGTTCATTTATTTTTACAAATTAAAGCAAAATCAGCTCTTATTTCTTCTCAAAGAATATGCTGGAGGAAGAGGTAGCTTTCAGGTTAGGAATAGAAAGCAGTTTCCTGCAGCTCTTGAGAAATTAATAAGATTGTAGTCCCAGCCCACCCCTGTTGTAAACAATAATTAAAAAACAAAATGAATAATTGCCAAAAAAAAGTCCAGACTGTAATCATCTAGAACTGGAACCTTAAAGGAAACCTTAAATCTGGATTTACAACAAAAAAGAGAAAAAAATTAAAATAAGAACGCCACAATTGAGATTGGCATACATCCATTTTAGAATAGACTGAAAATGTCTCCGCGCCCCTAGTTCAAACTAAAATCAGTGAATATTCTTATAAATAGATATACTTTTATTATATTCTGGAAGTGTATGAAAAGCATTACAAAATTTGTTATGCTTTGGAAAATACCGTGTTTCTCCAACAATACGGCCTCCACCAATAGGAAGGCCCAGCATGATTTCTAGGCATAAGGGGAAATTAAGCCCCACCCCCGAAATTTAGGCCTATTAAAACCATGCGTTTCCCCGCCATTTCTCACATTGTTCGTTAGAACTACACGAGATGAAGAGAAATGGGCTGGGGAAGGGTGGGGGGGATGGGGAGAAAACTTGCCTTTAGGAGTGCCCTGCAGGTAACCTAGGCTAGAATACCCTGATAGCCGATAGAAGCTCTCTTGAAGGCAGAGTCACCAGCCACTTCAATCGGCTGGTAGAAGCGGCCTCAGAGCAAGCACACACATACACTCCCCTCGCCCCAGGCCGCTTCTCCCGGCCGATCGAAGTGGCTATTGACCGCACTTGGGGAACTCCCATCACCGGAAAGAGACTGCCCTAAAGGCGAGGGGAAGGGGCAGCCACACCTCGCCCCGAAGCAGCTGGGGATTGTGTTCTCAAGGGAGCTTTTGATCGGCAGATAGAAGCGGCCTCGTGGTGAGGGGAGTGTGTGTGTGTGTGCTCACCCCAGGCCGCTTCTACCAGCTGATCGAAGTGGCTGTTGACCGCACTTGGGGACCTTCCATCGCCGGAAAGAGACTGCCCTAAAGGCAAGGGGACAGGGGCAGCCACGCCACGCCCCGAAGCAGCTGGGGACTCTGTCTTCAAGGGAGCTTTCGATCAGCTGATAGGAATGGCCTCATGGAGAGGTACGTGTGTACCCCGCTCTAGGTGGGGGAGGAAATTAAGTCACCCCTGAAAAGACGGCCTAGCCATTTTTTCAGGGATCAAAAAAAAATAAGGCCCGGCCTTATTATGTGAGAAACACAGTAGTATTCTTACGTTATTTCCTCTAAATGTTCTCAAATAGGTAAGGTTAACCATATACATCTATTATATTTATAATTTAAGCGTAATGCAAGGACTAAGGCCAAAGAAATACAGCAAGTCACCTCCTTATCTATCAAGACCATACAGTGGAGAATTTGTACCAAGTGACTTTAAAATGATGTTCAGTGTATTTATTGAGCACATATTTATAAAGTTAGTTACTATAAATATAGATCAGTGTGTTCCAAACTTCACAACTTTAACGTGTGTGGAATTCTAACCCTGTTAATAACTCTCCTTTAAATTTTCAAACCTAAAAAAGCAAAATGAAACTGTTGGAAAACGTAATTGTTTGTCTCCACTTCCATTTCCAATTGTTTATCTCCACTACTCCTGGCTCTGCTTTCATCTGATGCATGGACAATGAATTTGGTCTCTACAAATTTCCTAGCATACTGGTCAATACACTCAAGAGATGTTTCTTTTTTGCAGAAAAAGTCAATTGCTGGCAAGTATGGTAGCTTGAAAATCATTTCTACATGTAGCTTTGCAAATCTTCTACCACATCCTGGAGAATTGTTTCATATATAGCAGGATTTCAAACTCACGTCATCAAGGCATTGTCATGTGATGTATTGTGACTTTTTTCGCTTTTACTAAACCAGGTATGGATGTGGCCATCATGTGATGCATCTGGCCTGCAGGCTGCGAGTTTGATACTTCTGATCTATGGCAATATTTTTTCAAATTTGGCAACTTTGAGATGTATGGACTTCCACTCCCAGAATTCTTCAACCAGCATGCTCAGATGAAAGCAGAGCTAAGAGTAGTAGAGATATAGCTGTTGAAAGAGCCACATTTATCAAGCATTTCATTCTTGCTTCTTAATTTATGTTTGAAAATTTGAAGCAAAATTAATCACGTGGATTAGAATCCTGGCTGAAATTAGCAAACTTGCTCATATAACTAAAGCAGCTTAGAAGTACTAAAACAAAACAAACCATTTGTACAAACCACCTTAACCACAAGTTATGATCCAGGTTTCAGAGAGCACATGAAACCCAATTCGACTGGGGCTCAGAGTGTTTAAGTACCAGAACATTTATGTGGGAACATAACACATCCAGAGCTATATTTGATAGGTGGTTATTGCCCATCTATACTCTCCAGAAAATGTTTCTGCATGTGAAATATGCTTGTTTTATTCAAATATATTACTTATGAAGCACATCTGTTCACATAATCATGATTTTCATCCATTTAAAACATCAGCAGTACAATAATGCCATGGCCAGACTTACCTGTGAGAGGGAAACTTTTCTTTCAATGCAGAAACAATTAAATTTTCCACCAAGTGATCAGTTTCAGTTACAAGATCTACTGCAGATGTTTTGGTAGAGACTTGCTTTTCCTCAGTAAGAGCTTTTCTAATAATCTAGAAAGAAAATATTACATTCTGTTTTACAGTTTTTTCCCATTATTTCTTAGAAATTGCATTAAGTTCTCAGTAGAAACAAGTGACAAAATGCCCACAGTAACTTCTAAAATGATACCATGTATAAAGTACAGTATTTTATTCAAGAAGATTATGGTGCTGATTAACATAATTGCCTTATTTTTCTGTTAAATTTTCTTCATTAATGGCTGCTATTTAGATGCTACATTTTGCCTCACAATTAGGATGTTAATATTTCGTCACTGTATAAATGTATGTATTGTGAATTCAGTAACTGCTATATTAGTGTTTCAATCGCACATTATTTTTAACAAAATCAGAAGAAAACATTTTGCATACTATCACAACGACATAAAATGGACTGCTTTTGACTTATTTAAATTGAGTTAAAATAAGTTATATGGGTTAAATTAAGATTGAACTGAGTCCAGAACTTGGTCCTTAATGAGTGTATAAGTGACATTCTGTAATTTTATACAATCTGTACCGTGGACATTGTTACTATAAGAATAATTTTGGTTTCTGCTAAAGCTTTTATATAGACAATTTTCTTGAGGACTAGAAAAATGGGCTAAATAAAACATACACGATACAAAAATACAAGCCCTATGATTACTTCATTTTTTGATTCTCTTTGTACTGCCAAATGTTATCTTTTAATCCTTTGCACTTTCTTTTGGAGTATAGCATTAATTCGGGCAAAAATGACCATTGTAGAATATCCAGAAATGACTTCCATTATAAATTCTGTTCTAAAGGCATGTAATTAGAAATATTTTTAAAGTAAACTCAAGGAAAAAGGAATGCCTTTAAAAGAGCAAGGAGAAGCTAAGCATGACTGAAAGCATCTGTTATTTCACAGGAATGTAAACTAAGTGCTTGGGCTGTAATCTTTATTTAAAATCCTTATTTAAAAGAAATCCTGTGAACTTACATATATTTACTTGACACATTCCCATGGATTTCAAACAAGGCATATTTAGTTATGACATTCTGGATTCACGGCCATTTACAAAGCTACATAAAAACATAAATATGATTTCAAAATTTACCTAGTCCCAATTTGAGATTTAGAGAACTGTGAAATAGGATAGTCTTAAAGGCGGTCAGGAAAGTTATGGTTGGGAACTCCTGAGCTAATACTGGGACACACTTAGAGAAGCATCATACTCTTGCCTATCCCCTCCTTTAAACTCACATGTGAGGGGGAAATTCTCAATATTCCCCATCAAGACGAATAAAGTCGGTTCTACCTTAGGTGGTCCTGTGGCTGGTCTTGAAACCAGGCAATACAATCATTTACAGATTAAAAACAGCACCTTGAATTGTATTTAAAAAACTACTAGAAGATTACTAGAAGCTCTCATCCACTTGGAGACAGGCGTTTGCATTCTGTATCAACCACAGTTGGGGTAGCTTTCTTAGGCAACCACCTGAAAACCCATTGTAATGCTCTACCTAAGAAGTGATGAAGACATAAATGATCATTTCCAGGGCATCATGCTCCAGGTAAGTCCATAATTGATGTACCAGCCAAATCTAAGTAACCTTCCTCCTCTTCTTGCTTATAGAGCTATAACAGTGAGTGTAGGAGGCCCCAAGTCACTGAACTGCTCCTTTAGATTGAGTGCCTCCCCATCATGAGTCATTAGTGGGGTATACTAATCATTAATGGTTTCTGGACAACTAGCATATTTGTCTTACAGTGATTCATTCTTGGTTTGTTTTTTTCCCCCCTGTCCAAATTCCAAACAAGGAGTCAGGACCTGCATCCTCAGCCCAACCAATGTTGTGTGTATAATTTGATATAATTAGCCCTCTGATGACCCTACATCCTATACCAATGGATTATTTTTTCCAGAAGATTCATGAAGTTGTTAAATTCACAGAAGGATAAGGAAACAAAAGCCTAGATCACTTCTAATTTTGTTATTTATATACAATTTATGATATATTTTATATGTGGCCCAAGACAATTCCTCTTAACTCAATGTGGCCCAGGTAAGTCAAAATATTGGACAACCATGTGGTAGAGCATTTTCCACAGATTATCCTGTACATTTGTTCAGAATTAGAAGCTGAAGTGAATCTCAGTTACCCTCAAAGAGCTAATCCAATCATGACCATCCTGTGCAAGGTCCAGGCCACAGGAAATTTAAGCAATTTTATGTATGAACCCCTCCCCTCCCTAGAATCTCACATGGCTTTCGAAGAGAACATTCTGCTTTATGCCCCTCAAAAGAATGCAAGCACCCATACAAGAGCTGCAGAGGCACACTCTGTAATTGCAATAAGAAGCATTATTTTGCCATACAGTGTAATCCCAAATATGAACAATTGCTTGTATCTAGTCTAATCTGCTCTTGGTTTTTGTCCACTAATATTCTAGGTGTGTCTTTCTGCCACCTCATCCCTCAGAACTAGCACACAGGAATAATCCAGGATGGGCAGGATTTCATACATAAAATATGGAATTAGCAACTGGTTGGAGGTTATTTCATTAAGTGTTCTTGTTACTTCAATATTCCAAAAATTGCTCAGGCACTCAAAAGAACCACCTATCAGCTTACTGAGGATATCCCTAAGTGTTCTCTGGAATCAATTTAGTCTAGACCAGACTGCCAAATACCGTAGGTCCTACCATTCTGCAGAGCATCTTGGCAATGAAGAGATTTATAACAGGGATCAAGCTAACTACAGCAAAGATTTAATCTTTATCTTCCATTATCAGATGATACGTCAACTGCTTGTAGATGAACACTGTATCTAGTATGGCAGCAAAACTGCCTGGAGTTGCCATGAAGTCTCATGGAATCTTCCCTCGGAGGCAGAAGTTTTCCAAATGAAAAGCGATGAGCTTTCTACCTCTTGCTCTCCAATAAGCTCCAAGAGATCACAAAAACACTCTGCTGTGCAGCAAGGTATACAGTACACAAGAAAAGTTTCTAATTTGGCCTGTTGTCCAAAATCACAAATAGGCATGCATAACTTGTCACTTCCAGACCAGATCCTCTGGTCACTATTAATTCCAAACAATCATTTCTACCCAAAATCACCTACTATTGATCACTTACTAATGCAGGACCTGGATATGACAGAACAGATTTCCCAGAGGTCAATATCACAATGCAGATCCCAGTACTGTAAATATATGCCAGGTGAGCATATCAGGTTTGTATGCTCATCCACAACCAAATTGTGGAGACATATGATATTATCCTGTATAAATTTGGCATTAACCAGCAAAAAAGTTCCTGGGCTGAAAAAGCTGGCCTCTTTTTAGGAACACATCAATAAACTCAATAAGACATACAGGAACATGTGAAAAATAGAATATTCAGGTTATCCAACTGCTATTTGGAAGGCCACAATTAAAATCCAGTTCATAGACAGTCATCATCACAATTAAAAATCATTTTTATTGTTATTGTGTTTCAAGAGATAAAAGAACTTGTCAGAAATATACAGGAAACCTCCCTACTATTGCTAGAGAAAGATAGCAACGTAACTTAAACAACTAAGCCGTAGTCAACAACTCTAAGCATATACTATTAATAGCATGTAAACTTTGTCCTATAAAGTAACAAAAAAAGGAGTTGCAGCAGTTGGCAACTCACCACTTTGAGAAATTAAAAAAAAAAAGATACTGACCAGACTCTTTGGCTCATGAAGTGTTTTATCTAACAGGCCCAAAGATCAAAGACATGACAAAACAAGATTTATCAAATCCACTGATAATTATCTTTTCTTGCTAATACATGTGAGTACAAACAATTCTGCAAAAAAAAAAAAACCAGCTACAACTATATTGCATGACGATTTTGAAATTGGAAAGAAGCCAAGATCCCAAGGCTCAGTGATATCCAGCCTTTTAGTTCATGAAAAGGGGAAAGAATATTGTAAATCAGTGAATCAGGGGCATTTCATTTCTAGGACCCTTGTCTGAATCATCTAGGCTCAAGATTGTTGGAGGAAGATGGGTCACATTTCACTAGGACTAGTAAAATTGTGTTTCACTAAAGGATGATAGATGGAGACAAAAATCCTGAAGGGCCTCTCACATAAAGGCCTGCACATTGTAAGAAGCAGCAGTGTTGCTGAAATGGGGCTTTTAAATCATTAAAAGAAAACAGAATGAGGAATAAACTTCATGGTCATTATTGTCTATACATTCATGCTAAGAGTGTGGAAAATAAGACAAGCTTGGGCTCTCAGCATAAAAAGTCATATATAACTGTAATAAATATAACAGAGAACTGGTATGATGACTTTATCATCTGTGCAGTAAAATATGTTTATTAAGTATAATGGAGACATGGTATGATGACTGTATTCCTGAAACAGAGCAGTGGAAGAACACAATTTGTTTGAAAGGAATAAAAGTAATAGAAAGGGAAGAGTGCACTTAACAGATAAAAACAACACTGTGTTGGTGTTGGCTAACCCAACCCAACAAAACGAAACAGCTAACGACTTGCAAGATTAAATATGGATTGTATATAGAGCAAGGGTATGGATGGAAGGGTATAAATATAATATTGTACTCCACTTTATAGGCCCCCTCTCTTTTGCAGTAGATGCTATCGCTATGTAATTAACAAAATGATTGGTTGATTTTACCTCTCCTAAGAGGTTAATGTTTATTGGACAGTTTAAACTGAAGAAAAACTAAAATGTTGTGCTCATTCTTACTTGGGAGAATAGAAATACTATGTCCTCTTAGCATGCCAGTATAAAAATCTGACATAGGAAGAAAACATTGATAAAAACATACAGTAGAGAATTTATTATCCAATGATTGTTACTGGTACTTATTTGTGGCACAGAATTTCTCAGTGATCCTTATTTTTCCTTTTTAAGGCATAATTAAAAGCTCTTGACATTCAATGTTGAAGAGCTCAGTTTCAAAAGCAATTGAAACCTGAAATATCAAGGTTCAGGTTCATCTTCAACCAGGGAAACTCACTGAATAATACTGAACTGAGAGCTTATTTTACAGAATTGCCACGAGAAAAACAGAGAAATTCACCATCCTATCTCCTAGAAGAGTGTTAATATTAACACTCAAGGATTGATGAGACTACCCAGTGTTGTTATTCATTGCAGTAAATGCAGTAGTTAGTTAATATTTATTAAATTAAATGTGTGTCAGTGGACAGTCTGAAACTTCATGAAGATAGATCCAGAGATAACATATGTTAACCCTTCAAATAATATTGTGTAAAGGTGAATTTAAATACGCTGGGTTGACTTTCTGTGATTTACTTTACTTGGGTAGCTGCATTTCCTACGTTTCAATCATCCAATGAAAATGAGTATCTATACCAAACCAGGATGACATCCAAAATGATAAAATATACGCCTATACCCAGGTTTATGAGAGCAAGTTTTTTTTCTCATGATATACAATCACCAGATTCTTTTACATCTCATCCCAAACTTAAGGAACATGTAGATTGTGGATTTCTGCACTTATTTAGGGGTAACTGAAACACAATGAACTGGATGGATTTGCACCCAAATCAGCATATTTGAATTACCACAAAGTGCACCCATGGACTTCTTTTCTCCAACCTGATCCCCCTTCCAATACAATTAATTCTCTGCAAAACGAGCTCAGTGCATTTGAAGGGATCCATGTTGGTGAAGGCTGGCTTGTGTCCTGATAGGTGCCCAAGATCTGCACCCAGCTGCAGCCGAGCAAGGAATCTCGAGGGTAAATCTAAACAAGCGCAGGGGGCGGAGGGGGGTAGCCTGCTTCGTTTCCCGACGCCCCAAAATGGAGATGGAGGGGGAGGAGGAGAGGGCAAGGAAAGTTTGATATGCTTGCTCCCCACGTGTGGCCTGACCCCGAAGCCCCTTATGCGACAGCCACCCCCCCTCCCTCCCTCCCTCCCTCCCGCTCACCTGTCCCGCCTGGAGCGCGAGCTGCACCGCCGCCTCCTGGCACGCTTTCCAGGGGTCGCCTCCGCCGGCGGCCGCCTTGCCGAATCCTCGCTGCCTGCTGGGGTTCATGATGACCGCCGCTCCTTCTCCGCGCCCAGGATCCCCCCCCCCCGCCTCCTCCCACGTTTGCGAGGGTCTCCGCGGAAATAGGAAAAGCGGGGAGGGGGCGTCAGTGCGGCAAGTCCTTGAACTTTCCCCGGCGCTTGAGGGGGCTTCCCTCGCTCGGGCCAAGGAGGGGGGTGGGGGGTTTGGAAATGTCGACTTCACAGCCCCGCGGAGCGTCTCCTCCCCACTTGCAGAAAGCCTTCCCCTCCCCCCACAGCCGCTCTTCCTGCGCCGCCGCCACTAGCCCCGACTGCCCTCTTCAGCCACCTCGGTCGCCGGTCCGGAGAAAGGCGGGAGAGGCTCCACTGACACAGAGCCCGCCTTTCTCAGCCGACTGGCCATGCTTGCCGCCCGTCTCGAGGAGAAACCGCCCCTCTCCGCGCCCAGCGCTCTTGATGACACCCAATTTTAGGACGTTGCGCTCGGGCTGGTTCCTCACGTAGCGAGCGAATGACGGGCGCGGGTGGGCGTTTCTCGGGCAATGGGACGTGATTCACAGGAAGTTCCTCGCATCTTCTTGTTATTTTACACTCCCTTTTCCACCCCTCCGCTCGGCTTGGCCCCCGCCCCCCGCCCTTTGAAATTTGAATTTAGTCTTTGGCTTTTTCACCTTCCGGGAAAGCAGCGCTCGTGCTGCTTTGCGAGGTCATTTTATTTTTTTGCAAGGCGTCTTGGGCTGCTGGCAATGCAAGTTCCTGAAAATTCGCATTTTGCCCGCTTGTCGGGTTAGGCCGGCGTTCTTGTCGTGAAAGGCAATTCGTTTCCTTTGTTTATGATCGCAGAAATTCGTGTCCACCCTTTGAAATACAAATTTCCCCGCCTCAGGAAACTGCGTAAGGCCAAACTGATAGCAAAAAAGCGACTTCGGCTCTTCCAAACCTCGTCTTTCCAAGGTTCTTTGCTAAAATGATTAAATATCATGACGGAATTGAATTATTCCAAGGGGCGAGATAATATCTCTGTCGATGAACATATTCACCTTATTTTTTTATCAGAATGTTCTTTCGAAAAAAGAACGACGAAAGTTAAAGGCTCCTCTCCCGCCGTTCTGTGATTGATTGGTCAGATCCGCCAGACAAAATCGGCTTATAGGACATTTTATCCAGCGCGCAGAAAAGATTCTGAGTTCAACGAAAAACATGGCAAGCGGCTTTTGACTATCTTCATGTTAAATTGACTAAAATTAGTGAATGGTAAGCAAGTAACTGGTACGTCAATGTTACTTGGAATGTTGATTGACTCCTTTTTCATGTTATTGAACGAATTTATGACAAACAAGGAGCAGGCAGAAGTAGTGTGAAGTTGGAGGAAGAGAAAACCCATCCTTCCTTTCTAAAGCAAATCTCTAGGAAGTGGCCCTGTTGGATAACCTAATATTGGATTAGTCTGTCTGCTACAGTCAACCAGAATTGTTCACCTGTTTGTAAAATAAACTAAAACTGTTTCCTAGATCTTGTTAAATCCATCTGGCCATCTCTTGGGCTTACAATATTGAAACTTGGCTGTTTTCTTGCAGAAGTTTCTTTAGGCTAGGTAACCTCAGTTACCTACTCTGATAACAGTGTTCAGCGATACATGAGAGCATCTGTTTAGTTTAGACTACTTTAAGGATTCAGGATTAAGATCAGGATTTCATATGTGTTGGTGTTGGCAGGTGACAATTGCTATAATATGGAGAGGGGGGAAATTAAATATGCCAATTCCAGGCGGGTAAGATTAAAAGAGCAATAGGGGGAAAAGAAGGGGGACAAAGCATGACTAAACTGTGTTTTTATTCATGCTTTATCAATAGTTCTTTTTTTCCTATCCTGATTTTCTATCTGTTAGAAACTTAAATAAAAAAATCAATTTTGGGATTACGAGAACTAAAACTGTTTCTGAACTAAGTATGCTCTTATAAATATTTCTAGTGCAAGTTTTACCAGCATTTCACTTACATCTACACTCCACTCTAGGAACCTCCACACTAGACAATTCTTCATGAGCTACCAATATTTTCAAGTACTCCAGTTATCTTTTGGAAAAAGCATCTTTGGGACAACCATGACCTGGGGAATTGGGAATCTCCAAAGATGGTCTTGAAATCACATACTGAAAGTTGTACTGAGAATTACAGGATCTTTATCAAATGTTTTTTATAAATGTTAAGTACAGTTTTTAAAATATACTAAATATTGTTTATAAAATAGGAATATGGATTATAGACAAAGCTATATATTCTTTCCACCTTTTGCTGTACTTTTATTTATTTCAGAGTTGTGTTTTTCAAATGCTAGGCAGAGCCCTTTATAACATCTTATGCTCCTGATGACTATATGAACATATTAGATATGTTCACCACCTTGAGTTATAAAAGTAATAAGACAGGATAAAAATTAAAATAAATAATAGGTTTGTGCCTCATTTCTTCCAATATGCTTTTTGACTTCCTATAACTCTGATATTTCCTGATCATTTCTTATTTAAATATACTGGTCTGACCCTAATTAGTTTTTTTCCAAATACACCAAGGTGTGCTAAATGCTATCACTTGCTCATATCTTTCATTTGTTGTTAGTTGCAAAGTTGTGTCTGACCCATCACAACCCCATGTACAGTGTTCATCCAGGCCTTCCTGTCCTCTACTATATTCTGGAGTCCATTTAAACTCACGCCTACTGCTTCAGTGCCACATCATTGTCTGTTGTCCCTTTCTTCTTTCCCAGCATTATGCTCTTCTCAGGAATTTGATTTCTCAATGATATACTCCATATTTAAATAACCTTAGCTGGGTACTTCCAAGTAGGAAACTCTTCCAAGTAGGGCTTTTATCATGCAATCATTCTGTCTCACTTCCAGAATTTTTCAAAGCCCCATACAGTATGTAGTCATGTATAACCCTCTTTGGTTTTCCCACTGCAGAAAATCTAAACAATCAACATATATTATATTCTTTCTAGGTTACTCTCAGTTATTGCACATCTTTGCTACTGAAAGACTTTTATTTGCATACTAGTGATTTTTAAAGGGATTCTACTCCGACTTAAGGAGAACCAGTGCTTAAGGCATCAGGGAGACTCTAAGTTCTAGTTTCCGCCTCAGGCACAAAGCCAGCTAGATGATCCAATCACTTTCTGTCAACTCTAGGCAATGGCAAACCATTTCTGAAAAATCTTGTCAAGAAAATTGAAGGGAATTGTCCAGGAAGACTCTCAGAATTGGACATGATCGAACAGAAGGGAGAAAAAAACCTGCTGGGTTAGTACTAAGGTTTCTAGAGACAGTTCATGCTCCATGTGAAACATTTTTGAAATCTTCCAAATAGGTTTTGGGGTGCAATTCAAGGTGCTGGTTATCATCCATAAACTCCCATGTGACATAGGACCAGGTTATTTGCAGGACTGTCTGCTCCTGGCGGTATATGCCTATCCCATAAGTTCCAGTAAGTAGGCCACATTCTGGCTTTCTTTACTGAAATAATTCCATTATTATGAAACTCAGGAAGTAGCCCTTGTGTAGTGGCACCTGCCCTTTGGAACAATCTCTCCACCAATTCTGCAGGCCTTGGGAATGCAGTCAAACTTTGTTCTTGCCCCAGCTTTGGGGTTAGGTTGAAGTGTTCAATTCTGTTCATTTTATTTCATGAGTTATAATGAATTATATTGTGTATTATGATTTGGGGCAGGGTTTTTTAGTATCCTTCCCAGATTCAAATAGTTACAATTAGGCAGCTATATAAATGCTAAATAGATTCCTGAGAGTATGAAAAATTACAAAGCTGTTTCTAAAGCTCTCAAACTCCACCAATCCATTATTAGTGAAATGAAATTGAGAAAATGGGACATAGTAAATCTTCTCAAGAGTGGCTGTTCTGAAAAAAATCCCAAGATTCATAGCATAGTTTTGCAAGAATTGCAAAACTATGCTATGAATCTTGGGATTTTTTTCAGAACAGCCACTCTTGAGAAGATTTACTATGTCCCATTTACCAGAAATTTGCAGACCCTTCTTGTCTTAGCAAAAGTGTTCATTAGTTATACTCCATTAAAAGCACTGGGTAAAAATAAGATTCCTAGGAAAATAGCAAGGTGGAAACCATTGCTACCATAGCTAAGAGTGGAGATGTTCCTTTGAAGACAGCCTTTAATCTTCAAGCAGTTCTTGTTAGAAAATTCGGTTGTTACTGAGTTGAAACAGTTTACCACAGAGGAATGTGCCAAATTACAGGAAACTATTGGTTGCAGTTACTGTAACTAAAATGCAGTTAGCTGTTGAATCTAAGGGGCAATTGGAGATTTTCAGTCATACTCTCAGTATTTGCACTAAGAAAAGATAGAAAAGAAAAGATACATTCATCAAGAATCATAAAGTACAATGATAGTAATAGAGAACAATGTTTGTTTTCCTGAGGAAGAAGATGTTTCACTTCTCATCCGAGAAACTTCATCAGTTCTGGCAAAGTGTTGGGGGCGATGGATTAATTCTGATAGGATGGGAGGGGTTTGGAAAGGGGTTTGGAGGGGTTTTTGTAGTCATCTGGTCATGAGTGCTCTCTCAGAGTGACCAGACCAGACCAGATGACTGCAAAGAAATATAATCCTTCCAACTCCCTCATCCTTCCATCTCCCCAACCATCCTGCCAGAACAGATGATGCTTCTTGGTTGAGAAGCAAAATATCTTCTTCCTGAGGGGGGAAAACCATCCAGTTGCTTTTGAAGAACCAACTTTGAGACTTAAGGGGCAATTATTGTTTCTCACTACCACATTGCATGAATGGCTTGGTTCATTACATAAGCGAAACAAGTATCAAAGGTTTATGTTATCTGGCTACTCAAAGTCCTTTTGTATATTGGTAGAACTCAAATACATAGCTGATTTAAAGGGGTTGCTTGGAGCCCAAAATTGTAGTCTCCCTCAAACAAATAAACATGCCAAAGTCACTTCTTGACAAACAAGGGTATGGAGCACTGGAGCTTCATACTTTGTTTATCTTCATATTTTCTTTTTTTTCAAAGGAAAGAAAGAAAACTGCAATCCATGAAAATTTATGCCATAATCCATATAATATTTTTAATGGAACAATAATGTTTTTGTTGTTGCAACAGATTAAGATGTATTTCCCTTCCAGATAGTTAATAGGAATTTGATAATTACACTATAAATTGAAAGAGTATAAGAATTCATATCATGACTTGCTAAAAAAAGATTACTGAAGAATAAGGTATACATCAGGTGCTGAAAGAAAAAAAATTCCCTTCTCTGATTTTTGACATCGAAAGGAGATATATATATATATATATATATATATATATATATATATATATATATACACACACACATACACATATACATATACATATATACATACATACATACACACACACACATGTTTTTTTAAAAGTTTTCGTGGGTACTTACATGAATGCAGTTCAGCTTCCTTCGGGTATTATCCCACATCATTGTAGTTGTGCTTTTAAAGTTATAGCAACGTTTCGGCAGAATCTCATCTGCCATCATCAGGCTTTCAATACATTCAATACAGAAGCCTGATGATGGCAGATGAGATTCTGCCGAAACGTTGCTACAACTTTAAACACAATGCTACAACTTTAAACTACAATGATGTGGGACAATACCCGCAGGAAGCTGAACAGCATACATGTAAGTACCCGCGAAAACTTAAAAAAACCCCATATATGTATGTATGTATGTATGTATGTGTGTGCTGTTTAGCTTCCTTCGGGTATTATCCCAC
The DNA here is from genome assembly GCA_015471245.1 of Laticauda colubrina. NCBI lineage: Eukaryota > Metazoa > Chordata > Lepidosauria > Squamata > Elapidae > Laticauda > Laticauda colubrina. The sequence goes on along the minus strand of BLBF01000002.1, from coordinate 63,710,955 downwards.
GTCATTGTAGTTCTGTTAAAGTTGTAGCAACGTTTCAGCAGAATCTCATCTGCCATCATCAGGCTTCTTTATGGATATGGGTGTTATCCCATATAAGACCCATAGGAGCTGTAAGACCCATATCCATACAGAAGCCTGATGATGGCAGATGAGATTCTGCTGAAACGTTGCTACAACTTTAACAGAACTACAATGACGTGGGATAATACCCGAAGGAAGCTAAACAGCACACATGTAAGTACCCGTGAAAACCTAAGAAAACATATATATATATATATATATATATATATCTCCGAATGTAAGACAGTTGACAATCTTAACATATAAACAGTTACAGCGTGCAATCTTTAGCTTGTTTCAGACAGAGGTAAGTACCAGTATTTTGCCTGGAGGGAAAAAAGGAAGGCAATGAGTGTATGTGTTCCAAGTTAAATCATGTACTAGCTTCTCTGTAATCCTTACAACTAGTGTTTAAATTAAGAATAACTTGGCATGCAAACTATTTCAGCAGTCCTGCCAAAGTATTCCGAAGTCAGATCACTAAACAAATGCTTAATCACAAATGCAGAATAGAAGTAGGAATCAGAATTTGCTGCTACTCTTTTTCTGTAAAGAAGAAAAAATCTAGTGCAAACAATGGGAGACATTTTGATAGTGCTAACGTAAATGTTAGCGAAAATGATTGAAGGCCTTGAATCTAATATACTAAGCCTGTCCTCCTGCAGTCCACAGTATCTCTTAGAGATTTATAAATTTGGAGATTCTCACTACTCTCCTTAAATATATACTTAAAGTCTATAGATAAATTTCAAGATCTATTAGATTTTATGGTTTGACAAGTATGAGGATTTTATTCCAGTTTTGAACTACAATGAAGTTCCTATCTTTAAACTTGTTTTAAAAAACATTATTTGTATTCCTCTCCAATATTACGACAGACCTAGAATGGAAGCAAACAAAAACTGCATGCTGTTAGCGAGCACAATTTTCATTTAATTACCACTTTGATCAGCAAATATAATTATTCACGGTATTTATATGGTCCTCCCACATAAAATGCTTAAAATGATGAACAAGAGTTTTGGTATATTTAGGGGTAAGGGCCACACATGTACATAAACAATCTTGACAGCTACCCAACAATTTTCAGAAGATTTTGGAAGTTCCTTTCTTTTCCTTGCAAATCATTTTAAAATAATTGATTTTTATCTTGCTAATAGCAATACAACAATTCTAAGCAGATAACTTATTCCTTTTCAATCCTAACCCTTTCTCTAAAATAGTGGTTAACAAGTGTGCCATATAGGCCAGCTGCAAATGTTTTCATTAAATTGTTTTGTATTAACAGAACTAATTTTCATGAGTTATAGTGTTGCTGCTATCAATGCAGAATGTTGGGCAGAAAGACAAGATATAAATAAAATCAGCCTATGGCCTATTTCAATAAAATGTGCAAGAGGTCTCCATATTTGTAGTGAGTGACTATTTTAAAGAGCTTCATGGTCTTCTACTCCAATAACCCCTGTGGTGGCACTTCTACAAAGTTTCACTGTGAAATAAATGCAACACTGGGACTGTTTTCATTGCTAATTTCCAAGAAAATCTCATGAATTAAGTTGAATTAAGTTCTTCCTTCAACTAGCCAACGAAGCAGCCCAAAAAAGTGTTTTAGCCTGTACCTTATTACCATACCTCTTTGTTTTTTAAGATAGAGTAGAAAAATCTTGCCCCTAAAGCAGGGTGATTGGCAAAATTCACCCTCAAATATTTTTAATTCAAGAAAGAGGGGCAGGGAATTCAACTTGTGAGGGCAAAGTGATCTTGACTGCCACCCTACAGCACCAATGAAAATGTTTCAGTGCTTATGTTTGCAGTGTTTTCTCTGGAAGACCCAATGAAATGAATTTAATTAACTCAACTAAGAAGGTTCCCTCAAGACCAATTGTGTTGTAAATTGGGCATGATGCCAATCCAGATCAGCAGTCTCTTGTATGGAAGGAGTTTAAATAACTAAAATGATTGTGCTGCAACCTCCAAATGAGCTCTTCTGTCTTGAACAAAGAAACAGATTTTAGTCTTTTGCTGCCATCTAGTGATCCTCTGGTTTTTGGCAGCCCAAACTGGAATCTCTGCCTTGAAAGATAGCTTATATCTCTGACCCTCTTTATATTCAGAAAAAGGATCAAATAATGTTCCACATTACAGAGTAATACATGACATTGGAGTTGGAACCCCTCCAACAAGAATGGCCAGCTTTCGGAGGCACCAGCAGACGTGATCAGAACTTTGACAGGACAGGATGCCGAGATGGTATTCAGCAGGTTCTGACCAGCTCTGGAGAACTGGTAGTGGAAATTTTGAGTAGTTCGGAGAACTGGTGTGTAACCTTCCCACTGGAGTGGGGAGGGAACAGAAATTTTGTAGTAATCTTCCCCTGGAATGGGGTGGGAATGGAGGTTTTGCAGTATCCTTCCCCTGCCACGTCCAGACACACCCACCAAGCCTCCCCCACAGAACCAGTAATGATGGGATAAGAATAAATTCACAGAATATTTAGTTTTGTGCAATCACAAAATGTATGCCATGATGAATGTTGCCAGTTCCAAAGCTTAAATAGTATAGGACAAAGATAAAGAATTATATATTCCTTTGCAGCTCAATCTTGCTTTAAATAAATTGATAAGAACATATTATTCGAGATGTTACTACTTAGCTTCTAAGAGAATAAACTAATTTCTTATCGGAATTCCCCTTGACTGATTCCATCTTTTCAGAGCTTAACCAAGCAGTTGGTGGGAATTACAAATGTATCAGGCCCCCAAACCCAGTTTCAGTTTTTAAAAAATGCCAGCTGGAGTGATGGCAATCGGAATTCTTTATGGAATTGGGCTTTTTAACCAAAATCAACGTTAGGTTTTAACGTTTTTCTAGACAAGTTTAGATTTAAATACAGATAACGTAGCATAAAGTTATATAAAATGTACACATACACATTCCATAAAGTTTACCATCACACGACTTCAGCTACCCGAGCAGAAAAACATAACTTCGAATCTGACTCTTTAAAAGGACATGTTTCTTGCACCACCCGTTGAACTCAGAGGGGAAGAGATGCAGCCGATTCGGGGTCCCGTCACCATGGGAACCATGGAGCGGAAGTCCTGGAAAGGGACCTGATCCTATAGTCGCGTTATTATGGCGTCACTAAATTCTTTCCGTAAACAAACGTGGCTTTACTTTTTCAACCCTGAAGGCGCGCGCGTGCGTGGGAAGCCGTTTTAACCCGTGTGGTGAATCTTTCCCTGCTTCCGGTTAACGCTCCTTCACACACAACACACACACACACACACCCAGCTTTGAAGAAGAAACACTCGAGCTCGTGAACTCGGAACAGGCGGGGTAGCGGGCGCCGCTCTTGCGGGGCCTTTTGACCGTTGCCTGGGCATTTTGTCGGACCGCGGCTGGGCGCTAGCCGATCCCGCCCGCTCTCCTTTGTTGGGCGCGTCTCTTTCCGGAGGGGGCGCTGCCTTGACCCTGCTCCCGCATGTTTGGCCTCTACCCGGTGTGGGAGGCCGTGACAGGGAAGCGGATGGCGCTGCCCTCAGTTCATAGATGCGTCCAAGTGAGTGAGGAAGAGCATCTGGCCGGGGCCGCTTGGAACAACCGAGTTTTCCTCCACTTGCGCCGCCCAGAGAGGGTTGGATTACAGTTCCCCGAATCCGCAACCGTTTTAAAGACAGACGCTGTCGGCAGGGCAGGATTTCTCAGTCTGGGCCACTTTGAGGCAAGCGAGACCTCAAGTGGGAAATTGCGAGGGTCGGAGTCCACCTGTCCCAAAGTTGCCAAGTTTGAGAAATAAGACCTGATGTAGGGTTTTATTTTTATTTTTTTAATGATAAATCGGGCAAGTAATGTCATGTTGGGGGTATATATTAATTCACCAAAGCAGTGCAGCTTTCCTTTTTCCCCCATATCAGGAATATTTGTGCCTTTGGATAATAGGAAGGTAGCTTTAGTCTTCTCCAGCATTCTTCCCCCTGCCCGCCCCCCATGGTAATTTTTATAGCTGTTAAAAATGTCTCTATTCTTTTAAATTTGTACTCCTGGTAAAAATGACTTCCAATGCAAATCAGTCGAGAAAATGTTCAAAAATGACATTTTTCTTGCAGTTCTTGCAATAGGGAGAGGCACCTTATATCTCCCAAAATGTATACATGCTCAAATTAAATGGCTGCATAGCTGATTCCATCAAAGTTTCTCAGGAATAATGCTACTCCTGGATATATAAAGTATATTTTATTTAGGGTACAGGAATATTAATAGGAAACCAGTACTAAAAATGGTATATGTGAAACAGGTCGATGTGTATAGTAAAAGGTTAGAGCTTGAGGGGGCTGGTTTTTTTCACTGCTAGTCTGAAAAGCACTAAATATAATAGCATATCGGCTTTGGGAAACTCAGCATGTCCATATAAACTAGACCTGCAGAGTTTATACTTTATGATGTGAATAGAGAATGAAAGTGGAATGAATTTAAAATTAACAAAGTTTAGAAAAGATGGGCAGATGATGTACTGATTGAAAAGTGCAAATAAAATGAAAAACAAAACTGGAAGTTTGATATGTGGCAGACATAAGCAGATGATTTGCAACATGCTTCTCGCCTTAATCAAATTGATGTATATATTAAAGTCAGAATTAATAATAAAAGATACCTGTTGGGGGAAAACTTTCAATTATAGGCTACAACTGATTATTTTATGAAGTTGGGACATTTGGGTTTTATTGAGTTTTGAAAGAATGTGTTGGTCTGTTCTTTAAAGTGTTTGATTAAAATAAGGGAAGCCTTCGACAATGAATGTAGGTTGTTTCATACTATAAAGGTTACTATATAACTAAATAACTAAGCTGCATTCGCTTGTATATTTATTAATTAAATGTATATCTCACCTATCTCTCCAATCATTCATCTCTGGGCAACTTTTTGTTTTGAAACACAAGAAAAATTATCTCATTTTTCCAGCTCAATCAAGAAAATCAGCTGCTCCTTAAAAAGCTGAGGAACGTACGCCTAAAAAACAAGCAGCTGGAATATGATGTAGTGCAGCTGCATGATAAGCTACATGAGAAAAAGAAGTGCTTGCCTGCCTGTGTCACAAGGAAAGAGTAAGAATAGCTGTACTCTAAGCACATGCCTCTTAAGAATCTTAAGATTTCAGTAGTCCTAATATGTATAAAATTTAGCTTCTCATCTGTTGGTTGCTTGATTAAAGAAATATTTGATTCAAGCTTACATAGAATCATTGATGAATGAGTTTAAATTGAAGACCACGCAACACCCTTTTAGTCATTCTTTCCTAAAGATTTTTCTAAGAATTCACATAGAAATATAATGATTAAACATTAAGCTAAATATCTATATCATTACCCAACACAACATTTTAGCATAACTTTTCAATTGGTCTTATAAATAATATTTATACAGGCCCCGATTCTTGAAAGGTTTTGGCTTGTTGTAATTAGGACATAGTACAACATTTGCAAGACTAGATTAGTACTTTTGTTATTTTAATGAAAGGCTCTTAAAGGAAGAAAGGATTCTTGGTTTCTGTGGAATATAGGCAAGGGGAACTGGGGTCCCTGCCTGACTTGGTAGGATGTCCTTTATGTCCAATAGATTTTATTGGATTGAAGAATGATTACTTACAGAAAGATGAACTTGGTTTTGTAGAGTTAAATGGAAATATATATGAGAATTGAGATTAGTTTGAGAAGCTCTTGAGAGGTTCTTAAATTCTTCATATTTAAACTAGCCTTCCTAAATATCTTGCTTTACAATTCCAGTCACCTTAATGTAGAGTAGCCATTAGCCTAAGATGCCCAGGCATAATGAGACTGTAGTCGCAGCTTATCAAGTTAGAGACTACCATATACTTCAATTTATGATCACATAACTATCCCATGTCCTTCCTCTGATTATGTGTTTTTTTATATAGATGGTATTTATTTTCTTTGAGATTAAAAAAATAATTTCAGTATTCATAACTTTATTGGATTTTTAGAAAGGTTAGATAAAACCCCCATCATATTAGTAATACTTATTCAATCTGAAGAAAATGCTTTTATTTAATTGGCTGTTTTATTTTAGTGTGCAGATTCAAACAGAATTTCATTTATACCATAAAGGTGATGGGGTTCATCACAAGGAACATGATGTAGTAAAGGAATATGCCAGGTGAGTTAGTCAAACATACATCTTAACAAATAATTTGGGTTTTTAGTCAACCATACAACGTTGTCTGCAAACAAAAGCCTTTAATGACACTACAACCACTCCTTACACATTTTTATCCATAAACATATGGATCCATCTTTGAGTTATTTCCTGTTCAGTATTGAACCATTTAACGTACATGATATTATTTTATTTGACTGTATAAAAATGTTGTGCTAGTGTTCTCCCTTTTATAACAGATGGTTATATCTGTGCTGTATGTTTTTAATTACATATTACCAAATAGAAAGCTTCTAAAGAAGAGTAATCTACAGTTATAAAAATGAAGTTTTATAGTAAAACATTACTGTATTACTGGTAAAATGCTCATTAAAAAAACAACCCTTGATATTTGATTGGTCCATTGCTGGACCAGTGGACTACAGCAGATGCATGTATTTTTTCTTTCTCCCAATGGGACACCAGTGGGTTCATTATACGCCCATTCCATTGCTTGTGCAGTAAACATGAGAGGAAAAGAAACATATGGATATGCAACAGTCCAATGGTCCTCAACCCAGTCTGTGATTTCTTAGGAACTGGAATGCAAAGCTGGAGTTGACAGGTGGGCGAGCAAGCAAAGCTTCATCTGTATTTGCAGCTGCTCCCCAGTGCTAGCATCACTACCGCATCTCCATCTCAGATCATCAGGCATGAGATTCTCATAAGAGCACAAACCCTAGTGTTGAAGGATGCAGCACATGTCAAGCACAAGGGAGTCCACAATGGGAATCCTACACAGAACCTCCATTAATTGTAAGCAGCCAAAGAATGGTGAATTCTCCAGTATGGATTACTGATATTGAAGGAAGATGATCCCAGGCATTCAGAGACTCAGCCATGTGTAGGAAAGCAATTACTGCTTGTAATTCTTGCATTACATGACAGAGGTGCCGAAGCAGGGAACTTCTACCAGTTGGAGGCTTCGGTGAGCACAGTTGATTCGAGACAGACCAAGCCACTGCTGTGGCTAAAACAGACAAATAGCTTCCATTCTTTTTCAGTGAGCATTTGTATAGATACTCATTTTTGGAAGAGTAATGATTCTTCTATTTTTGCTTCCAGAGTATTTCAGATGTATAATGAACTGAAGAAAAGGTACAATAAAGAAGTCAAAACAAATCAAAGACAAAATGAAACAGTTGCAATGCTGTCTGTAAGCTTTAATCATTTGATCACTTTGACATAAACTAAAAAAAGAAAATATGTTTGGTATATATAGAATATCACTACTGCATTTTTGTATGTTTCATAAGCATATTGCAAGATACATTTACTGGTCTGTTTTTCATTCAGTTGTGGTTTCATTCTAATAAGAAATTGTCATGTACCTCTGCTATCACTGCTATTAAAATTAAATGACAATGTTATGGAGTATCTGTACAGACAATGTTTATGGCATTCTGTTCTTGAATTATAATTCTTTCATATACTGAAAGAATAATGATAAACTTCCCTTTTTAAGTTAACATGATAATCATTTAGCTTGAAATGTAGTATAATTTAATTTGCCCTTTTGTTTTTAATATATGTCTTATTTTTAAGTGTATGTGTACACACACACACCTACCTTCTTGCCATGCTGTTGCTTTAATCACATATTGAGCCCATGAGTGAGGCAACATTATAATGCATGCCATTTTGCAAAAATATGTTAGTGGCATTTATCATTTCCAAACTTTGTTTAAATAGGACAATGACTCTTTAAATCACATATTTATTTCTAACTTCTGGTGCAGGTTTTTAAAAATGTAATTCTGAATGGATTCCCCAATTGCCCTTCCCGAGTATGTTTAAGAATGTGTTAATTTTCTTGTTCTTTAAAGTTGTTCAACTATTTAAACAGGGTAAAATTAATGACTTGGAACACCAACTTCATTTAGCAAACCAAAAGATAAATGCCTTGGAATATAAAAAAAAGGACAAATTTGCTTCAATTCAACGAAGACTGTCATCTGACAAATGTATGTGCAAAAAGAAGGGAAGCTGTTCCTGCAAATATTTAGGTAATACTTTTTTTCCTCATATATCTGCTTCGTTGGCTCTTGATCTCATGTTCCCTTTTGACATATTCTCATCTATGAGTAAGAGAAGATTAGAAGTTTCTAAATGTCTGCCACGTGGGGCAGTTTTGTTTTTTCCCAGAATGTGAAAAATTTTGCTTTACAAAAATCATTGTTTGTTTACAAACATATTCAAAATAGAATGAATTTGCTTATAATGGGCACAATCCCAGAAACAGACTGATGCTTTCTCAGTTCAGATTGTTGGGGCTAGGTGAGCAGGATTGATTCAAGAATCTTTCCAATTCTCTTCTCTGCTGCTAAGCTGAGGGGGTGGAGATTTATACCAGCTCAGTGATAAGAGGGGGAAAAACAAGCAAAGATTACAGACATTTTTGCTGTGCTGTACTGTAGAGAGATTTTAAAGTATTGTTTCCTTCAAAAAAGGAAATGGAAAACTTCTAATCTAATTCATGAGATGGTAGAGATAGCATGTGAGCCTTAGGATGCATGCACATGTATTGTGGTCATATTTCACAAACATTTCACCTCTACATCTGCATGTACATTATACAGTGAGAAATGTAATGTATATTCATAGAAAGGGGCAAGGCAGCAGGATCCACAGGATTTAAGGAGTTGCATTTGATTCATCTAGTTCACGTTTGGCTCCTGAGCCAAAGGTAATGCCTCTATGTCTATAAATTGAAATCCAAGTTTGAATACTTGATTGCTGTTGCATTGAAAATATAATTAACACCCCCCCACTCCAAAAAGACAGCAATTAAAACACTTGATATTAAGATGCAAACATGGCTCAATGAAGTGGTACCATAATTATATTTGTGTGGTCACCTTGATTTAGAGCAGAAGTGGGGAACAATGGCCTCTTTATGACATATGGATGGTCAACTCCTAGAATTCCTGAGCCAGCAGCAAGTCATAAAAGACATATTTTCCCACCCCTGATTTAGAAACTTTAAATTTAGAATGATATGAAGGCTTGCGTTGTTAAGGAGAGTTGATGGTATGTACTGTTTATTTTCAGACTAGGACCAGGAATCATTTGTCATAAAGTTTACTGGCTTTATTTCTGTTAGTGTAACCTATATTATAATGAGGGTAGATCGAGGAGATGTGTATCACTATAGAAGTGTTATTCTTATAGCCTTATAGAAAGTGCTGTCAATAAATCAATAATGTGCAATTCTGAATAGATTTTTAAAATATAATCTGGTACATATCCTTTGTGCTAATTTGAGTATATTGTGACTGCTGTTGCTGAGCGACATAATTTTTTTTTACTGAATTTTATCTGTACTATTCTCTGGCCCCTGTATTATATAAACTGGTCTTTGCTGCTGTAGAGAATTCCTTGCCCTATACAGCCAAAATGTGTTTCTGTGCTTGGATAGAACCCCATAAAACAAAGGGAGGGACTTAGTTTTTGGCCTAAGACAGGACTAGAACTCAGGAGTGTCTTGGTTTATAGTGTGGTGGCTTAACCACACCATTAAACTTCATACTGTTAACATTTCCCTCAAGACTTTTAGACTGACAACTGCTTTATATCAATGCTTGCAGATCTAGGGTTTCCAGAACCTTGAGATTTTCTCTTTTCCTTTGACTTTGTCATTATTCTGAATTCTCTGTAAGATACCTTGACTCTTCAGCAAATAAAATCCGATGATGATAAGATCATAAAACTGAAATTGAAACACTGTATTCTTAGGTCTTAAAACTGACACAGGTTTTAAGAGGAAAACCTGATTTTCAGAAGTGAAAACAATTCTAAGATACAGTTAAAACAGAACATAATTTTTATCTTTTACTGATTTTAAAGAGATTATTTATTGTACTTTAGACCAGCTGCTTTTTGAGACACAGAGACTGAAGATGGAAAATGAAACGCTCTCCAAAGAAAGAAGAATGTTAAAAAATGAGCTTGCTGCATTAGATAAGGTGGGTTCTTTTTTTAAATTTTGAGGCAATGTAGAGAAATCTTTCCATTTGCAAGTGGAAAATATCTGCTATGGGAGATAAAGTTTTATGCATTGTTACATTGTGATTGCACTCTAGAAGCTTTAGCTTTGCTGGTCACTTGATAGGGATAGGGATAGGTTAAGCAATGCTCCCCCTTCCAAGCAGGGACTTATTTAAGAATGTATAATGCTCTTTGCCTGTTTGTATGTATCTTTGGATTGAAGATATATTATTCTGTGTATTTAAGACAGTTCTTTGAACAATTCTAAGTACAGGGTGTTATATTGTATAGGATGAACTCATCCTGTAGATTATAATATATAGATGGATAATAAAAAGTCCTAAATATAGAATCCTTTCTTCTGTATACAATTGATTCTATTTTCAAATAAATTTTCTTATTTTAAGATTGTAATGTATCTATTAAGTACACAGCATTTGATTTGGACACTATGTTTATCTATAGAAAGGAAATTGCTTTTATGTCTTTGTATAAAATTTGGAACCTTAGAAATATGGTCATTTGAATTCATTATTTTAACTGATTTTATACACATAAGTATAATTTATAAAAAACAAAACAGAATTCTATAATTAAGGATTTAGTGCTAGGGTAGGAGTTGTAATTCATTTTTACAAATGTAGGATTCATTACAGCTGTAGGATCTGATAACAATTTCTTCAAAAAGCAAATATTCAAATATTTGGATTGTAATTATGTTCTTTGTAGCAAGGAAAAAATTTGAGACAGTATCTAATTCAGAAGTAGAATTTAAGTAAAATATCTTGTGTTATAACTTTTCAGGATTTCTTTGATGAAATAGAAGATTTAAAATATGCTCTACAAGAAGCCATAAAGCTGAATACCCACTATGAAAAGTATTTAAAACAGTTAAGTTCCACTTATGGAATCACTCTTACATCAGTGTTGACAGCTGGCAATCCTCCTACAACTTTATGGAAATAATAATCAAGACTATTATTAAAGTATACTGAGTGTACACCGAAAAATAAACTCTCAACAGAGTAATTTCTTAATTTATGCAATAAAATCATGACACCCATTTTTCATTTTGCATAATTTGTATATTTTTTATTCTTTTATTTTTAATAACTTTAGGACTGCCTTTAATGCAATGCTTAACTCTGGTTTCGCCTTCAGTAAGTGAATGTGAATGAGGTACTTAAGTTCATGTCACTTTCTCTGTCTTCTGGAGGCATATATTGATTCTGATCTTAAACTAATTGTAGTGCTTGCTTCCTTATGTTTGAACTTGGAGACAAAAAATACCTTTGGGATGTCCACTACGGACTGCACTTAAAACGTGAAGGTCCTACATGACCTGCTTTAATAAACAGGATTTTGCTCCGAAAGCAAGCCTCTCGACCTCTGGTTTTCTCCTGCCCTGAATCAGGGTATGGTCCGCCTTCTCCGGTACCTTCGGCTCATTTTAAACAGCACCGTTTCCGTGCTCGGTATTTTCTGATTTGGGGACGGTTTCTTTGGACCAAGGCGGCACTGCTGCCTCGATTGCACCCGAATGCCACGATCGCCCAACTGCAAACCACGATCGCCCAACTGCAAACCACGATCGCCCTGGAAACGCCGAGGAACCTGCAGGGCAGCAGCACCTTCGCCCAACGCGGGTGTGGAGAGCCAGCGAGAATGCTGGTGCCGAACCCGAACATCCCGGGAGGCCCGGCCGAGACCACGATGTCGCCAAGCGGGCGAGTGAGAGAGCCGGAAAGCAGCTTGCTTTCCATTCCACCCGTGGCCGGTGTTGCCTCAACTTCCGCAAGGCGGAAGACTTCTCCGGAGAGGCGGCCGGGGCGCACGCCCGCCTCGCTTTTCTTCCGGGCTTTGGTGCTGCGGCCTCTGCGTCAGCTGCTCCCGACGGCCTCACGAAGCGGAGGCGAAGCTTTGCCACGGGCGGGTTTCGTTCTTGGAGCGGAAGACCCGCTGGCTCCCGACCCCGCCAAGCCCCCATCCTCCCTCGGTGAGTTGCAGCAGGGCTCCGAATCGCCTCCGACGGCGAGATGGGCGCCATGGCGCCGAAAGGTTGCCTCGTTTGCGGGATCGGAAGGAAAGAAACCTTGCTGGCTGAAATAGATTCGCCTTCTCGATCACCATTTACGATGCGACCCGATTTCTCTTTTGTCTTCCTGCGCCGGCAGAACTGGAGGAAGTGCTGTTGCTGCTGTGCCTCCAAGCGAGAAACGGGTCGGGTTCAGGCAGGGCCGCTGAGGCGAGGTTGGCGTGGGCCTGTGTCACGCATTGCCCAGCCGTTTGCCGCCACTCATCAGGGCGGAACTAATGGCCCCTGTCACACTGCACCAACGGATGGAAAGAGGAGAGAAACACTTGCCTTCCGTTCTGTACTCACTGCCTCCGTTTGGCTTCCTCTCTATCCGTCCAGCATCCGTCTATTGACCTTTCATCCGCGCAGAAGGTTTTGAGCTGCTCAAAACTTTTTGAGCGGAAAATGTGTCCAACGCGTCCGTTCTGCATCCGCTAGGCATACGGGGGACATCCGTTCTGCATCCGTTGTCATCCGTTACGCATCCGCTATATCCGCTAGGCATCCGCTGCGCATCCGCGCAACTCGAATCCGCTCCAGCGGTAAACGGACGCAGGGAGGAAGCGGAACGGACGCGCAGCGTTAGTAGCACGGACGGAGAAAGGATGAAAGCGGATGCAGCACGCAAAGAAAGCATTCAAAACGGAAAAAACGTTCGCAGAGGGGACCTATCTCGGATATTAAGGATGTCTAGAGGATGCCTAGAGGATGCAAAAGGATGCTTCCGTTCCGCATCCGCTTTCCATCCACTCTGCATCCTCCGTCCGTCCGTTCCTTTCCGTGTTATCCGCTCTGTTTATGCAAATTTTTGCCCCTTTTGGGAACGGATAACAATGGATGGAACATTTTTCTCATCCGCTGTGTCCTTTTTACAAACGTTTTGCATCCGTTGGGCAGTGTGACAGGGGCTTTAGGCTAGGTCCCACTGGCCGACGGATGCAAAACGTATGCAAAAAGGACACAGCGGACGAGCAAAATTTCGGGGGTGGCTCCATCCATTGTCATCCACTCAAAAAAGTGGTGAAAATTTGCATAAACAGAATGGAAAAGAACGGACATGGGTAGTATGTAGCGGGGATGTTAAACGGATGTTCATAGGAAGCCTAGAGGATGTATATAGGATGCAAACCGTTCACTGCTCATCCTTTCTATTTCCGTGCTACTAACGCTGTGTAGACGTTCCATGTACCTTTTGTTTCCTCCCTCTTTCCATTTTCAGCTGCAGCGGATGTGAGTTGAGGGGATGCCCAGAGGATGCAGAGAGGATACAGCGGACGTTTAACGGATGATAAACGGACATAGAACATTTGTTGCTCGTATGTTGCGGATTTACATCGTACACAGCGGAAAGTTCATCCGTTCACAAAGTTTTGTGCAGCTCAAAACTTCTTGGGCGAATGAAATCTCAGTGGACGGATGCTCAAAGGATAGAGCGTATGAAACAAGTATGCAGTGAGTACACAACGGATGCATAGCGTTTTCCAACGTTTTTAACGTTTTACATCCTCTTTGCATCCGTTGGTGCAGTGGGACATGGGCTTAAAGAAACCACTCTTGGGCTTCCGGCGTTGCAGACAGGTGTTCTTTGTCACGTTTCATTTAGGCCATCTGGAAGGTCGCAAAGTAACGAGAAAAGCTTTGGAGTTGAGCGTTAAACGCTTTTGGTGGGAGGCTTCATCCGCCCAAAGTGAGGCGGAGAAGGAGAAATGTGGAGCTGTTGAAGTGTTTGAAAATTGTGCACAGCAATCAGCTTTGTGCTCCTTTCTATGTTTAGTCCCAAAGGGGGCTCTCAACTTGATGAGGGTTTAAGTTGAGGGCTGTCCAATCTTGCCAACTTTAAGTCCTGTGGACTTTGGGAATTCTGGGAATTGAAGTCCATAAGTCTTCTTCAGGTTGCCAAGGTTGGACAACCCTGGTTTAGCTGGTCCCAATGAAAATTATGGTAATGCTGAACTAAGTTAACCCAGAGGATCTCAGAATGTGCGATAGTGACCCGATAAAATGACACCTCCCCTCCCATGACTTGGGAAAAAAAGAATGCTGTTTATTTTTAATAATTGCATCTTAATATGTATATACTATAATGGTACAACTTTAGAAAACAAAACAATTTCCAACAAAAATTAAAATTCCCTGAAATCTCATTTTGCTTTGTTTGGTTTTTTCCTCCTTCAAGACAGCCCTTCTCATTCACCAAAGGTCATGCAAAAGGTATTTTGCTCTGAATCTCGGCAGTTCTCTTAAACTGCTACAGCTTGCAAAACACTGGCAGGATCTAACTATCCCAAAGGTGCTTTTTCAAGAGGCAACTGAACTTTGTCTTTCTTTGAATTTTGTTTTTCTTCTGGAGCTCACAAAGCTTCTTGGATGAGAAGCGACACACCTTTAAAGAAAAACAAAGTCCACTTGTGTTTTGAAAAAGCATCTCTGGGATAACCATAAATTTGATGGCTGAGAATTTCCACAAACATTTAGTTATTCACTTTGGCAGGATCTAAGTTGCTTTTGGAGTATTCTCAGTGTAATTGCACTGAGGGTGACAGTAACAGCCAATTTCCTACCAGTCTGGCTTGCTGCTTATCGGTTCCTTTCCCCTCTGTTGCAATTCCCTCTGCAGAGCTGGCTTCCAGGCATGACTGCTGCTATCTGAAAAGGGAAAGCACTATATTAAAGGCACACACACACACACACACACACACACACACAAATGTTTAAAGCAAAGGGGTTTTGCATCAAGGTGAGCCTACTCAGAAAGGAGGAAGGCATTTTCTGTTGGCCCTCCATCCAGCCTACATTATTAATCTTGGCTAATTGTTATGGAGCAAGAATGGCCTTAGAAAATAAGGTGAGATCTTTTTTTGATGGACTCTGAAAATAACCAGAGCTGAAAATAACTATCAACTTGGCTGGACTCCTTTGAAATCCTTGCAACTTTCACAAAAAGCACAAAATGAAATAAAAGGAAATGGAATGGGCCACAGCTGTAGTCATGAATAGAAATTAAAAGGTTAGTTGCAGTGTTCTATTAATTTAAATATTAAATGATTTGCAACTGTTCTTTTGATAGTTACAGAAATAGTAAATTGATGAATGAGGAGGTGCTTTTTCAAGAGGCAACTGGACTTTCTGGTTTTTCTTTGAAGACATTCCACTTCTCATCCAAGAAGCTGATGAGATTTTGTTTCAGAGCTGAAACAAAACACCTTCAAAGAAAAACCAATTGCCCCTTGAAAAAGCAGTTTTGGAACAACCATGACCTGGATGACTGAGAATGTCCATAGACATTGAGTGGAGATAAAGCACTGAAAAGCCCTTCAGGGTTTTAGTGAAAATCTCTTTAAATGTGAAATGAAGGATGGCTCTTTTGCGTAGAGAAATGGGCACAGAACTATAATAAGAATCAGAAAATGTCTGGTATATAAAGCTATTTCTGGTCAACAATTTTGAGATCAGAATATTCTGGTTTAAAGTCGATCAGCTTCTGATTCATTCAGAATAGTTATTTTGAAGCCAAAAATGTCAGTTAAAATGTATCACAATTATTACTATTTCTCAGTATTTTTAAAAAATACACACATTTGTGATAGATATGTCTTATTATAATTCAGTTACTTTAATTTGGTAAATAGTTTAAAATCTGCCACTATAAAATGTTATAAAGCAACACCATGCACTTTGGTTAGACAAATGAAGCTATAGAGTATTGAGTTCAGTGGGGCTTATAACCAAATCACTTTTAAGCAATTGCTATATGTTCTTATTGCATTGTTGAATTGGGATATGTAAATGAATGAGGCTGATAATATATTTCTCTGTCTCTGACAGGTCTTTTTGCTGATGAGAAGAACCACATGAAATACGCAGTAATGTAGATTTGATTTAAGGCATGAAAAAGGGACATTAGTAATATTTCTATGGAAAAAGAGCTGCAGCAGGCTGAGATGGCGATTCTAGGCTTAAGATCCATGCACCATTATTCTTTGAGAAAAAAATGCATTTTTATGCTGAAACTTACTTGTTTTACTCTGACAGTGTTCATTTTCTGTGAATTTTTAATTTATTATGTAGTTATAATTCAATGTCATTGGCCGGAATTGAAAAAACAGACTCTGGGGATTAATAAACCAAATTCACATTCTGTCTTGAAAACCATCTTTTTATCAGATCCTCATTTGCTTGGTAGAATCAATGGACATTGGTTGGACAAACTAAGGAGGTAGGAGCCAAAATATAAATAATTTTTTGTTCTTGGTTTGTAGAAGCATTTGTTACATGCTGAATACAATTAAAAAGCTGAAAAAAATTTAAGCTGAGCATCTACTTTCTAACTTATTGAATGTTTTCAGTGTAATATTGCTAAAATCTCAGTGTAGTTGCCTCTCATATGAAGGGAAAAATGAATCTTATAATTCATTGAGCAAAATTTCCCACTCATTATTTGAAGGAACAATCATTTTTAATATCTTTTTATTCATTCCATGTTGCTTTAACACATTAAAACCAAAATAGTATTCAAGAGTGCAAGTCTTCTGCAGTGTTTGAATCAGCTCAATACTGTGATTTAAAAATTATTTAATTGATTTATATAGTCATCTATCTCTGTACATACCTCTAAGAAGCTCACATTAAAACAAAGATTTATACACATATGAAACACATAGCAGCCTCATAAGAGAGCCCTCAGCACTGCCAATAAAATACTTAATATACATGTGTTGCATAATAAAATACTATTATTTATCTTAATTTCATATATACAGATTTTTCTTGTTTTATTATAAAAGTTGAAAGGAAGGAGATAAGAGGGAGTTATGCAAGAGGCAGAGGGCAGCTGTTCATTCCTTGTGCTCAGCCTCATAATCTGAGCCTAGAGACACTAGTTTCAAATTGTGGTTGTTGTGTCACATGGGCTTAACAAGCAAACACACCTTAACGACTGCTTCAGTTAATGACTAAATTTCCAGTCCTAATTGTTGTATATCAAGGACTATATTTATCAGCATGTTGTCATCATGCATGCTGTTATATATTTTCCTAAAGAACAAATCTTACAGTATCCAGTAAGAATTTTGATTACTGGCCTTCCTGATCCCTTTATTACACTCTTAATTTCTCTGGTGTCTTCAAGGTGAAAAAAGTTTCCCAATTTATATGTTGAGGTTTCCGCCGTCTTCCTTTTCTTGCTGCAAGTCACTGAGTCTTGGTGGGTGGCCTGCTTTTTTGGATAAGGTCAGGGATTCACAAGTAATTTGAGAATGTTTGCTCCCTTTTGAATGTGTGTCATAATAATGGAAAAGTCACAATATTTTTTTCCTGCTGTCTGACTAATCAAGGATAATTCCTTTTATTTTGGGATTATAATAATTTAAGATGTGATTATTTCTTTTCTCTAAAATGTATGTATTCCACCCTTACAGCTTAGCAATTTAACTGGTCTTTGGGCATACCAGGCCATTTCCATAGTACCTTCTCCCATTTCTTATTTGGCATTTGTGATTTCCCCAATCTTCTGTTAGAACATTCAAAATAGCATTTTTTTGAGTAATCTTTGTTGTTCTCCTGCAATGTAAACAAAACCCTAAAAAGTAGGTGTTTGTTCCAGATGATTAAAAATGATATTCCATGCAATGTTAAAAGAGAAGGCCACTCCGTACCCAGCTACTTTTAATCCAGATTTTATATCTGTTTTACAATATTTGTAAGGTTAATTAAAATATGGTGGTTTTGTACTTTTTCCCCTGCTAGGGAATGGCAAATGGAGAGAGCCTTCCAAACTGCCCTCTGGCTTCTGCAGCCAGAAATAGTCTTTATCTTGGGTGATATCTTTGACGAAGGAAAATGGAGCACTTCCCAGGTTTGTGTTCCTGAATTGGTCTCCTAGCAAAATAGATGCTTTTAATAAGTGAATAAAAGCCTAAGGCCAAGAATAGTTGTAGTTCTTAATTAAAATCTTAATTATTAAATGAAAGCGGTTTATGATTATGGAGGCATTGTCAGTATTTAAAGCCCATGTCACACTGCCCAACGGATGCAAAAAGGACACAGCGGACGAGCAAAATGTTCCATCCGTTGTTATCCGCTCTTAAAAGGGGCAAAAATTTGCATAACCGGAGCGGATAACACGGACGCGAGGAGGACGCAGGGCGGATGCAAAGCGGATGCGGAACGGAAGCCCAGCAGATGGGAGCGGATGGGAGCGGATGGCACGTCTGCGAGGCTTCCGGGGAGTCTCAGCAAAGCGGACATGGAACGGATACAGCGGATACACAGTGGATGCCGAACGGATGAAGCGGATGCACAGCGGATGCACAATGGATAAAGCGGATGCACAGCGGAAGCCTAGCGGATGCACAGCGGAAGCGGAACGGATGCCGACCATTAATTGCGCATGCGGGGGGGAAGTATTACGTAAGCCCCCCGGATATAAAGGGAAGCAGCTCGCACGTGGCCAGCATTCCGAGGAAAGACCTGCTGCTGGACACTTCAAGTTCCTTGCCTGCCCTGCCAGCCTGCCTTCCAGCCAGCCTTGGTGCCTGCATGCCTGCCTGCCTTCCTGCCAGGCTTCCTGCCAGGCTTCCTGCCAGCCTCCCTGCCAGCCAGCAACCGCACAACCATGGGGAGGAAGCGAAAGCCTCAGCAACCTGCCGCCATCCCTGGCAAGAGGGACAGGGCCAACCTCCCGCACCTGCCCCTGAATCTGCTTCTGCTGGGGCTTCTGCTGAAGCTGCTCCTGGCGGTGGTGCTTCTGCTGGTGCTTACTCTGTTGAAGCTGCTCCTGGTCCTGCTGGTCCTGCTCGACCTGCTTGTGCTCCTGGACTTACTCGTCCTGCTCGTCCTGCTCATGCTCCTGGTCCTGCTCGTGCTCCTGGACTTGCTGGCCCTGCTGGTGCTTACTCTACTGCTGCTGATCCTGGTCCTGCTGGTCCTGCTGCTGCTGCTGCTGCTGCTGCTGATTATGATCCTGCTGGTGAGGATGATGATGCTGATTATGATCCTGCTGGTGAGGATGATGATGATGATGATGATGATGATGATGATGATGATGATTCTGCTGCTGCTGCTGCTGCTGGTGTGGAGGAGCAGCCCCTACTACCTGGGAGCCCCTCCGATGAGGGCCCATCTGGTCCAGCCAAAGGGAGGAAGAGGCGTATGCGACAACGGGAGAGGAGGCAATACTATATTGAGGAGGCGCACGAAGATGAGGTGCTGGAGTGGCTGAGAGAGAACGACTATCTGTGGCGGAAGGGACACCGGCTGCACAGGGACACCAAGCGGAAGCAGGCTGCTTGGAGAGAGAGGACAGAGAGTATGGGTTACACTTCGGAGGTGCTCCTTGGCTGGTGGAAGCACATGCACACCTGGTACAGGAAGCTGCACCTGAAGAAATCTGGCCAGGCCACTGTGAAACTGACAGACAGAGAGACCTACGTCATGGCCAGGTGCAGCTTCCTGGAGGGTGAGGTCTGCCACCGAGGAGCACCAGCAGCCCCTCTCACGACCCTCTCTCTCAGGCAGCCTGCTGAGAGCCAGTCCTCTTCCGGCAGAGAGTCAGTCCCTGTCTCCAGGCAGGTTTCTGTGGAGCGTGCCACAGCGGAGAACCCGCGGACAGGTGTGGTAAGCGTGGTGGAGTGTGTAGAGGACTCCCTGGTGCGGTGGGAGAAAGGAGACATCGAGTCCACCACACTCCTATCCGCATCCACCCCCCCCCCCC
>BLBF01000002.1:63611072-63690807 GCA_015471245.1 Laticauda colubrina | reverse complement strand
CCCCCCCCCCCCCCCCAGCTCCACCTCCGCAGAAAAGCAGAGAGCCGGACAGCAGGAGGGGCAGAGCCACACTGTCCTGCTGGAATCAGGGACACCATCCGCACCAGCATAGATCTCCTCTCTCAGCTGGTCCACACCGACTCCTCATCCTCCAACCGCAAGCCCTTCCTCACCTATGTCAACCAGACCCTCAAGGAAATGGCGGATCCACAGTACCAGCTGGTGAAGGACCAGATCACCAAGGTGCTTCACAACCCTCCAGACCCAGAGGAACCTGCTCCCACCCAGTCCAGGCCTGCTCCTCCACCCCAGGTGATGTCCCTCCCATTCCAAGGCTTCCCACAGGCCCTCACCTACCAGGGCTACGGCTACCAGGAGGTTCAGCAGCACAGGCAGAAGCCCTTTCCAGTCCAGGCACAGAGTCATCGGGCGACACCGTTGCCACCTGTTTCACTGATGCCACTGATGCCACCCACGACAATGATGCCACCGACAACAGCGATGCCACCCACGCCAATGATGCCACCGACGACAGCGATGCCACCCACGCCAATGATGCCACCCACGCCAGTCCTCACCCAGCTGCAGAGCAGACAGCCCCACTACACTACTCCTTCCTCCACCCCACAGCCAAGCCCGGCCTCAGTACATCTGTCATCAGTACTGGGGCTGATACCCCATGGCATAGAGGAAGGACCTCTCAGCATCACGGGGCTGAGCCAGCTGTCCAAGAGCTTTCTCAACACACCATCCCCTCGGTGTCCACTCGAGGCCAGGCACTCCAGCACCACCCACCATCACAGCACCTGGACCCTTCACCCCGAGACTGGGCACACCTCCAAGTGACCAAGAAGAGTGCCAGAGACCGGGTAGCTGGCTACCTGTGGACTTTATTTGGACACTTGACTTGGGTCATTTTTTTTTTACAATGAACGCCCTGTTCATTGTAGGCCCACCCAACATACATGGTCCAATCTCATCCGTGTGATGAGACAGGCTGAAGGAAGCATCCATTAATCATCTACCATCCTGTCTTGCCACTCCACCGCTCCAGCTGGGAAGTTGCACCAGTGTTTCAGGAGGTTGTGCTGCTTCTTCCCTTCCCGTGAGGCTCTGTTGTGGCCTTGCACATCCTGAGTGTCGATCAGGTTTCGCCCTTGTCTCCATTCCCCAGGCTCCATGTCCCCATTGCCTTGTTGACGGTCCACGAGCCTGTTCTGCAAGACTGGGTGGCGGGTGCGCATGAGATTGTGCAGGATGCAGCAAGCTTCCACGATCCTCCTCACGGTCTCTGGGCGATGCTGCATGGTGGTGAGAAGTACCTGGAACCTGTTGGCCAGGATGCCAAAGGCATTCTCCACCACCCGCCTTGCCCTGGACAGCCTGTAGTTGAAGATCCTCTCTTCACGGGTCAGGAGTCTGGAAGTGTATGGCTTCATGAGGTAGGTTCTGAGGGAGAAGGCGTCATCCCCCACGATGAAGTAGGGCACATCTTGTGTGTCGTTGGGCAGAGGTTCTGGATCTGGGAAGCCCACGATGAGGTTGCCTTCCAGCCACTCCTTGAGGTGACTGGCGTTGTATACCTGGGCATCTGAAGATGAGCCGTTGCCTGAAGCATCGATGTACATGAACCTGTAGTCAACATCGACCATGGCGAAGAGGACGATGCTGAAGAAGCCCTTGTAGTTGAAATAAGTGGACCCCGACTTGGCTGGAGCTTTGCAGGCCACGTGCTTGCCATCGATGGCTCCAACGGTGTGTGGGAAGTTCCACCTCTGATACCACTGCTCTGCAACTTTCTTCCATCCTTCTTCAGTGGAGGGGCACTGGAGGAGCTCCTCCTTGTATTCTTCGATGATGGCCTGCACCACTTCTCTGACCACAATGCTGATGGTGTTGTGTGGCACCCTCCAGCCGTACTGCATGCTTTTGTTGGTGGTCCCTGAGGCCAGGTGGTGCAGAGTGAGTGCCACCTTGAGCCCAGGTTCCAGGCTGGGCCGGAAGTTGGTGTTTGCCTTGGTCAACCTGGGTGTCAGGCGCTGCACAACTTCGTCAAACATGGCTGGAGGCATCCTCATGAAGTTCTGGAACTCCCGAGTGTCTTCGTTCCTGAGCTCCACCATCAGCTTGTTGTACAGCTCGTACTCTGCTCTTCTCCCGATCCATTTTCGGACCCAGACGCTTCTTGGCCGCCTCTTTTTCTTCCCATAGTAGAGTTCACAGAGCCTGTAGATGGCTTCGTACTGTTGCAAAAGGATGGTGGCTGCCAAAAGGACTGTGGTACGATCCACGGTGGACATGACTGGATGCTGTGGAAGAGGAAGAGTCAGATGAAGACTGCAGAGGTCTGCACAGGTGGGCTGCTGGTCTGAAAGTGAGATGCAGACAAGTTGTTCCCCCTTTTTATAGGCAGTATAGGTGTCCCTTTGCATCCTCTAGGCATCCTCTAGGCATCCTCTAGACATCCTTAATATCCGAGATAGATCCCCTCTGCGAACGTTTTTTCCACTTTAAACGCTTTGTTTCCGTGCTGCATCCGTTCTGCGTCCGTTCTGCATCTGTTCCGCGTCCGTTCCACTTCCTCCCTGCGTCCGGGTGGATGCGAGTTGTGCGGATGCGCAGTGGACGCTAAGCGGATAAAGCGGATGCGTAACGGATGCGTAGCGGATGCGTAGCGGATGCGTAGCGGATGCAGAACGGACGAACTGGATACATTTTCCACGCAAAAGTTTTAGGCAGCCCAAAACTTTAGGAGCGGATGAAACGTCAATAAACGGATGCTGGACGGATAGAGAGGAAGCAAAACGGAGGCAGTGTTTTCGTGTTTTCGAACGGATGGCAAGGTTTTTTGTCCGTTTTACATCCTCTTTCCATCCGTTGGTTCAGTGTGACATGGGCTTAAGTTTGTATTTATGGATGGTACTTTGCACAATAGATGGGTCAACTGAGAAAATATTGGCAGTGTTGGTAGCAGACTTTTGAACACAGATAACGTTTGTGTATTATTGCAAGTTCCTGTAAGTTGCATTTTAAAATGAACCTTAACAGTTCCCATTTTCCAGTCCTACGTACAAACTCAAATGAAGATGAAATATTTTCTTTTCTTAGCTAACCAATTTACTAAAATATTCAGAAAATTCATGTACATATACAAATACAAAAGTGTGTTAGGAAAATGTGGACAAAGAAAAGTGTAGATGAAGTTTGTGTAGGTTTGTGAGAAGGAAAAAAAATATTAATGAAGAAATAGAACAAAATGAAAAATGAGGAAAAAGAGCAACTGTATAAAATAGAATTTGACAGATTTCCAGTTTTTTGTAGTGATCAAATTCATCAGCTAGCATGAGGATACCCGTAAGTTATAGATCAAGTGTGTCTTCTAAAGTGAAACACTCTGCATTTTCCCCCAACGATCAGTATAAAATTCAGTAGATATTTTGGGTAGATTATTTTTATGGCACCGAAGCCAAATTTATATTTGGAACATTTTTAAGAAAATGAACTGTAGTTTGGGGTAAATTGAACACATTATGGAAAAATAGGGCTGATAAATAAAAATAAAATAGGTAGAAATCTATGTTGAGTTGAAAAGAATTTTTTATAGTTCTAAGGATTACTCGAATATATTAGTATCTAAACCAGTGGTCACCAACTGGTGGTCCATGGCCCATGAGAAAATTTTGGTGGTCCACAGAGAAATGTCACCCCAAAGCACCCCCCAAGGCAATTAATCCAGGCTGTGTGAGAACACAAGGCTGTGCTGCTCATATGGCCTGTGGGAACCCAAGGCTTGCCTTGCTTGCATTACAAACAACAGGAGATAGTGAGGGGAAAGGAGGGAGGGGAGGAACTTGCCCCACGCTCCTCGTCTGGCAGGGCTGCTTCTTTCCACTTCTTTCTTCTTCTGCTTTTGGTTGCACACAAGGAAAGCAACAAGTCTTTCTTTCTCTCCCCCAAACTCCTCCAGTAATGAATCTTGGGACCCTGCAAGGCAACTTGTTCCAAGAGGCTGCACCAGCAAAATCTAATTTCTGGCGGGAGTTTGGGGAGAGAAAGATTTCTGCTTTGTGTGTGTGTGTGTGTGTGAGAGAGAGAGAGAGAGAGAGAGAGAGACAGAGAGAGACAGAGAGAGAGAGAGAGAGAGAGATCATTGCCAGGCCTCCGAGGTTAGAGCTCTCTCTCTCTTTCTTCACCCCCCCCCCCATATCAGCAAACCACCATCAGTCAAAATTCGTATTAGTAGTCCATGGAATTTAAAATTATACTTTTGGTGGTCCCTGAGGTCCAAAAGGTTGGCGACCACTGATCTAAACATTCAACAGCCCTATGTGGGAAAAAATAACTTCATGCAAGCTGCTGTGTTTAAATACATTCACTGGTGCTCTTTATCTTTTGAGAATTTTTTTTCTGAATAAAATGTAGGAAATAATTTGTTTTCATTTTTAATATATAAAATAAATTTCAATGTAAATATTATGGAATTGTCTACTGACCCTTTATTCTTAGCAAATTCAGGAATAATAAAAAAAAAGCCTAAAAATAATCAGTATTTATTTTTATTTGAACAATATTCTAGTATTTAAATTTTTAATTTTTTTGCAGGCCTGGTCAGATGATGTAAAACGCTATCAAAAAATATTTTGGCATCCAGACCACATAGAAGTATTTGGTATTGTTGGCAATCACGACATTGGCTTTCATTATGAGTG
This sequence comes from Laticauda colubrina, assembly GCA_015471245.1. NCBI lineage: Eukaryota > Metazoa > Chordata > Lepidosauria > Squamata > Elapidae > Laticauda > Laticauda colubrina. The sequence goes on along the minus strand of BLBF01000002.1, from coordinate 63,686,098 downwards.
AGCGTTGTTTTCAAATCATGGATATAGATTAAAATATTGGTTTGTAGTGAAGATGGTCTACTTTTTACAGACCAAATTGAAGAGGGGGAAAATTTGCTCTAATTCAGTCTTGTTTTTTCCATGCTAGGATTATGGTGTTTATTATGGTATAATGAAATACTGTGTCTTTTATTATATGTTCTTAGAATGACATCATTCAAGTTGGAACGTTTCTCTAAAGTTTTCAACTTCTCTTCAGAAAACATAATAACTCGGAAAGGGATAAAGTGAGTTAACTTTTTTTTTTAATTTACTGGGATTTTTATTATTGTGCTTGCTGTTTGTACTTTGGCATTTACAGCAAAGCATTAGTTTCATGATTCATTACATTTTATTTAAAAGTAAATTATAAACATATTTTTAAGGTTAATTTTAGGCTATCCAGAAAATACTTTTAAATATATTTCTACTGAAATAAGAACTGTTGGTTGTAATCTGTTTTTTTTCTATCGGGTATTAATTTCTTAGCCATATAAAATTATATTTATAACATTTGCTCTAATTCTGCTTTTAACATTTGGGTTTTAATAGAACTGCAGCCCTTTATATAGAAATATGTGTTCATTTCCTGTTATTATAGATAAACAGTATTTTAAGATTCTATATTGTTGAAACTCCATTTTTATATCAGTGTTAATGCCTCGTAACCAATGATACATTGATTGGGTTTTGCCAAGTTAACCTTTAAGACAGAGAATCATATGACAGTCACAGTGTTAAGATAAATATTTATGACTAGCTGGATACTAATGCTTCATGACAAAACATTGTAATTGGGCTATGCAGGAGAAATTCGGTTCACAATCTGTTGGCTCAGTGGTGATCGGTGATTGAAACACATAAGGGAATATCGCTCCCACCACCTTGAGTCTAGAAGTGGTTCCATAGTGGAAAGCATAGACATTTTGATGAGATACCGACATTTAGTACTGTAAGGAGCCTCAGACTGCTCCTGAGTGAAGGAGTGGAATGTCTGCCAGTTTGAATTGAGGTAACAGAATGTGAGGCAACTGGCAGTTGGAAGAGTTCTTTTCAGGGTGGGAGGGGGGAGTAGGTCTAACTCCTTAGCATCAGAGTGTTAATTACTGTATGAGAAATACCAATGATCTGATGGTCATTTTGAAAAATAATTTCTTAGTGAGCGCCTAGAAGCCAAGAGGAACATACGTGTCAAATTTCAAGTTTGTAGGCTTTACGGTTCTGGAGATTTCATGATGAGTGAGTGGTATTTGGCTTTTTTGTGAGGACTATTTTTCTTTCTTGATCATTCACTACTTTGAGCAGGTTCTGAGCAAACCCAGGGAGAATTCTCCTCTTATTTGTAACATGCCCCCCATCCCCCCAGTCTATTGTAATCCAAAGATATTATGTATAGTACAAAGAAGTACCTGATGGAAGGAATTTTCTTCTGCATCTTCCCAGGCCTATTTGGAGGATGAGAATTTACTTGAGTGCATTAGAAGTATATTCAGTGGGAAGGCTTCTTATGCTGTGTGGGTTTACTTTCCAAGTTAAGGATTTATTGGCAGTAACTTGCAACTTGCGTATTTCCTTCTTATATTCAGTTTTCTTACAGTGAACAGTGTTGCTCTTGAAGGTGACAGGTGTATAATTTGCAGAACAGCAGAAGCCAGACTCATTGAACTTTCCCACCAACTAAATTGCTCATTGAAGGTAAACATATAATGATTTTTGGGAAAGCTTATCAAGGTAAAGAACTCCTCTCCAGAATTATTTTAAACTAAACCATTCCCAAATTATTATTCCGGTGCTTTCAGCAAATGTGCCTTTTCCTCAAAAAATGATGTGTTCTCTTCACTGAAATAAATGAGAAAGCCCTTATGGCTGAAGGTCCTTTGGGCATTGGGAAAATCAGATGAAATTGTGGATATGAATAAAGCAGTAGCGCTATCAAATCTGTTGTTGAATATTGTAATCATCTCCAGAAGTCTCTTTTGCACCTGAATTTAGCAGATGGAGAGTCCTTTTTAAATTATAGTAAAATAAAGTCTTGATATATACTCTTTAAATTAAATCTGATAAGTTTGATGTTTGTTAAATTTATAAAGAACTGAAGGTGGCATACTTAGTGCTCCTTCTTCTGTAATGGGTTGAGAGAATAACTTTGAGCAGAAGGAAAACCAGTAACCAAGACTACTGTCAGATAAAAGAAATTTGAGTTAGAGACAGAATTGTAATTTAAGAAAGCATCTCAGGCTTGACCCCCCCCTTTCCCAGTTCCCCTGAAGATAAAGGGAGGGGGCAGCATATTCACTTACAGATTCTATTACTATAACCTCATGATAAAAGTAGCAGTAGTCAAAAATTTGGTTTCCTAGCCTGATCAATCTTAAAGGGTTGGCACCCTCAGTACTTGTGACTGTTTTCTTTTTTTTAGTGTATTGTGTGCCTAAGATGTTGTTCTAAAACATCCTGGGAGATTCTGCTAAAATATGCTTATACATCTTGCAAACATTTTGTTTGTATGTCACTCAAGTGATGTCTAAAACTGACTCACCCGTTCTTTGAATGGGAGAGGTGTTTTCTTTTAGAACATCATTTTATATTGCTGTATCATCCCCTCAATTCTAATGAAATACTGGAGTTTTCCTTAAAACCATGATGGCTTTATTGTGAAGATTTTATATTAAATAATTTCTGCTTTTTGTTGGTAGGAACAAAATCAATATAAAAAAAGCTGTATTAATGTGGATAAGCTCCCAACTTCAGGTCCAATTCTATTGCAGGTAAGTTGGAAGACTAATAGAACAAGATTTCTGCACTTTATTTTGCATGGATATATTAAGAAACTATTTTGTACTTTTAATTCTTCTCAGCATTATCCTCTTTATAGAAGAAGTGACTCAGAATGTACAGGAGAAGATGCTGCTCCCCTGGAGAAAAAGAATGACCTCTTTCGGGAGAAATATGATGTGCTTTCTCAGGAAGCTTCCCAGAAGGTATTTTTGTTTTGATCAGAAGCTTTGCAATACTTAAGTGTTAACTGTTGAGTTGTGTTAACAAAGAAAAACTCTGAATTTTCCCTCTTTCGAAGTTGCACAGTGGAACTTCTTTCTTTTAGCAAATATTTACATACAATGTTTATGGCACACAGTGCTACAAGTATAGTCACAAAATGACCAATGCAAGAGAGGCTGCTTTCCTTTGTCTTCAAGACATCTGAAATTTGGGTGACATTCTTCCTTTCTTATGAAAGATGACAGCATATTGTTGCATTGTTAAAGAAAGACACCATACCATATGTGGGAAGTTTTCTACTATATTTGCTTACAAAACATTCACCAGTTTTCAATGATAGCAATCTATTTATCTAATCTAATGATACCTAGGTTGTGCAAAGTGTAGAGCTTACTTTGTAATCAAGTGTACTAGGAGTCAAAACTGTACACCTTTGTTCCGAGTTGGATTGCAGGTGATGTAGGTTAGGAATTCTGCTTCAGCTTCCTGAAAAAATCCCTGTAACTCCATCTGTCTTAAGTCAGGGGTGTCAAACTCAATTTCTTTGAGGGCTGCACCAGGGTGCAGGGTGGACATGGCCAGCTTGACATCACTTGTGTTGGGGGTACTGTGGCCCAAGCACTCTGCCAGAGAAAACGGGCTCCCAAGCTTCATTTTCAGCTGCCACGGCTTCCTGCAACCCTCTGCCAGTGAAAACGGTGTGGCCCTCCCGCACTCCATTTTTCATTGGCAGAAGCACTGTGGGTCAGTTCTTTGTTGTTTCCAGGATGGCCTGTGGGTCTAAAGTATCTGATCTCCCGGCCTTGAGTTTGAAACCCCTGGTCTAAGCCATCACATTACTCATGAGTTCCAATGAAGAATCTTGATAATGAAGAATCTATTGAGGGATATCCTAAGGAAAATAGATATTTTATCTTTAAATATAGTGCTTGTATGTTTCACTGCCTACAAATAGACAAAGGGTAGGGAACAGGCTAAGTAGAGTTATTCATGGTCAATGAGTGTAAATGAACAGCTGAGCTTGGGTATATTGTTCAACTGCTTCCTCATATGTCATGAAAGCAGTGACTAGATAAACCACTTATGATGTGGAAACTATCACCCCTAGCTTCATTCTCCCAAACAACCTAAATAGCTCAGAATAAACTATGCTCTGGTTGTTAGAATTTGCCAGAGCCTCCAATTTGAACCAAGAAACCATGCAAAACATTTTTTTGCAATTCTCAGTCTTTGTGGCTCAAAGCTCTGCTGGGTGGGAAAGCTTGAAATCTGAGATCCAACATATTTGCGGATCACTATGAAGCAAAAAGTATTTTAACTTGGCGGTGGAAATCATCAAGCATATTATCCCTATCATGCTTATTTCTTCATGATATGCCAAAGGTGGTGAATTCAACCATTATGTTCCCTGAGCCCTACCAACTCCAAATATTCCTGGGTAATGCTGAACCATTCTTCTCCCAAGGATGTGAACAAGTGTTTTGGAATCAGCTATGTGTCAACACTGAGTTACTTCTGGTATTTCTGAGGCGATCTGATAGTATTTTATGGATGGATGGATAACAGTTCAAATAAATTAGTATTTATTATTAATAAATTAGAATGATTAAAATGACCGAGGGGAAGCTGAAAGCAAGGTGTGCTGTGTGGCGGAGTTATTTCTTGAAGCAGAAATGGTAACAGTGCTGTTTTATTCCACTTTATAGCTATTGTGGTGGTTTCATCCTCGATTGATACTGAGTGGCCATACCCATAGTGCCTGTGAAGTGCTTCATAATGGTAACATTCATGAAATCAGTGTTCCATCATTCAGTTGGAGGAACAGAAACAATCCTAGTTTCATAATGGTAAATTTAAATAATATTTATTTTATCAGATATTTTTCCATAATATAAATCAACATAGCAATCAGCTATTTTCTCAGACTGATGCTACCTGTAAAAAAAAAAAAGCAAAACAGAACAGCTCCTTCCATCCTCTCCAAAAGTACACTTAAGTTGAATACAAAGCACCCGCTTTATAAAGCACATACACATGGAGAGCCATCAAGCTTGTAGAGTGCAAAGTAAGGTTTATGGTCTACAATTCTAAACACAAGCATATTTAGTACGTTTCTATAAAGAGGATGCAATGTAAACAATCTGACTACAACAATCGTCAGTAGTCTGCAACAAACAGTATCGAGACTTGTTTTTGCTTGACTGATTTATTCACAAGACCATCTTGTCCCTCTGGGATTCTTTGTTTTTCAAAAGTGCAAATTATATCATAGGGCAGCAAAATTCTATTCAGAGAAACTTAATTCACAGTTTGCTTTGGGTATACTAGTTTACAATTCTTAATAAACCCGGAGCACAAAAAAAATATTCTTGGTTCTAAGCTTTGTTTTAAATGTTGCTATCTTCAGACCTGGTTCTATGCTAACTTTACTTTTTCGGCTCCTTGAGCTTCAGGAAAGGCAAAGCAATTTTAACCCTATTGTAATTTTTACTTCATAGATGAAAATTTGTCTCATTTTAGGTAATGTGACTTTAAATTGTTCTCCTTGAGAAGCAATACTTTCACCTATATTTTCCTTAAAGTCCTTATTTAACAAATAATCTAGCAGATCATGTTTCTAGCATTCTTGACATGTGGATGCTTATCCATGGGGCTAGATTATCCATAATCCCACTCCCTTCCCAATTCTGTAAGAACAGAGCTATGCTGTATTTTATTTTGATACAATTTCAAACGCTTGGTTCCCCCAATTATATAGCAACCATTAGTATAATTAAGGGTCTTAAGCTGTTAATTATATAAGTCTTCCCTTGTCCGGTCAAACAACAGCTGTTGTATTCTGGAAGGTCCTTTTTTACATGGCACAAAATGTTCACACAGGGCAGTTCAGTGCTTAATTGCAAAAACAACTACCATTAGACGTTTCAGAATTGTCTGCATCACTTGGACCATGAACAATTGAAAGTAATGCTACTTTAAGAAGAACTCAACTTCCCTCTTCCTTAATAGAATCTTCAATATCTACAGCCATTTGCCTCAGACTTTCTAAACTCTTGCTTCCATTTTCCAGGGCAGCATAACATCAACAGAGGTCTCCCTCTACAAGTGCTTTCTTCCATATGAGAACACAGTAATAGCCATTTACTGTACAGCAGGATCCATGCTGGTAGTCCTCATTCTGGCTCACTTTCAGCCCCTTCTTTCCCCTTACCATTTTGTTCAGCGTTTAATCACTAAATATAAAGCACTATGAAAAGTCAGACACTTGGAATCAGTCACAGACACACCAAAGCTAAAAAACAATCCATCAGACTACATTCATGCCAGCAAATGTGTACTTGAATTGCTAGCCCAAAGGCAAACAAGCTCTTACAGACAGAAAGCTCTAGACAGTTGATAGGACTTTTTTTTTTTTACTACAGGATAAAGTAACTGCTTCATGCTGTACAAAAATATTGTAATCTACAATCAAACGAATGGTTTTCTTGCTAAAGTTTTTTTTTGTATCAAATATGTATATTAAAAGTTTGTAACTGTACAGTAAGCTCTACAAGCCTCCTTTTGTGTCTGCACTAGTGCCCTATGCTGTTAGAGGCTCAGTCTTTGTCATAGAAAAAGAATTTTAAAGTGTTATTGCTGCGTGACCATCTGAAGTGGTACTTCATTTCCTTGATATCAGCAATACAAGATGTAGTTATTTTACAGCAAGGTATTACCAAAAACAGAAGCAAAACATAATTACAATAGCTGACATAATTTTCTACCCTTGTGAGTCACTTTTAAATTAGATGTAAATAGTTTTAGATGTAGTCAAGTGACAGCATCAACAAAAAAAAAAACCCTTTGCTGACAAGTTTGCAGAGAATTTGCAAACCAGGTAGAAAACTGAGAAGTCCCTTGCACATTCAGAATAAGGGTGTGCACTCTGTATCCATGAACACATGGACTGAAGCTTGGTTGAACATTTCTCCTGGAATAGAATGTAAACAACTGTTAGATTCACACAGAGTTTTTAAGTTATGACTCAGTTTGCATGACTGATTATTTTACCCCAAGAGAAATAAACCTTACCAGAAACTTTGCATTCCATTCCTAAATGTTTAAATCCTATCTGATTAATAGCATTAAAAAAGTGCTTAAATATGCAACTTAAAGAAGCATTATAAATTAAGCTGCAGAAATTTATAGAGTTGGTTTTCTTCATCTACTTTATATAAACTTTAAATAGAATTTTATTCTGTAAAGAAGAGTTTAGGTTAGCCTTCCTCAGCTATGTTCCTCAGCTATGTTATCTAAGAATTGAGACAACAGATCCCAAAATTTCCAGGCATGCTGGAAAGAGTTCTGGAAGTTGTAAACAAAATCCATTTGGAGGGCATTAGATTAAAATTGTCTGAACAATAGAATATAATCTGTGACATTTGCAGCAAACAAAGAAGAAGGGATATAATTATAATAACTAGCCCATTCCTTTCAATAACCATCCACTTTTTTAACAGGCAGTAGTTTACATTTTCACTGCTTTGTTTGTAGAGGAAATATGAATCTTTAGACTGGCATGTCTTCATCATATCAAAATAAATGTCTTTCAATCATCTTGGAAACAGAACAAGGTTATGACTGAATACAGTATGTCAAAGTACCAGTTTCAGAGTGGATCTAAAATGTTTTAAAATCAGAGTATTTTGACAGATTACTAGCCTGATTCTTTTGCAGAGGTACAATTGTTTCTCAATTTCTAAAAGTTATCTGGGGTTAGATATGCAATAAACATGCCTTCCTAATTTAAAAATAGTTTCACATTATGCCATCAAAATATTTTACTAGTAATTTATCTTCATAGCAAAAGGCAAAGATAAAGCTAAGTGTTATAATCTATGAAGTTTTGAATTTGTTATTGCATCTACAAATTTTAAATATTTGTACAGATTTTCTCAGACACTGGAAACTGTACTCTGACATAATGCCTATGTATAAAATATAAAACAATCTCATAATTACTGAGAAATGCATGCCTTATTGCTTCACCAATTCTTACTTTTATACTGAACTGTACCACAACTTATTTTTTGAATGTCATTTGCATAAATTATTCAAGTTTGAAAAAAACATTATGATTCTACAATATTTAAAATAAAACCATTTTCTATGATCTGTTTATTAAGAGAAATAAATAAGTCATTTTGTAATTCTCTTAGGCCAAACACAAGGCTTACATCTTTTTCTTTCTTGCAATTTGCACAATAAAAGCAGCTGTTGCAACAAAGATTGAAAAAAAACCTTATCTAATGGTGCCTTTACACATTCACAATCTGTAATTGTGAACGGTTTATGAATGACCAAAGAATTACTGAACATAATTTTAAAGGTAAAACAAGATATTCCCATGAAACTAACACCAGGTTGCAATTTGGACACTTAAATCAATTTTTAAAGCTGAGTCTGAAAGGCTATTGCTGCCACAGTAGCAGCAATTACTTACTTGGAAAGTTAATATGACTAAAATTTGCATAATTTATAATTTTTATACTAAAGAACATTTTATATAAATCAGAAAAAAACCCTAAACTCTACAGAGTTTTTTTCAAACCTGCAGTCACTGCTGTAGGTAGAATTGACATCAAGCTGTACAGCGCAATCAAAAACATACTTACATCTTAGCTCATTTTACAGGTACAGCCATAATCAAGGCACAAAGATCTTCTACAAGTATTTTCTTCAATAAAATTGTACAAAATAATATTACACTTTACAGTCTGTACAATATAATAAACCAGCAGTAAAACAAAAAAAATATATTATATATTATATATATTTTATATATATATATTTATATTTTTATAGAAGACTGATGTCCAAAAATGATCTAAATTAATTGAATCATTTGTGGACAGAAGAAATATGGTATGTGAATGTGAATTTTCTGCCTAAATGCAATAGGCTGAAAAAGTAGCTCTAAATTCAAAAGCCTGAGGTGTAGAGAGACTCTTAGCTCCAAACCTCCCAAAATTGCTTACCTACTCTATTCCTGGGCCAGCAATGGCTTAGAAGAAGAGGTCACTTCATCAGTTGACCTGCAACTCAGTTCGTTAAAAACTTAGTGTAATAAATATCAGTGCTGCTACATCATGCATGTATACATCCCCAACAGTATTTTCTAATTCTGAAGCAAAGTGCATTATTCCCTTTCTTTCTCTCAAGTACTCTTCAGTGTCATGACACAAAAGGAACCTTCCAAAAACATTCTAGGTATGACACAGTGTCATCTAACTAGCAGATACCAGCTTGAACTAACAAGTCTGCTGAAAAAAAATTAGCAGACTATGTCCAATTAAACATAAACAAAAATTTACAAACAAAACCAAAGAAAACAGAGGTAGCCAAAGACTTCAGTGGAATGACAAAGAAGTGGCCATATAAAAATAAAACACACATATTGTCCCTAAAGCATGGGCTGGCTAAAAAGTCTAATAAAAGTAAATGAACTGAGGAGGCAAATGGATCTTAATATCTCTTCCTCTACTTCATCTGAGGAAGCCAAGAAAGAAAGATGCTTAAAACCACCGACTCCAAGGTGTCCTTAAATTACAATAGTTCATACTGGCGAAGATGCATTCTCTGAATGATGTCTCTACAATCATTGAACACTCTTCGAATATTTTCTGTGTCAACTGCACATGTGAAATGTGGATAGCAATAATGCTTTCCATCTCCAGTTGCTGTACTTATTCGCTGTAAGAGAAAAGGAAAAAGTCGTTGAAAACAAAGTTGGATAAAAGCACTTCTGGGAAATGACAACAAGATGCGGGAAGACTGATCAGTGTAGCACCATCTCAAGCTAATGTGTCAAAAAATTATGCATTTAAACCTATTTATTTAAGGAATGCCTGGATGTTCCAAAGATAAAACCCCCAACTTGCCTAAAACATAACCAGACAGTAAACTGAATATGTTAAGCTTAGTCTGATTTTCCACTAAAAAGTAATATAGTACTACAGGTTTATTTCACTGCAGCTTATTACAACTCACAACTAAAAGACATACAGAAAAATATATGAGCATCTAATGTTTCATGAATGGTCACAATCAAGATGTTGAGGGTAAGTAAAGTAGGATTTTATGGTAGCATGCTGCTTTTTTTTTTGCATGCTTTGCATAGCTTATAAAGAGATGTGATGAGTTAAAAATGGACTATAATGATTTGTAATTCATCGATGACTGGTTTCAAGATAGAACTGCTTTTATAACAAAGAAAAATTATAGAAAAATAAAACATCGTATTCAAACAAATTTATAAGTTAACACAATGTCTAAAAAAATCACCAATACTTACTAAAAATTCATCCCGAATAAAAAACTTTGCTCTTGTAACTTTGGGATCTTCTCCTGCATCTGGTGTTGCTGTAATGAACATAGATCTATTCAAATGTATGCAATATAAATTTTAAAAATGTGTGCATAGTGTCTTTATTTTCACGCAAAACCAATACATATATCAGGAAGCCACAGTATGGACAGAATATAGTGAAGCAGACTGGGTCTAGGAAAGGTTGGCAAAGAAGAGGGACAATACCCTCCCCTTATTTATTCAATCTATTTGCTGCCATCTATATTAAGGAAAGCTACATTCAAAGTAGATGAGTGTGATTATAATATTAGAAAAAGAAAGATCAGTAATCCATGCTAGGGTGATGATACTACTCTGATATGCAAAAGTGCAAAGGAACAATCAGTGTGTGAATGGAAACAAAAGTTGGGCTTTGAAGAAGCAGGTCAGAGTCTTGATACTTTTCAAATGTGATGTTGGACTACACTCCTGAGAATATTGTGAACAAACAAATCATTGATCATTGAAATATAAGGCATAAATTATGGGAAGATGTAGCTCTCTGGAGAAGATTCTAATGCTAAGAAAATGGAAGGAAAGAGAGGAGAATGACCAGCAGCAAGGTGAGTAAAGTCAATGATTATACCACTGGAAAACCAGCTTAGGGACAGAATGTAATGCAGAAAAAAATATCTAATCACTAATCAATCTCATAAACAATCATTGAATCATGCTAGACTTTAGTTAAGAAACTTACCATCTTCAGGTACAGTGTAATTTGTAAATTCGGGAAAATAATCTTCAATTTTAGACTTCCCTGCCAAGACTTTTTCAGCAAGCATGTCTTGTTTGTTCAGAAACAAAATGATAGAAATTGTCCGTAACCACCTGTGAAGAGCCAAAAATTAATTCAGAATCCAACACAGTTAAACAGCTATATACCTGATGACTTTTATATTTTCTTAGAGAAAACAGCCATCTGAGAAGGAAAATCTTTTTTCGGACCAACTGGGAGTTATGGGATATATATTGTAACCAAATACCTATTAAATCTGAATTGATGTAACTGATGTTCTTTGAGATAACATCATTGGCATAAAAAACAATATAAACTGATACAATCACTGTACATTGAGTCAACTGTCCAAACTGCTGTAGAGTGGGAAGTCCATTAAGTCTCATCAGCCTCTGTTTATAATGATGCTACAAAAACCAGGTACTAATCTGAAGATTGCAACAATTATTAAAATCAGAATAGGCATCTTGATTTGTTCTAACAGATTTTTTACAAAAATCCTCCACCCATCCTAGATACATTTTTACCAAACCAATGCAGCTGATTTATGCAGGTATCTTGCCTATTGTTCCAGATGCTTTTGAAGAGATCTAAGGACTCGCGCAATCTGTTTGTGTTGTTGTCTTCTCTTATGACCATATTGTAGCTGCTACAGGCCACAACGAAGATAATAGCTGTGACATCTAAGGAAGAACATACCATAGATAGAACATAAAATTGATCAGAAACACCTATGCTTGCTTCCCAAGTATGATGATAAATGCATTGTATCTATACATATAAACAAAATTATGAGATTTTATAAAGGATGACATAATAAGCCCCAATAAATAAAAATAATACATATTTACTTTAAGAAATAAACAACAAATATTAAGACCAAATACAGAATGTGAAAACATTTCTTACCATTAAAGCATTGGATCCATTTTCTTCTTTCATCTCTCTGACCACCTACATCAAACATGCTGTTGGAAAGCCAGAGGCTATTATTCTTTGTGAATGTACAAAGAAAATCACATTTGCTTAATGTAGACTTTACTTTTGCAAATGGAAATGAAAATGCAATAAATACTGCATGAAAGCAAAATGGAACATTCTTTTGTAATATCTGCTGTCAAATTTTAGTTAATTCTCATTTGACCAAAATATAACTAAGGCTATGTTTTGGTCAAATTTAGGAAAGGGAAGACTAAATAATAGGTGTCCATTTAGTGTTGATTTGCTCAGCTGAAAATAGAGGGGATTAGTGTGGCTGTGTACAAATGTAACAGCAATTCTAAAGCTATATTCAAAGTTAAATAAAAAGAATTGGGCAAACCAACTTATAGAGGGGATTCCATGTGTAAGGAAGGTTGGATGAGCTTTTCAATTTTAGTAACAATTTCAGAAAATTTGCAATATATTCAATCTTAGAATGTTATGAGCAACAATTATTAATATATAATAATATAATCCTTAGAAGTAACTATCCTTTAGAATATTCTACATAAAAATGAACTAGCAACTTTGATATTAAAATTATTAGGTAAGAAAAAGCTTATTATAGCCAGAATAGGAATAATAGTAACAATATTCTGTATGCACTATATTATTTATGAAAGAGCTTTCTTATTTAGTGAAATTTTAAAGTTGTCCATTAAATTGGTTCTTTCAATTAATACGTTCCTGTTCTTTAACTCATTATATATGAACTAATAGAAACATTAGTTTCTATATTAATGTTCTGTACTATATTAATCTTCTATCCTAAATTTAAGGTCCACAGACTAATACATCAAAAAAAAATACTTAGCAAATGTTAAATAATGTCCTATGTTAGAAACATCCCAGACATCTTGTCTTGATCTATTACCCTGAATGCCATAAATGAGCAATTTCTTAAAAGAAAACCTTGGAATTAAAAAAAGTTAATTATGTCTACATTTAATTGTTTCCACTGTTTTATAAAACATGACACAAATTAAAGGTCATTATTACTTACTGAAAATTTACTTTGTCTACTTGGAATCTTGTCTCAAAAATCCCAGAAGTCAAAACCCTGCATCTTAAGAGATCCTGGAAATGAAAAACAATTGGGTCTGTGAAATTTTCCATTTTAATGCAGCATATTTGGCCTGCGAAGAAACGTGATATATCAACAATTTCATATAACTAATACAGGGAGCACATACTATTGTAAGAATTCAAATCAAACATAATTCTGGCCATTTATTTAAATATTACACAGAATTATAATGTGATAGGCACCAGGAGAATTATTTCACTCTTTGTTCACAGAATACCTGATTTTCTTTTCATCCCAAAATTCCACTCCACAAACCTCTTAAACCTTTCCTCAATATCAAATACAACTTGACACACAATAAGGGAACAACATATGACTCGTTAAACTATGGCTGGGATAAATGAATAAAAAGATCATTGAATTCAACATATTCCCAATTTAAGCCTGCTTGAATTCATATAATTTATTAAAGCTGGCTCTCACACTAGTTCACATTTGTTACTCCATTTTACTCACCTGATCTGTGGGCGTGTAATCAGGCAGACTGACACTGTCTAGTCTTTCCAGGAAGCTGAAAGAAAGTATATATTTTTAATCATAAAAACCCAACATTGAAAACCATCAAAAACTGCAGTTCCATCTCCATTCATACTTTTATAGGTTAAGAAAAATAAGGTTGCAGCTAAAATGGACAAACATAATAAATAATAAAAACACAGTTTTACTTGACATGTTATACTAAGGAGTTTTTTTACATTGACAGATTATGTATCCATGTTGATGCAACCAATCAATATCTTCCCGGGTGCTGACGTTTTCTTTTAAATACTATTCAGATAAATTTTTATGAATGACTCTTACTTTTTAATCTAGGGATTCTAGAAAAATATATTATTCTCACAAAAGATATTGGTCCATCAGGGAAGTGGCACTGTGATTTCTTAGAGGAGATGTAAGAACTAGTAGGATCAGCTGTGAATCTGATTTACCTAAGTATGCAAAACTATTACCATGGCAATAAGATGGATAATAAGACTTAATGAACAGTACAGCATTTAGCAGGAAAGAATGCTCTAGTATTTTATCAAATTAACAGTTTAACAGCATGTCACAAGCTGTGTGTGTGGGGGAATTGCAGCATCCAGGTATTTGAAGAATAAATGAAAATCAATTACAATTGGGAATAGATATCAGTTTCTTAGAGACATTTGGAGCACTGCCGAGACACAATGTAGGGGGCACTTTTAGATAATAACATGTCTACTCTGGTCCAGTGCTTAAAACATCAGGCTAGAAAAAAAGGAGATTGTAAATTCTAGTCCTGCCTTTCATATGAAAGCTGGGTGAATTTGGGTCAGACATTCTTTCTTAGCCTATGATCTCAGGTTTGGATAAACTGATTGGTTAATTCCTATTGCAACCAATGGACCAATACTCGATTAAAAACAAAGCAATTAGTGCACTTGTGGGGAAAATGTTAGGAAAAAATATTCACGAATGAAGAAACACCATCCTTTATTGAGACTCAATAGCAATGAAAATATTGAATTACTCAAACTGCTCTTTCTGACACCATTTTGTAAAGCCCAGCAATCTGAAGCTCTGCTATGAAATACACTTTTTCACTAGAAGCCAGGCAGGTTCTGAATATTCTCTGACGTCTTTGTGCCATTTTTTTTCCTTGGGGGTGGTGGTTTTTCACAGAAATTCTGTTGCTCACTATAACTGTATGACGACCCTCCCCCTTACAAGCGTAGCAATCTTTATTTCTATAATCTAAGCAGATATACCATTTCTACAACCTGTTATTTTTAAAAAGACATCAGGAAAGAAAAAAAAGGAAAGAAAGTGGTTTTGTAGTCAATACTATTTTTTGTTTTTGTTTTTGCACTTGAGTCAGAAGCACTGAGGTGTTTCTGGGTTGAATAAAATCTAGAAAAGCATTATTTTGAAACAATTTGCATGGTAGATATATATGAATTAATCCTATCTACCAAAGGGGAAAACTCTTCTTCACATGTACCTCTGGTGTTTTCCTTAAAAACAAAAAACAAAACAAAAAAAACACCAACAGAATAACAGAGTTGGAAGAGACCAGAGGACTGGAGGTCTCTTAGTCCAACCCCCATTCAAACAGGAAAAACTATGCCATTTCAGACAAATGATTGTCCAATCTCTCCTTAAAAACGTCCTGTGTTGGAGCACTCACAACTTTTGGAAGCAAGTTGTTCCAATTGACTGTCAGGAAATTTCTCCTTAGCTCTAAGGTTGCTATCTTCTTGATTACTTTTCATCTATTGCTTCTAGTCCTGCCTTCAAGTGCTTTGAAGAATAAGTTCATCCTCTCTTCTTTGTGGCAACCCATCAGATATTGTAATTCCTTTGTATTTTGCGCTAACAAGAAAAACTCTCCTATATTTTTTTAAAGATTATATTATATTAGTAAAATTATACAAATGAAGAATACATTCAAAATTAAAAAGTGCAGAAAAAGAAAAAGAAAGAAAACCTCATTCTTTATCCTCAGAAAGTATAATCAACACTAAAAATTTACCACTATATCTTAAAATAAAAGCAAACATCTCTTCATTCCATATTTCATCCCAGTTGTATAAACTCATCTCTAAAATCTTATTTCTCCCTATTAAAAGGGCATTGGTACTTATCTGACACACCCGTTCTCTTTGAGCTGTGAAGAGCATCCAGTAGTGGGAGGTGCTTCAGTCTCTCCATTCATAGGCTCAGCTTGATTTGTGGAACGCTCCTCCTCCTCCACGTGACTCCTCAGTATTCCCCAGTTTTGGTGAAGACTAGAGAAATAAACGCCCTCATCCTCATGCCCTAAACATTCATTGACTGAAACAGGACCCCACCAGACGGAAAAGGGTGGGGCTCGATGCTCTTCACAGCTCAAAGAGAATGGGCGTGTCAGGTAAATACCAATGCCCTTTCTCCTATGAGCTGTTCAGAGCGTCCAGTAGTGGGAGATACCAAAGCCTGTCCTGTCCTACGGGAGGGACCCCGTCTGGTCTGGAATCTCCTCCTGGTCCCTGTGGACCCGTTGCAGCACTCTTCTGCCAAAGGAAGCTCAGCGGAGGCAAACACATCAATTTTATAATGTCTAATGAATGGCGATGGGGAAGCCCAAGTTGCTGCTCGACAAATTTCAGCTATCAGTGCCTGTGTGGCCCATGCTGCCGATGTTGCGCTGCTCCTTGTTGAATGAGCTGTTATGCCCCTAGGCACCTGTAGGGATTGAGCCTAATACGTTTTTACTATTGCAGCCCATAACCAACCGCCTATCGTAGACGGTGAGACCTTGTAACCCTTAGTGTTGGGCTGAAAAGATACAAATAAAGCCTCCGATTTCCTGAAAGCCGCTGTATGATTGATATAAATTCGCAGTGCATGCCTCACATCCAGCCTATGCCATTGTCTTTCCATCCCTTGTGATGGTCTGGGGCAAAAATTTGGAAGGATAAGTTCTTGTGCATGAAAGGCTGAATTGATTTTGGGTATAAATGTGGGATCAGGATGAAAGACCACCCGATCAGCATGGAACACACAGAGATCTTGTCTGATGGACAAGGCTGTGATCTCCGAGATACGACGAGCAGAGATGATCGCTACAAGGAAAACTACCTTGTACGTCAGAAATTGGAGGCTTGATGTTTTCAAAGGTTCGAAAGGGCCTAGTGAGTATGACAAGGATCTTGTTAAGGTCCCAGATGGGATAACGGTGCACCGCTGGAGGACATAAATTGGTGGCTCCACGCAGAAAGGACCGTATGCGTGGATGATGGGAAAGAGAACTTAGGCCTTCACAATTGATAACTGACGCCAAAGCCTCCACCTGCCTTTTCAACGTATTAGGTGACAATCCCTTATCAAGTCCCTCTTGTAAAAACTCTAGAATCTAAGCCACAGAAGAAGTAGGATCAATTTGAAACTTGGTAAACCATTTACAGAAAATGGACCATGTGGCGTTGTAGATGCGTATTGTTGAGGGTGTCTGGCGGCTAGGATAGTGGCGATAACTCTGTTTGAGAGCTTTTTGCTCTTCAAACCACTCCGCTCAACCTCCAGGTGGTCAATTGTAACCATTGAGGGTCCGGATGTTGAAGGGGCCCCTGAATTAATGAGATTCTGTCTGACAGGATTCGCCAAGGGGGTGATACCGAGAGACTGCGGAGGTCTGCAAACCATGGCTGTCTGGGCCAGTAAAGCGCTACTAGAAGTAGTTTCACCCTCTCTAGTAATTTCTGTACGACCTGGGGAACCAGCGGAAGCGGAGGGAATGCATACAGGAGCCCCGGGGGCCAACGACAGTGGAGCAAGTTGAAGTTCTCCGCCCCTTGCGATGGGTACCTGGAAAAAAATCTTGGGAGCTGAATGTTGAGAGAGGAAGCAAACAGGTCCACACTGGCTGATCAAATGTCCGTGCCGCTTCTTGAAATAGGGAGAGATGGAGGCGCCACTCCGACTCATCTATGGTGGCCCTGCTTAGCCAGTCTGCCTTGTATTGGACAGACCTGAGATGTATTTTGCTCTGATGGAAAGTAGGTTGTTCTCCGCCCAGTGGCACAGGCACTCCGCTTCCCGCATGAACTGTTTTGATTGTGTGCCCCCGTTTGTTTATGTGAGCTTTGGCTGTTACATTGTCTGTCAGAATCAGTATGTGCTGACCACGTACCTGGGGAAGGAAGTTGCGGAGAGCCAGGTGTACTGTGTGAAGCTCCAGCCACTTTATGCTACACAACTGTTCTATGTCAGACCATTGGCCTTGGGTTGTGAGCGACTGGACGTGAGCTCCCCATCTAAACAGACTGGCATCTGTGGTGATGGTGAGCCTTTGTGGCTCCTTGAAGAGACAGCCTCTGTTGATAACTGGTTTGGACCACCAGAGGAGAGAAATGAGAACCTTTGGTGGAACCCTGACTTTCTGTTTGGAGTTGCTTCGGCCGGATCACTGGTACGGTAGCAGGAACCACTGGAGGGATCTAGTGTGGAGGCGGGCCCAAGGGATAATAGAAATAGATGAGATCATTTTGCCTAACAATTTTGATAAGTCAATTAGGGACACCCTCTTAAGAAACCTGATCTCCTTAACTAATTTTTGGATGCTATTTAGTCTGTCTATCTGGTGACAGATAAACCTTGCCTTCCACCATACCTACGACTGTCCCTAAATGGATTATCCGAGTCGATGGTGTTAATTGACTCTTCTTCCAATTTATTAAGAAACCATGCTCTTGTCGGGATTCTAATGTGTTCTGAGTGTCCTTGACTGCTTGATGGGCGGAAGGAGATAAAATCAAGATATCGTCAAGATAACACTGTAGGCATACTGGAATGTCCCTGAGGTGGGCAGCTAGCGCTTCAAGGACCTTCGTGAAGGTCCTGGGGGCAGAAGCTAGTCCGAAAGGAAGGGCCACATATTCGAAATGGTGGTTATTGTAACAGAATCTCAGAAATTTGTAGTGGGAAGGCCGAATAGCAATATGCAGGTACTCCTCCATCAGATCTATGGACATGAGGACGTCCCCTTTCCTGATGCCCAGTAATATTGATTGGAGGGTATGCATTTTAAACTTGTGATATACTAAGAAATGGTTGAGACGTTTCAAGTCTAATATCGCTCTCTGCCCCCCCAAACTCTTAGGCACAACGAAAAGATGTGAATAAAAACCTCACCCTCGTTGATTGGTAGCTACTGGTTGGATGGCTCGTATATCCAGAAGATGTTGGATAGCGGAATCCCTGAGATTATCCTTAATCGGGTCCCTGGAAGGAGGACATGACATGCAGAAATCTGGGGGAGTGGATTGAAACTCCAGCGCGAGGCCGAATCTAACCGTATCTCTGACCCAAGAATCAGAGGTAGAGGAGTCCCATTGGTCAGCGAATAATTTAAGGCGTCTGCCAATGGGGATTGGGTCGCGGGAGTTATCTTGGTCGTCGAAAAGGCCTATTTCCTGCTCCTCGAAAAGGTCTTTTGGATTGCCCACCCCTTCTACTCCTGTCCACTGAATCGGACCTATCTGGCTGCTGTCCTGGCCTGAATACTGGGGGTCTCTGGTATCTGGAAGAGAAGGATCCCTGATAAAGGATCGAAAGGATCCCCTCCGAAAGGACTGGGGGTTTCTAGGGTCTGACTTCCAAAAAAGGGAAGGGGGAATTTTCTTCCTGTTGCGGGTTTCAATCAGCAGTGGATCCAGGGAAGAACCAAACAATCTGTCTCCCACAATGGGGGATGAGGCCAGCTTGGATCTGTGTTTGAAGTTGGCTTGCCAGTCTCTTAACCATAGCAAGCGACGTGCTGTGACATGTGAGGTAATGGCCCTTGCTGAAAATCTGACTGCATGATAAGTAGCATCGGCTGAGAATTCAGCCGCAGCAGTAAGTTTGGCGATATTCTGGTGTGCCCTGAGGTTGGAAGTAGGAATGTGTTGCTTCAAAATATGAAGCCATCTAAGAGATGACCACGTGAAGAAGGAGGTGGCCGTGGCTGATCTGATAGCCCACGTGTCAGACTAATGAGCCCTGAGTAGGGCTGGTTCAGCCCATTTTTCCTCCGGCTTTAAAGCCTGCAACGTATCACTGGGAATAGAGGGGGAAGCTAACCCCACTATAGGTTCATCTACCTCAGGAGTACTCAATAAATTTGAAAAATCGGGGTCCTAATTGAAATATTTCCTGTCATATCCAGTTGGGGATGTGTACACCACTGTAGAGGCCCACTGCTTCTGAACCAGGTCCGAAAACATGGGTGGAACTGGTATCACCTCTGCTTCAACTACCGGTTGGTTGAAGATCAGGTCCTCTGCCCCCTCCCCTGAAGTGTTAGGTGTTACAGATGGTTTTGGCTTGTTTAGGCGTGCAATGTTCTTTGCCTTAAACAAGAGAGATTTGAAAAGTTGTGGATGGAATAAGCCTGTAAAAGGAGTCTGGTCAGGAATAAGACTTTGATCCTCAGACATTTTCCCCTCTAAGGGGTCTGCCTCTGACAGGGATTCGCTATCATGCATTGATCCCAATTCAGACTCGTCCATTTGAATGATTTGATCCACTTCCTCCTCCTCCTCAGAGGGGGGTCTCCCCCTGTAAATGTACCTGGGTGTGGTGCTGCTCCGACCTGGTCAATGACCTTAGTGATTGGGACTCTTGGTCGGTGACTACAGGGTAATGTCTGGACACGACAGCGTGTTGAAGCCCTGCTGCGATCCCCTGGCGAATAGCCAGTTCCATCCAGGCTTTCATCCTTTCTGGAACCTCCTCAATGACATTATCACCTTGACGAAGGCCAGCGGCTGTCGGAGTGAATGTGGCTTCGGGAGCCCTTCTGGTCGGTGTCCCAGGCACTTGGACCTGTTGTCCTTGGGGAGGCAAGCTGCGCCTGGATGAGAGGGAAAGATCTAGGAGAGGAGGAGGGTGTGAAGAACTGGATGGGCTGGAAGAGGGGAGGCCCTGTGATACATTGTGCGCCTACCAAGTGCGATTGTCTATTTGCTTTTGTAAGGCCTTATGGCGCCTTAAAGCGTCCCTTTCTGAGGCTTTAGAATTCCCTTTGGTCTGCTTGTGTTTGTGTTTAGATTTGGCTTTTGCCTTCAAGGATGAAGCCTGAGAGGTGCTACCATCTGCCATTTTGATTAAGAATTAGAATTACAGTAATTTGGATATAAAATATATAGAAGGCAGTTGGCACGCCAAGGGTCCAATCTGAGTCAAGAACGGTTGCCTTGACAATGTTCTTATTGCCCCCCTTCTTTTACTAGAGCCTATACATATATAATGAGTCGTATCTCAGTAGTAATATTTTATTGAAAATTAAAATATTACACTGTCAGATAATTTATTTTTATTAATGATTATTATAATTGTAATAATTATTATAATATTGTTATTATAATTGTTCTTGTTATTGTTCCTATGAGCAGTTATATACATAAATATATGTTGTTGTTTTTAAGTTTTCGCGGGTACTTACATGTGTGCTGTTCAGCTTCCTTCGGGTATTTATCCCACGTCATTGGAGTTGTGCTTTTAAAGTTGTAGCAACGTTTCAGCAGAATCTCATCTGCCATCATCAGGCTTCTGTATTGAATTCATCTGTGGGTCAGGCAATCACAGCCATTGGTTTTAAATTTGAGGCTAGCCTACTGTTGTGCCAGAATGGTTTTTTTCTTCATCCTGATTGGTTGGGAGTCTTGGTCTGTGTTTACTGGACTTGGGAGTTTGTTTGATTGGTGTTTCTGGTTTCTTCTGTCTGTTTTGTGCTTTGATTGGCTGGCAACACTCTGTTCCTGTATTGGAGGCTTTCAGTGCAGCTTGGCGTCGAGTAAAAGGACAGCTATCATCTATTAGAAAGCTAGGCTTCATCTGGGTGCCTGGGTGGGGTGTGCTTGAGCTGGAGGTATCAGGGGGAGTCTGTTTGTGCCCAGGTGTTTGCCTGGCTTGTGGTGTGGAGATCTTTCTATTTGAAAGTGCAGGCTTCCAAATGGTTGACAGTCTGGTGGAATCATCTCTTCTATTCATGCTTTCAGGTCTTTTTTCAATCTCTATGGTTCTCTGATGATTCTGTGGCTGGGGTTTTCTATTGTGGCTAGGGTTTGGGTGCCATTGAAGTTGATGTTATGACCTGTTGCTTTCATGTGTTGGACTAGTGAGGAGGTGTGTTCCAGCTTTTTTACTACATTTTTGTCTTCATCCAGGCGGGTACTTATTCTTCTATTGGTCTGTCCAATGTATGTGGCTGGGCATGATGCACAGGGGACTTTGTATATGCCTTGGTTTCCCAGGTCAATTTTATCTTTGGGGTTTCTAAGGATGGCTGCTATTTTTTTGTCTGTTTTGAAGGCAGTCTTAATGTGATGCCTGTGTAGTATCTTACTGATTTTCTCTGTAGTACCTCTTATGTAGGGCAGAACAGCTGTTCCATAGGTCTGTTCATCTTCTAGGTCTCTGTTATGTCTTAGTGTGTTTTTGTGGATCAAGCTAGTGATTTTGTTTTTGTGGAAGCTGTTGGCTGTCAGTACTTTAGCCAGGGTGCATAGTTCAGTCTTTATATGTGTCTTGTCTGCCAGGTGTTTGGTTCTGGTAATTAGTGTTTTGGCCACGGAATTTATCTGTGCAGGGTGGTGGTGGATTGGGCGTTGAGGTAGTGGTTGGTGTGTGTTTCTTCTGGTATATGGTTTGTCCTAGTGTGCCATCTGTTCTTTTGTAGATTAGTACATCTCGGTAGTTGTTTGTTTATTTCCGTTTCCATGGTGAACTTGATTTTGGGGTGTGTGCTATTTAGGTGTGTTAGGAAATTGTTGAGGTTTTCTTTTCCATGGGGCCAAATCATAAATGTGTCATCGATGTATCTTAGCCATAGTTTGTGTTTGTGGGTGGCATTAGCCAGGGGTCTGGATTTGAATTCTTCCATGAGCAGGTTTGCAATGACGGGTGACAGTGGTGATCCCATAGGGGCTCCTTCAATTTGCTTGTATCTTTGTCCTTTGTATATGAAATATGTGTTGGTTAAGCAGTTCCATGTTAGCTCTATTAGTTTCATGAGGTGTTTAGTTGGTTGGTATTTATTTTTGATGATTTCGAGTTTCTTTTATTGGGACTTGAGTGAATAGTGAAACCACGTCGAAACTTACAAGCAGATCTTCTTGTTCCACGTGTAGATCTGTGATCATTTCTAAGAAGTGGTATGAGTTTTGTACATATGAAGCTGTGGTTTCAGCATGGGGCTGTAGTTGTTTTGCTAAGTGTTTTGCTAGATTTTGTAGTGGTGCTCCTTTGGAGCTGACTATGGGTCTGAAAGGAAAGCCTTCTTTGTGTATTTTTGGGGGGCCGTATAGTTTGGGGCATCTGGAAGATTTTTCTCTTGGGATGATCGTCTGTTGGATTTCTTTGCTTATGTGGCTGGTTATAATTTTCTTCTTGGTTAATTTTTCCAGATACGTGGTTGGGTCTGTGTTTATAGGTTTATATGTGGAATCTTGGAGTAGGTCTGTCAATTTTGTTTCGTAGTCTTTTCTGTCCATTACTCCTGTGGCATTTTCCCTTTATCTGCTGGGAGTATGAATAGAAGAGATGATTCCACCAGACTGTCAATCATTTAGAAGCCTGAACTCTCTCAAATAGAAAGATCTCCACACCACAAGCCAGGCAAACACCTGGGCACAAACAGACTCCCCCTGATACCTCCAGCTCAAACACACCCCAACCAGGCATCCAGATGAAACCTAGTTTCCTAATAGATAATAGCCGTCCTTTCAAATGAAGCCAAGCTGCACTGAAAGCCTCCAATACAGAAACACAGTGTTGCCAGCCAATCAAAGCCACAAAACAGACAGAAGAAACCAGAAACACCAAACAAACTCCAAGTCCAATAAACACAGACCAAGACTCCCAACCAATCAGGATGTAGAAAAAAAAACATCCTGGCACAGCAATAGGCTAGCCTCAAATTTAAAACCAACGGCTGTGATAGCCTGACCCACATACAAACTCAATACAGAACCCTGATGATGGCAGATGAGATTCTGCTGAAACGTTGCTACAACTTTGAAAGCACTACAATGACATGGGATAATACCTGAAGGAAGCTGAACAGCACACATGTAAGTACCTGTGAAAACTTAAAAAAACACACACATATATATGTATGTATGTCTGTATGTATGTTTCTGTATTAATAAGTATAGGAATATTTCGTGAACAACCACGATTAATCTGAAATCCAATTAGCCAGATTGTGAACGCCTTCAACAGCTTCCTTGCACAGGCGAACACAGGCCTGGGTGCTTGCTGTTGTTCTGCTGAGAATTAGGCTGTGAGGGTTAAGGTAACGATTTTTTAAAAAATGAAGTAAATAGCCTCAAGTGCAAGTAGCCAAAATGAGGGTACAATCACTTTCAGAATCCTGGAGGGATCCTGCTGCTCCGAGCAGAAATACCTCACGCAGCTCAAGAGCATAGGACAGGCATGAAGCCACGAGTTGGCAATTTAAAATGGCCTCCGGCAATTAAACTTTTCGCGCGCTTCTCAGTGGCAGTTTCCCGCCTTGTAAACGAGGCTGAAGTTCTCAATAAACAAAACGGCGGGAAGGAAAAAAAAAGGAATTAACACTAACTTCTCCGCTGTAAAAAACGGTGTTCGGAGAGGGGGAGAGGCGATACAACTCTGCTGTTTTTCTCTCTCTCTTTTTTTTTTTAGTGAAGAGAATCAAGCTGCTAACAAAATAAGCGATAGAAACAGCGCTGCGGCAACCAAACTGCCAGAGGTAATTGAATTGGCTGTGGTGAGATGGTGCAGAGCAGCGCCAGAAACCTCCCGCTGCCTTTTCTTGGGGGCGCAAACGGTGCTTTCCCAAAATAGAACTGTCCGGCTAATTAAAGACTGGAAAGAAGGCTAAAGACAAAAGTGAATTACAATCAAACCTGCTGTTCACGAACTAAGATTCCTGTTTCGGTCAAGGAAGCATTGAAAGCACTGCCTGTCTCACACGAGGCTGAGCAAAAGCTGGGGAATGCTGAGGAGGAGTCACATGGAGGAGGAGGAGCGTTCCACAAATCAAGCACAGCCTATGAATGCAGAGACTGAAGCACCTCCCACTACTGGATGCTCTGAACAGTTCATAGGAGAACAGCAAATTTTCAGTACAGATTATCAGAAATAAAAACATAAGTATTAAAACTAATACAAAAAAATAATTCAAGTAATTTCCAAAATACTAAATAACAATCAGAAAAGGGACATCTGAGATGAAATTGGCTCTCACCTTCCTGCTTTTTGCAACAGCCTGAAGATCTGGGGCCCCAAAACAGTAATATTACACTGGAGGTGGTTGATAGACTAATAGCAGTTGTCACCTGCCCCCCATATATTCTGCCCCTTTTCTCCCCATCTTTAGTTATCACTTGCACTTTATTGCAATTTTAATGTGATAGTGTGTGTCTGTGTGTGTGTAAGTGAGTGAGTGAGAGAGAGAGACAAGAGTGTTTTATTTAAGTGTTGTAAGCCAGGTAGAGTTGTCTTGCACAAAGATTGGTGGCAAACGAATTTAACAAATAAACAAACAAGGCTTAAATACTATTAATTATTTAAAAACTAGAATGAAATGTATTCTTGGTTACTGATATTATAATCTATCTTTAGATTCATAAGTATCTTTAACCAAGTTGCCTAGGAAATACCGCAGACTCTTTTTTTGACAAGCTATCTCTAAATGTTGTCTTATGTAGGCAGACAACTCAGAATATTGATTTTGATCCACACATTCAAAAATAAAATAAATGGTTACATTCTGTGGAATGAAGGAGTAGAGTAGTCAATTATTTTGTTTTTCTAAAATGATCACACTGAATTCAACATGAATACTCTGGATTCTGAAATTATATGTATCTTAACAACTTTTTACATTCAAGAAATTTTAAAAAGAACTATTAAACAACTACTTCTTTGGGAGCTGTTGTTATATACACCACAACATTCAAATGCTAGTAAATAGATCGTTAGTGCTTTCTTAATATTATTTTTAAAAGGAAGTTTGCAGCAGAACTGTCTCACAGTGACTATATCCTTTGTTATGAAACTCATTACATAATAATAAGAAGGATTTGGTAAATGTTAGATGATTCTTAGTTTTCGGTGTTTTCCCTCTTCCTTGTTCTATTTTCTTGGACTGAGGGCAAATTGATTGCAAAATGTTAACTGCTTGATTGCTTTTGAAGAATAATGTTGTATAAACCAAAAGGAAAATCCAAGAGTAGTTTTTCTGCCACCAGCTAGGATAAAACAGGCTTCAATGGCAGAAAAACTGAGGTTTCTGAGCTATTGTCTAGATAGAACATCACATAGATGGACCTTCTTTCTTGACAAATTAGAATGTAGTACACCAGTAGTTTCTTCAATATCTCAGAGAAATGTGACAATCTTCCAAAAAATGGAGATAAATCCATCGATTTCCAGCATGCTATGTTTTAAACATGCTATATTAATGACAATTTTTACTCAATTAGCTTGAAGCTTGGAACAACTGTAGACTTTTTTATATATAAATCATAGATGACAAATGACAGCTCAACAGTAATTTTTATAAGCAACACCCTGTTTTAAGTGGCAGATCTTTTTTTAAAACTTAACTTGCCTCTAGAAAAACTCAGAAAATACCTGTTTAAAATACTGTGCGCGTCTTTTGTTAACTGCCTTTTGATTATGACTGAAACAGCCTGCAGAGGGCAGAGAACACTGCAGGCACTGTAACAGATGACATAATCTGTGGGCAAATGATTAGAATCATTCAATATTCCAAACAGTTCACATGAAGTGGCAAGGTTAACAGAGGTCTTAAAGGGATTTTGCTTCCCAAGAACCACTTAAAAAATGGATCTGTTTTTGTTGAAACTTTTTTTTGTTTCAAACTAATGTGTGAAAGCGACCCAAAGTTTACATATTTCATTAAATTTGTTCCATGAATTGAGAAAATACCATCATTTTGAAACACAGTCATTAAAATGTAATATTTAAATAGCCTAGTGATAGAAATCTCAGGGTATATAGCCTTCACTTTGAAATTGTATCACTTGATTACATTAACTGGCAGGTACTATCTACAAACCTATGTAGTTATTCATTTAGAACTCTATAGAACCTTGTGGAATCTGCTGAAAGAAATTCTTTATAAACAAATTTCAATGGTTGAAAAAAGGGAAAATATGGACTATGCAAAGGACTTAAGGAACAGCTATTTAAGGAAACTAATATATTCCTTTACAAGTTTTTGTTTTTATTTTAAAAGACATCAACCTCCTCACATGAATTTCTATTAAATCTGCCCATTATTTGTTTCATGTAAAAGTGCCCCCCAACCTATCAGAAATATGCTGTCGATCATCATACCCAGGCATGATATTCCCACTACAATATGCCTGATTTTCAGAGCCTTTTCTCAGTTCCTGTTGGTGTTACTGCACCAAAATTCCCAGTCTGTTAAATCATAATTTGAATGCTTTGAAACTCATTCTCTCTCCTTCTCCCTCCCTCCTTCTCACCCCCTCTCATTTTCCTCATGATATATGGCCACATCTGTAAGGACATTTCTCCAATTTGGCAACAAGGAAAGCCTGTTTTTTTTCTGGACTGACTACCGAGGTACTAAAGTACAGGTAGTCCTGGATGAATGACTACTCATTCAGCAGCTGTTTGAAGTTAGGATCATGCTGAATGAAGGGAACTTATGATGGATCCTTGTAGTAGTGGCATTGCAGCATCTTTGGAGACATGTGATCACAATTTGGACGCCTGGTGACCAGCTTGCAATTCTGACGGTTGCAATGTCCTGTGATAACATGATTAGAGTTTGTGACTTCACTGCTGGTTTCTGAGAAATAAGGTCAATGGGAACTGGATGGCACCGGAATTGCTGCAAATGATGTTTACTAGGGCGCAATCACATAGTGTTACAGTTTGCAACCACATTGCTTAGTGACAGAGTTTCCAGTTCCAATTATCATTGTTAAATGAAGACAGCTTGTAGTGTTCCCTCAACCAGAGGAAATGAGTGTTCAATGTGTTGGACTACAAATTGTATAATTCCCAGTCAATAGTAAATTTGGGGAAAGTATTCTAGGCAGCTTCTTTTCCTGTGTATTTTTCTTGCTTGTAATTTAAACAAAATAGGAACATGATCTATGTGCTTTGATCATGTAGGGAGATAGTACTAAGACATGTGAAAGACCAATATGAAAGCAGTCATAAATTTTTATTCACAGATATAAACATCAGACTTAGAAATGTCAGTTGGTTGACATTATTCTATTTACCTGCTAGAAAGATTAGGATTTTCTTCAAATAATTACTGTTGAAAAGGAACGAATGGCTACAAACAACTATAGCACAAATGCTTTTGAAAATAAGCATCTAAGAATGATATTAGCTGTTGTCATCCAATTTATGGGGTGACTAATCCCTATTGCTTCCATGGTTAAATTCAACTATTTTGTTATATCTAAACATAACTTTTGTCTCTTTTCTTCCCTTCCCCGAATTTTTTCCAAGCTTTGTTTTCTTTATTTACTACCCTTCTCATATTACTTTAAACCTCATCCTTAGCTTATTTTTATCTTCTTATTCTGGCTGTTTCTGCTCAAAGTAGTATTCAATGGTGTGCATTTCTAAGGGGAAAGGGGCAGGAATGGGGTTCAAATTTTTTAGTAATGGGCTCTCTGCCCTAATGACCGGCTGGGTGGTCATGAGGCTGGGTAGTCATGGCTAGGTGATCATGTAATCAGGTATTTCATGTGACCAGGTGGGTGTGGCTAGGTGGTCATGTGACTGAGTATGGCCAACTCGATGCTGCTTTTTTGCCCTAATTATCTAAAAAAAGATATATATCAAAAAGTTGTCTACTATTTGTGCATTTAGAACTTAAATAAAATATTGGGTGAAACAGGCTTAATAGCAGTGACTGTGAGAGGGATGTTGGAGTCTTAGTGGAGTTTCTGGTGAGTTATGTGATTCTTATTATTTGGTAATTAATCCCCTCAGAGGCTAGTGGCTATGTTATCTGATTTTCTCAATGACTCTCCCTTGCAAACGCTGACTGGATTGTTTATCTAGCTTGCAACATTTTTACAAGGTGTGAAATGCTCTTGGCTGAATGCCCAGAAATTCAATTAAGCCTATTAAGAGCTTTCCGTTGCTGCTTGTCTTTCTGAGGTTATTGGGGGCTCTCTGAGCCCTGCAGAGTCTTAGTTAGGGGCTCTCCCAAGTCCCTGTGAGCTCCAGCAGACCCCCCCTGGAAAGGGGGCATATATACGAGAGATAAAATGTTAATATATGCAAATGGGAGGCAATTTTTTATTAAATCAGTACCTTATTTTGTAGGCAATTGAATTCAATTACAGGTGATCTTTGATTTTTGCTCAATACGGTTGTAAGTCATGACAACCATAAAGTGGGGTATCACTGACTTGATTTTACATCCATTTTTTACAGCACTTGCTCAGCTAATTACCATGGTTGTTAAGTGAATCTAAATGTCTTAGAAGGCAAGCCCCATAATAAATAGAGTTTATTATGAGATGACTAGGGCATGAGAAAGGGGCTCTCTCTTGTTGAGAAAAATGCACAATTGTGAAAAGGCTCTTCAGGCCATGGTAACCCTCTGTTCTCTGAGCAGTATCTGCAAGTCCAGGAGATCCCCAAATTCATGCAGTATTTAGATCCAAAACAAGAAAAGGTTTTATAGGAGCCATGTTTTTTTCTGGCTACCATAGTTGCTGCACAGGCTTAGGAAATATATGTTGGGAGTTTAAGGTCTTGGTGACCCAAGATTGCACTTTGTTGTTACCTCCTTAATTCAATTGTGTATGTTCTCCAAATCCTCACAACAACCATATAAACCCAGGAAAATGTGTGGCTCCTTTTAAGAAGCTGGTGCTCACTCCAGCTCTGAAGCATCTTTGTCCACTTCACAGTTGAATACTTCATACCTGTACTTCCAATCCTTAAATGGCTCATCTGTATAGAAACTGTTACAACAATAGCAATGTTTCCTGTCCTTTGGTAATATTTAATAGTTACTAGTCAAAAGTATTCTGATTTTAAAGCTATTTAAGCAATGAACATACTTTGCACCAAAATGATTACCATGTTCAGCTTGTTTTAAAGGGTTAGAAATCATGAGAATATAAATGGTAACCAGATGTATATTTTTATACATATTTATCAGCTGCTTGACATTCTTTAAGTATGAGATAATGTACAAAATATTTATAGACACAAGACCGAAGAGTTAATATGTGTCCCAAGCTATAAATTTCCCACAGGGTTGGGTAAATACAGATTTCAAAACCTTGCATAATTTTTTTTCAAGATGTAATTCTTAGCATTAATGTAAGGAACTGGATAGCTGACCTGAATTTTATTCCTTGACATATAGTTAGAAGTAAGAAAAAAAGAAAGAGGAAAAAACTGGAATTACGGGAGTATAACAAATAGATGGTATTTATGGAGTTTTCTCATAAAAATATAGTTTTTGAAGAAATATAATTAAGACCTCATCCAGAAGACCAAATTATGCTCTTAAAAAACAAAGTGTGTATTGATAAGCAGTCTAGATTTTGAGGAAAGTTAGTTTTCTTAACTGTATTTACTGTATTTGTATGGAAGGAAGATAAGGGTTTGTTTTTCAAATACTTTAACTTAGAAATGGGAAAATTTTGGATGTATTAAGGACAAGGTAATATAGATTTGTTTTGGTAGGAACAACCCTTCATTCAGGGTTGTCTTTCTGCCAGGTAAATGCAGTAGTATATGAACCATATTTTAGTTGAAGATATATTTTTGGTTTCTAAGTCAAATCATTAACCTTTGTCCTAGTGGAAACAATATTAAGATTTATATCTGTGGTATTGTCACAAAAAAAACAAATTTAGCAGACTCCCATGGTATTAAGATTAAAATACATATCTGTTCACATGGAATATTCTGGTTTTCTGATGTTCCTACTGCAAATTTTTTTGGCATATGTTCATATGCAGGGAAAGAAAGAAAAAACCATTTTGTAAAACTAGAAGGTAAACATTTGTTCCTGCTAGTTGATGCAATGCAGCTGATTATGACACAAAAGCAGCAATCATTAAAGATATCTCTAGTATATATTTAAACACATTTTCTCTGTCTCTCTTCTGAAATGATTCTTAAATTGTTTGATTCTTATCTGCTATACATTATTCAGAATGCATATAAAAATAGGACCAACATTGTATTATTGTAATACACTGAATGCTATAAATTAAACTGCTTGAGGGTTTTAATGCAGTGGCTATGCAGACTAGCCCTTCTGCTGCAGGGCTTAAGGACTGGTTTTCTTTACTTCCCATCCCAACAGCATTGCAACAGCAGGAAGGAGCATTTGCAAGGATTAGGAGATCTCTGATGTCTCACAACTTTTTTTTTACCTTGTTTCTGCACAATTCAGAAGTAGAAGTAACTTATACCGTACTGAAAGTGAGCAGTAAAAAAGAAAGTGGGACACATAAACCAGCTTTCCTTTTCCTGCAATGCCCTTTCTGCAGCTTGAACTGAATAGAAATGGGGAGGATATAGGATATTAAAGTTGGTAGAAGTTTACGCTGTGAAAACAAAATCAGTCACATATAGTGCAAATCATACCACAGCAAACTTGTATTAAAACACAACATGCACTTATCACAACATTTCCTGTAGCTGTTATACTTTATTGCTAGCTAAAATAATACATATTATATAGACAGTTATTAGAAATTAAAAAAAAAACTTTTTCTAAAGCAGAAGTTCAAAAGTTAATAAATAGATAGCCCATACAAAGAAAAACCTGCAAAAGTTTTGTCATCCGAAATCTAAATTGGCAATTTTTCTGACAAAATTAGGTTGCTGTTTAGTTTTATCAATCAACTGGATTTTAGCTCTCATGGCAGAAGGCATGCAGCCTGGTTATCTTTCTCCTTCTTTCCTTTGTCAAAGGAGTGGCTGTGTGATTGCTTTCTAATATATGCTTACTGAGTATTCAATGCAAGAATATAATGCACCTGTAATGATGATGAAATCTGGTCTTCAATTGTAACTTTCAAATATAGATGTACAAGATGGAGTTCTTAAATGTGTACCATGCTAACGTGTCCAAAGATCCTGGCATGGACATTATAATGAATAGTCTCAAAGTGAAATGAAGAGAAAGCCTTCATAGCATCTAGTTTTCAGACACTGGAAATATTATCTAGCTGTTTAAGGATGGAACTGGAACAAATTCAAAAGTGGAAGGTAAAAGATTAGGAGGATGGACAGCAGCAATTGCAGGATGGCACTCAACCAAGCGAGCAAGGAAACAACCAACTATTTAATAGTTAAACAATCAAGTTAAACAAAATAGTTAAACAATCAATCATATGAATTTATATGTATAATGAGTTTTAATTCAGTCCATATATTCATTTTGCTATTTTTTGTTGTTCATTTTAAATTAAATATTTAAGGGCGCTATGCAAGGTGAATGCTGTGTTCAAAATCATACACACCACTTACTAGATCTCACTTTATTTATCTCAGAGTTGGGAATATAAAATTTACTTTCCACTTTTGAATTTGTTCCAGTTCCATCCTTAAACAGCTAGATAATATTTCCAGTATCTGAAAACTAGATGCTATAAAGGCTTTCTCTTTCATTTCACTTTGGTACAGTGAAATATAGATGTGCAAAGTATTAAGGAGGCATTTTCTGCAGCAGCTGTTAAGAATAACAGAATCCCCTCCCTCCTTAGGAGATCCAGAATTTATCTCTGTCTCAGTCGGTATTCAACTTTTTTTAGAAAATATTTATTTAGCAGGCCTTTTATGATCAATATTAATGTGGATGTACTGATATGATTTATGAGATTATCTTTTAGCTGAACTGTTGCTTAGATAATTTTGTTGTTTTTTTACAGATTGTGTGATGCTTTCTATTACATTGTTGAAAGTTGCCTTTTAAGGAGTTATCCTTGAAGCGATACAGTATGCGTAGTATATCATATTAAATATAGAGAATAAACATTTTAGGAAAGTTTGACAGAAAGAGCAGGGACATTTCTGTCTGCCTCTCTAGTCATTCAAACATAGGAAATATTCCAAAACCTTTTGGGAACACTCAGATAGGTAGATGCCTTGCAGAATATCCTGTCTGAAGCTGATGTCAAACTGGGTAAGGATACATTAGGAAAGTACTTGCTGAGATTGCAATAGATCTAAACAATGACTGGACCAAATGGGCTAAGAAATGGATAATTATGTCTTCAAACCAGAGAATTTTGTTTCCAATAGAATAAATCCATGTTTATGATTAAAAATAGGCAAGATCTGGAAGGTGTGCGAGGAAATAATTTCTTTAATTTACTTGCTGTGAGCTGGCATATCTTCAAGGGGCAAATATAAAGACCATATCCCTGGTGTGGGGATCAAGATCTAGCCTCAGTATAATAAATTTGTACAACTGAGTTTATACAAATGTCATCTGACTACAGTAAAAAGAAATGTTCCTTCCAAAAGTAGATCCTTAATCCTAGTCAAGAGTTTTTTGGGGAGGGGGAGAATCCATTAAGCACAAAGAACCAGTTTGGTCTAACAGTTAAGTCACCAATCTAGAAATCAGGAAACCATGAGTTCTAGTCCTGCCGTAATCATGACTGGCTGGATCAGCCAATCTTTGTCAGCCCAGCCCATTTTACAGGGTTGTTGATGGGAGAAATAAGTCTGGGTTCCAACCAAAATATTCAGCTGAGTTTTTTCTTTCATAAGTTTTACTCAGGTGCAGATTCCCAACAGTGTGAATCACAGAGGCCATAAAGGAGAAGTAAAGCTTTCTATACAATTGAGAACAATCTTCTTTTTGTGCAAGAGGAAATATAATTCCAGCAATTCCTCCCTCTGGCTCCAAGAAAACCAATCTGTTCTCAAGGGCCCCTGACCCTCAAGGGATCTGCAGAGGAAGGGTCAGGCTAGAAAAGTTATGAGACAGAAATTGGGACACAGGAACAAAACACAATCACTTATTGTTAGATGTATCATTCTGTAGTGTAATGTATGGAGACCTTGAGTAATGAGGGAATGAGATGCTGCTGAAGGAACTCAGCAGATAAGAGAGGCAGGAGTCTGCAGCTGTTTAACAGTCAGAGAAAGAAACTAACCAACTACCCTAACTGATCAGCTAGTTAAAAGTGAAGGTGGAAAATTTGTACCTTCAACGTCAAAGGCTTTATTAATGTAGTATCATAAAGTACATTTAATTGGGTTTCCTGGCTCTAGTTTATCTGGGAGAGCTGACACATTCTTTCGTTGTTTTTTGCATGAGTACATGTTGCATGAGTAAATGTTGCTTGAGAAGAAAAATAAGATAGCTCCAATAGCAGCATGTGTGGCTTTCTTAAAAAAATACCTAACTGTAGTTCAAATGTTATTATTCCATTTCTGGGTATCCAATCCAGCACTAAACATCGGTTTCTAGGTAGAAACTTACTGTTACACCTTACTGTTTTATGCAAATTACTTTCAGATTGTGAAAGTAATCCAGCCAACAGCATTGGATAAATAAAAGAAGATGACTCCTCTTTAAAATGCAATCATCTTTAGTTAAGATTAGATTAATTCAAACTCTCTTTAGTCAAGAAACCTTGATAGACAAGAGCCTAGCAACTACCTCTACAAATCCAATTGTTTGGTGCACACCTTGCTATTTTAGAGTTCTACACTCAGTTACATACAAAAAGAGAATGCTTATTAATGTTTCTCACAGCTCTGCCTTTTAATGATATGGATAAAGTAATAAAGAGTTTCTAATCACAATTACAGTGCTTAGGAGTGTAAAAACATTGTATCTTACACTTTGCTTGCAAATGTCATATAATCTTTTCAAACACAAAGTTACAGGCACATTTTCTTGAAACACAACAAAACAATTTAAAAAAAAGCCAGGCTTCAAGATTTTTGGATCAAGTTTTAAAAATAATTTAAGAGACTTCTGGCCTCTTAGCATTTGAACCATGCTTAAAATTTCCATAGATGTTGCTAATCAAAAGATAAGGAAAAATGAGTGAATCTTTTGTCTTCTTTCTAAAGAGGAAGAAGATACAAGACCATGGATCACTTTCCCAATGGTGAATGTAAATTCTCAGAATAAGAGATCATCTGTATCGATTAATCTAAATAAGAGATAAAAGGAAAAAGAAAAGATGGGCCATTTTTAGAGGCATATACATAGCTGTATTATGATGTATTCCTATTATCCTGATTTTAGAGCAGTTTATGAATCCTGGGCATAGAATAGCTCTCCCCGGTTGGTTATATTAAATATAAAAAATTAAAAAGACAGTTCCATAAAATTGGTAGAACCAAGTCAAAATAATGTTTTTCACCATTACGCAGGGAAATGGAAAGTGTTAAAATGCTTGTATCTTTTTAATCCCTACAGTACATCTATAGATTGTTTACTAAATAGTTGAGCAACAAGTGAGAATAGCCAATAAACTATGAGCAATTTTAAATCTCTGGTATTCACAATAGCTACGAAACAGCATAATCCTAATGAACCTAAGATTTTAAGAAAGTATACTACCTTACAATAATATTAATAGTACGGGATAATAGACTGTATCTTAACAAGTATTCATACAGCTATGCAAACAATCCATTATTTTAGTCATAACAATGAGACTTAAACAAGCATAAATCACTAGTTTATACTTATTTTAGTTTAAACCATATCAGCTTGTTCTTGCAGTAATTAGCAATAGCAGAAGTGATGACAATAATATCATGGAAAATTTATTTTTTAATGAGATTTTTATATTTGTTTTTCATCTCTGAGACAAGAGAAACTAAAACTTCAACAAAGTATTAGTTTAAGAAAGTAGATCTTTATGCAATCACATTATTGTATGTTTTTTGTTATTTCCCCCTTAAAAGTAGAAACCCACCCCTGGGCGTGTGTGCCTAGTTTTGGGTGATGAGGAGTTGGATGATGAAGAATTGGATGTTGCACTATATTATATGAATTATATGTTGTATTAGATATTTTCCAGTGTTCAATAAAATGAAACTGCCTAATTTTCTTATTTAGAAGGAAATGTTTTTCCATCCATGTTTTTATTAAATGTGTAAAGTACATGTAATAAAGTAAAGTATCTTGATGGACTGCAGATTTTTCTATCCATCATGAATCCTCTTTTATAAACTAACATGACTTCCTATACAAATTAAAATTTCAAATCAGCTGAAAGAAAAGAAACCAAATCATATACAATCTTATTTAAATGCAAGGACTTTGAAGAGTGCTGTAACTGAAAATTGAAACTATATTATGTAAACAAAAACACATTACAATTTATATACTGCTGCTATCAGTAATGTTAATTATTAACAAAGGAGATTAATAGACTTTTTAGTTAAATGAATGATCCAGACAAAATTACAATGGAAATTATTTTCTTTTGCCTTTGAAGACAGAACCCCAGACACAGGAACACTTCATGCATATTTCCACTGGCTTCTGGTAATAAAACACAGAACATAATTTTAAAAAGATTTTCCTAGAAGTGGTACTTACTATTGTGCACAGTCAATCAATTGATATTCATTTGATCTCTCAAAGCATGCCTTTACTCCTTCATCATCCCAGAGGTGTTTTGCATGTTCAAAGAATTCCTGAAAATTGGAAATTTAATAATATATTTTATAAAGTATTTTAATAATCATTCCACTATTATTAAAACATTTAAGCAGGACTTGCACTTCGAGACTCTATGCAAACAATTATGTAGCATTTTAAAAAGGAGCCTTCTAGGATATTACCTCTCAAATGTTATTTTAACTTTTATTTCAAAAAAGAAATTTTTTTATTAAAATTTCTATTAGAAGTTATATTAGGTATATCTATGTTTTAAATAGAGAGATACTTTAAATTGCTGCGATATTACTTTATGAATTTCATGTATAATCTTTAAAATGTAATGTACTTGGTGATGATTTTACTAGTTCAATTTGGATAAAGACTGTTTTAATTATAGATTTGATGTATCACAATTCCCAGTTAGAATTTAACTTTTCCCTGAGTCATGAATGGGTATTAGAATGTAAGATGCTATTTTAAATGTAATGTTGTTGGAAAAGGAAATGGAAAGGAGAGAAAATAAATGCCCGTTAAAAAAAAAAAAGAATGTTATTTTCATATACAGTATTATTCATTGGCTCAGGGGGCTCCAAGAATGTTATTATATTATCACTTCCAAAATTACTTTGCTTGCCTCAAAGCATACATGACATATATTTTCAAAAATGTACAGAAAATGAAAATTGTGAAACATTTTATTCAAAAGAGCATTAATGAAAGAATATTTGGATGATGGTTTATTTTTTTTACAAATATTATAAAGTTTTGTGTAAAAATACAATCTGCCTTTTTCCAGCACAAAATTCTGCTACAAATTCAGTTTATTGTATATTAATTTTAATTACAATGAGAGCTGTGTCTTAATGTAAGTTACAGTTCTATTTTCAAATAAGCCTTAATTGAAGTAAGTTTCACTAATGATTTGTTCATAAGTATTTCAAATCAGAGTATTACATTTAAAACTGAATTTAAAAAATAAGGGAAATCTAAAGTACTTAATTAGTTTACAATTTAAATTGTTAATGACAATAAAGTTTTCTTAATTTAATGGAATTTTATTTATTTGTTTATTTATTTTAGATGCTTAACAATTTTAGATGCTTGTTTTTAAAACCTTTATCACCGCAGTTACATTTCAGGGAATTATTTATTTCCAGTATCAGATTTTTTTAAAAAAAGTTCTAAATGTTTGCCACATGCCAAGATATATTTGCTTTGAAACTTTAATCCCAAATTCTTACTAACTTAAGTTTAATTCTGCCTATGGAGATTCTCAATCATCCAGGTCATGGTTGTCCCAAGGGTGCTTTTCAAAAGGCAATTGGACTTTCTTGGTTTTTTCCTTGAAGACGTTTCGCTTCTCATCCAAGAAGCTTCTTCAGTTCTGGCTGAATGGTGGGGAATGAAAGGAAAGAAGAAAACAACAAACGAAGCAACGTTGTCATTCTATACGTTGCAGGACTATCTGAAAAGCTCAGGAGGCTTTTCAACACAAAATATTTATACACTTATAAATACACGTGAGACATGTGCAGATCTGTACATTGTGAAACAAAAGAACACCTTCACAAATGCATGGCACAACATAGGAGAAAAAACCCATCAGAAGAAGATTCAGTAATCCATCTGCATCTGAAAGACAAATGTCACTCTTTTGAAGACAGCAAAGTCCACATTCTGGATAGAGAGGATCGGTGGTTTGGAAGAAGGGTCAAAGAGGCAATCTATTAAAATTGAACAGCCCTCTCTCAACAAAGAGGGAGGGATGTAACATCACCTATCTTCTGTCTACAATACAGTCCTTTCAGGAGTCCCAAAAAGGTTCCACACCCATTTGCACTCTGATTCAGTTTAATTGTGTTTTGAAAAGCACCTTTGGGTTAAGTTTAATTGCCTTCAATTTAATTTTGAATTCTTTTGTAATATGACAATAAAAAGAGATATAAGCACTTTAAAGGTAAAAAAAATATTGAAAAATACAATATATAAAAAATGACACCAGAATAGAGCCAACATCACAAAAGACTTGTCACAAAATAAAACAACAATAACTAAACTGCCTGGGAAATTAAATTTCGTTAAACGACCTAGAATGTTTGCAAATGAAAATCTATAAAACACAACAAGAAATGAAACAAAAAAAAGGTAGACTTGAAAATTAATGCAAGGATGGCCAATATTTTGTTCTCTGAGGTTACATTTAGCATTTATGAAGGGCAACATTCTCAGGAATGGGATTATAATACAAGGTGGATAAGGATGTATCATACAGATGGACAAGTCCAGGAATTATATTTTCCTGAATTTGTAGAATATCTAAAACAATAAACCTTCAATCAGTTTAGCTGCTGGGCAAAAAGGATGCAAAGAAAGTAAAATGCATCCTTTGTTTATAGTAGAATGCTAGAAGCATGGTTTTGAGATCTTCCACGACATTTTACCAATTTTAGGGTTTCATAGCAACTACAAAGGACTCTTCCCCATAATTTAGCTTGAAGATAGAATTTCTTCCACCAGCTTATTTTACTTTCTGATCAATGGGACAAGGCTGTATACATTTGTCCTCAATCTTGATTTAATAGACAATAGGAAAATGTTTATACATTCAAAACAAATATCTTTTAGATTTGAATTTACACAGATGTAATTTGTATAATTACATAATTTACATTTTATGCCATCTATGTAAATTTATTTATGTAAATTATGTAAATTGACACCAAGACCTATAAATGTCAATTATGCAATTGTGAAAATGAACTAGAATGAAATCACAAAGTTATAAGTTACACAACAAGCTGGTTTTTGACCAAATAAATTTGATGATGATGATAAATTATGTAAACTAACTACATGAAATGCACTTTGTGTGTTTTTTTGAGGTGTAAATCTAAACACAGCAGAAAAATTATTGAGAAAAATAGCAAAAGTTGTAAGTTAAAAGGCCTATACACAAAAATAAGAAACATAGCTTATTGACACCATTGGACGGAATAGCAAGGACCCCACTGCCTCAGCAGTAAAGAAAATCCTCAGGGATGATTTACAGCCTGGTCAGCACCTCTTTACTCTCCTACCATCGGGCAGGAGATATAGAAGCATAGCCAGCTGAACGAATAGGCTGAAAAATAGCTTTTATCTGTGGCCTGTCAGACTTCTGAAGGCAACATAAACACCACAATTAGGTTTAATATGGTAAACTTGCAGGGCCAGCACCAAGGAGACTCATTTCAATTTCATTGTACACATGTTGTGCATTGACAATAAACATTTGATTGATTGATTGATTGAGGGAACAGAGACAGCAATTGCTTTAAAACTGGTTATGAGAATTAAATAAATATGTTAGATGAAGAACATAAAAATGCATTGATTCTACCACATACTCTATCAGTTGATGTGAGAAAAGGTAAAAAAGAGGTGTTCTTGCTGGTTTTACCCCACTAATTGAGACTGACAACTGATAGGAGCTCATTACATCTCTCGGAACTTGGGTCTCAAAGTGCCAAGCTGTAAACTTTTAATGATCTAATACTCACTATCCTAACCACTAAGCTACTGTGTCTCTTGTCTATGTGAGAAGAATGGGTAAAATAAGGAAACATAACACCAGATTTCCTAAATGCTGGTGTCAAAAGTCTTGGGGTGGAACTATTCCCAATTTATCACAAAATTATCACTTTTAATGTGTCCAAAAGGAAAAAAAATTCACTGGAATGGATGGAAACATATACTGAAAGCACAATACTGTATGAAAACCTGAAAATAATATGTTCAGAAGCAGGCTTGAACAAAAAGCTTTTAGTTTTAGGAAGGATATCAATACTTAATGCAGGTAAAAATATTCAGAAGAAGAATGTCCCAATGAAAACTATATAAAGAGGTGGAACTGATCACACAGGTTTATAGGGACAGATGGGGAAAACTTCAATATTTGAAAATCAATACAATATGATCAGTGCAACAAAAAAATGGTATGAGAATCAAGGAATGCAATTCTAGAAATGCTTTTATTTTTTTTACTTTTAAAATCCATGAATTTGGCAGGAAAGATGCATGCTATCTATTTTTTATTCAGAAATGTACACTTCTGAAGTCACAGGATTACATATTATGATCAGACTGGAAAATCACTTAATCCAACACTTTGCCAGTACAGGAAATCCATTACTGGGCAAGAATTGATAGGTTGTACTTAAAAACCTCTAATCACAGTTTATTTCCTTTAAAAACCTCTGTTCCATTATTGAACAGCTCATAACCTCAGGAAATTTTTCCTAGTGATTAGTCTTACATCTTTTTTTTCTTATAACATAAAGTCATTTGTTCCATCCTTTATAAGATAACTATTCAAATGTTTGGAAACAGCTCTTTAACTGATTCTCATAAGCTTAAGTTCATGCAACAAACTATCTCAAATCATGTAGACAATGGCAACCAACTACTATTTAACTCTGGACTAAGGTTTGATAAATATAGTGGAGAAAATGGAGCCATGAATTTTCCTAATATAGACTTGCTGGAAAATATATTTTAGTACTGCCACTACTTTTTCAGTCTCAAGTTGAATCCTTGAGTAATGAATATAGTCAGGAATTTTGTAAGAAGTGATGCAGTTATAAATATCTCTAGTACAGTTCCTTCTCATAACTAGGAGCAAGTTGGTTCAAAAATTTTTAAAAAATGGCACATGAAATATATTCTCTCTTCAATAAATTAAAAAATTACCCTAAAGTTCAATTTTGCAGAATTCTTGAATGCACTTTCTCAAATTTGTGTTTTGAACCTGTCTTTCTAATTCTCTCTAGGGTTTTCTTTAGCAGTCTATTTTTGGCTATATAGTATCATAGTCCACTCTCTGACTGGAAAATTGATTAAGCTAGTATCTTTGTATGACTGTTTGCACCAGCTTTCTAAAACAAACAGCATTATACGCAATTCACAGGAATTAACGTTTTGTTTTTTTATTTCAAAGTGCCATAATCCAAAACAAAAAAAATGTTATTCGTGTAGGAGTTTCTCTCTCTTGCTTGGCATTAATGGAGGGGGGGTATAAATGTAGAAACTTACTCTTATAAACAGTAGAACTTATTTTAATAATTATGACATAATTTCAAAGGTAACTAACTATCAGTAACAGTTTTAAAGAAAGTGGAATCATACAAGTATTTTATGTTATTTCTTCATTTTTTTCTTTGGTAGTTATTTAGCTGAGAATAGCTTAGAATAAAAAAAAACTGCTTTAACTTTTCAACTTTATCCAATTGTTTCAAACATCTGCAGTATTAATATGGATAGGAATTTGACTAAATTATATGGTAATATGAACAGAATGGAATGAACATTAAAACAGGATATAAGATAATACAGACATCACTTTAGGCATACTCATCAGAAAAATAATCATTCCAAATGTTAATGCTATCTCTCAAGATTATTTGTTTAACACAACATTAAACATAATGTAAAATAAAAATCTGTACACCAAGAGCTCAAATAAACAACCTTAGTCCCATGATAATCACATTTTGTTGAGGAAACTGAATATACCCTTATGGCTCTAACACTTGCATCTCGCCATACTGTGTACATGGATTTGTTCAAAGAAGGAAATTATTTTGCTATAGGGACACAGCAGCTTGTTGTGCTAAACTAGCAACAAAGATAGACAAAGAGGACTCTAATACACAAATAAATCTCTCACAAGGGTAGAGTCTCTCCCCCCCCCCCCCCCCGCCTCTCTTTCTCTCCTCTGTCTCTTCTCTCTCTCTTTTCAACTTACAACAAAAGCTTCATTAGCACAAAGCCTAAGGCATAACAGTCATTAAAATCCATTTAGGAATAGCCAACTTAGCAGCCTTGGGACATGCTTAGTATTATGTTCAAAGTCTCACTGTACATCTGCTTTAGTGTACACTTAATTAAGACAGTGACCCTTGGGAGAAAATAATCTTGATCACAGGCAACATATTTTTTCTACTATAATTTCTAGGTATGCAATAATCATCCAATTACTTTGCTAATTACTAAGGGTTATTTTCTTTCATAGGAACATTTTTTTCTTATTTTCAGAAACAAGGAGAAATATTTTTCTAATTTCATTTGATTATCCAGCATTGATTTTGGAGGATCTAATTACACTTTTTATTAGCAGAAAACATTGTTTAATATAGAAAATTGGTAAGCCATTTCATCTTCTTTCAGATATACTCCACAGCTCCTAAAGAATTATATGATGTAATCTTTTATAAAGTTAACAGAATATTTTTCTACACCATGATACCAAGTGCTCAATAAAACAATATTCTGTGTACTAAATGCTTTTTCAGAAACAATACTCAGAACATTTTTGGTAATTTATTAGACTCACTTTAAGACCTTTTACATTCTTTTTCCAATAAGCAAATTTGATTGGAACTTCATTTTATTTTTTTAGATAAAATACAGCTAGCATTCACATAAAATTATTTACATTGGTGAAGATACTGATGCAAGCCATTTAATATTTGCTTAGTAATATTTTATAACAACTTTATATACATTTTCAACAATATTTCATGCACAATAGTTCAATAAAAAAATTAATGACGAATCCCTGGTCAACAGCTACGATTATCATTTCTAAATTTTTGCTACTTCTCCAATTCTTCTGCCTATATGAAACCCACTTAATTCACTATAATAGTCACAACCAATGCTAGGTAGTAAATGAACTACAAAATGGAAAACAGTATTGATCATGCTTCATTTACCTAATGTAGATGATGAATTATCTACACTTTTATATGTTTGGTTTATATAATTCTGTATAATTAATCATGTTCTTCATCATTATAAATTATTTATTTTCACACTATTCTTTTTGAAATAATAGCAATATGTTTCCACATGATTTCAAAAGTATGCTGGAAAATTTAGAGAAGGGGTGTCAAACTGGTGGCTGATGAGCGGGATGCATCATGTGCAGGCCACACTCATCCCAGCTCCACAAAGAGAAAAACGCCGTGAAATATCACGTGATGGCAATGCGATGCCGTGAGTTTGACACCCGAGATTTAGATCATCCTGTAAATTCAGAGACACTCAGACAAGAAAGATTATAAGTGAAAATAATTAAGTTGGGCTTCTACAGAATCAGAAAGTGATTTGAAATTGACCCAGCTTATCAGTAGGTCTTTGTTGTGATGAAGGACCTTCTAAGGATCCAGCAGCACAA
Source organism: Laticauda colubrina (assembly GCA_015471245.1). Taxonomy (NCBI): domain Eukaryota; kingdom Metazoa; phylum Chordata; class Lepidosauria; order Squamata; family Elapidae; genus Laticauda; species Laticauda colubrina. Next base: position 63,642,557 of record BLBF01000002.1, on the reverse strand, counting down.
CAATGCGTGTACCTTTCCAAACAATTTGGCAAAAATACGCAGCAAAGTAACCCAAAATGTTTCCATCATTATATAAAGACATCCTGGATGGGATGGATCACATCTCAGGGTGTTAAATGAACCAGCAGGTGTCAGAGAAATTTCCTGTAAGTCTTTGAGAAATCCTAGAGAATAAGAGACATGCCAGAAGAGTGGAGAAGAGCCTGTGTCAGTATTTTAAAAAAGGAAAAAAGTGGACACAGGGAACTACAGACCAATGGGCTTCACATCAATTTCTTGGAAAATCTTGCAAAAGACAATCAAGTCTTGTTAACACTTAAAAAACAAACATGGTTATGTCAGGAACCAGCATGATTTTGTTAAGATCTTATTCTTTTCTTTGACAAAATTAGTAGCTTACTGGACCAAGGAATGCTATACATATGGTAGACTCAAACTTTAATGAGTTTTTTGATAAAGCACGCTACAGCCGCCTTTTTGATAAACTAGAACAGTGTGGGATAGATAGTCCCATCATCACACCTGGCTGAATAAATATAGCTAATATGTGGACCTTAACAGGTCTGCATCCACATGGAGGAAGATATGCAGTGCCTTAGGATTCTATCTTGGGTCCACTATTCTTCATCACCTTCATAAATGAGGGATGTTCATAAAATTTGTGGATAATACAGACTTGGAGGTGGGGACAGCTAACACCCAAAAGATAGGCTCAAAAGGATCATGATAATTTAGAACACTGGCTCTTATCCAACAAAACGTTGTTCAGTTGTGAGAAGTGTAAAATGCATGAGTTCAAAAAAGACAGTATCTGGTTCACAGTAGTATTTGTGAAAAGACTGTCAGATTAAACATGAGCCAGCAATGTATCATAGCTGCCAAGAGAATCAATGCAGTCTTGGTGTACATCAACAAAGATTACTAAAAATGATAGGACTGTTTCATGATGCACTGGCCATACCACATCTGGAACACTGTGTCCAGTTTTGGTTGCCATAATAAAAAAGGGCCCTGAAAACCTGGAATGAACATAGAAGAAAAAACAAGGATTGTAAAGTGCTTGGAGATCAAAATCTATGAACAGCAGTTAAGGAATTTGCATCACCCTATCTAGGAAGCCTTTTTCTATCCATTGGTTTATATTTTAATAAATGCACACAACACATTCCTACCCAGCTCAACAAATTAGTGCTACTGTCTTTTTCATACTTGAATTACAGTTGGTTCGAAGATGGTCTGCTGTGTGATTTGAAATCAGTGATATTGTTGCATCATGACATTACTGCTTACTCATCTCTTTATCCCCTGAACTCCTATGTTTGCACTGTCACAGTTTATGAAAAGCAATTCAACAGTGTAATTTTCCATTTTTTCACTTTTAAACCAAAAATTCCTCCCAAAATACAGTTCAAAAAGGTCCACTTGTACTTTCTGATATGTCTCAGGAACACTAACCATGAAAAGGCTATCTCCCAGCCACCCAAATGCTGGCTTTATATCCAAGCCAGATTTTTTATATTTCATTTCAATGTGTATTTTTTCTTTTCATCCCTAAACATTCAAAAGGCAATTTGCATGCAGAACTCTAAACACCAACATACCATCATTCTGCAAATTTGAAGTTATATTTAATATTTGTATGCAATTATGTACAGATTCAAAATAAGACAATACTCTCGCAGTGATAGTTAGCCATTTTAATATTTTTAAAAATATTAACAATACCCAAAAAGATGATTCACTACCCTTGGCTAGAAGATAATTTCACAGGTGATCATATACTTTGGCCCCTTGAGTTCTCTGGCTGTGAGTGTTGTTTTGTTTACTTTTAACAAACAAGGACTCCTTAAGAAGCCATTTGAGCATATAAAAATGAAAACAACTCACTCTAACCAATCGTGAAAAGGCTATAAACAAATCTCAAAAATGCTTCCAGGCTGCAATTTCACAAGTCCAAAATAAAAACATCTCTCCTAGAATTGCCTGAAAACTGCTCAGAACAGCAAAAAAGAACCATGGATCATTGCAAACAACTTGCTGAAAAGTTTAACTGACATTTTTCCACAGATTCACAGTATAATATTGCTTATACAACAAAGAGCTGCATGGGGAACTAGTCAGAAAGAAGTCTTTATCTGATCTTGTCACAAAATCCATCATCTAATGTATGCAAAAGAAAACCATAATAAGCTGTGTTTTTGAAGCTTTGAGCTGATGAAACAAAAACTGGGCAAGCACACAAGTTACTTTTGGATAAAAAAGAATGCAACATTTGAAGAAAAGAGCATTTCCCAATTGTTAAATGTCAGGATTGCTCTATGCTGCTTGGCGTGTAACAGCAAGTGACATATGAAATATGATCTGAGTAGCTTTAATTAATTAACCGATTCTAGAAAATAATATCCTGCAGACAGTGACAAAATTGAAGATGAAAAGAAGTAAGAGTAAGAGTAAGGCAATCTGAAACAAACTTTGAAATCAACCAAGACCAACAAGATATTTTGGAATGGTTTTCAGGGCAGTCAGTTATGAATATTATTAAAAATCCATTAGGACATTTTAAACATGCAGGGCATGCCAATTCACCCAAAAATATTTCTGAAGTAAAAAGTTATTCAAGGCGAGTGACAAAAAAATGTCCAAGAATAGAAAAGCCCTTAGCTGATGACAAGAAACTTTTGCTAGTTCATTATTATTTATTTCTGCCACAGGAAGTGTTAATAGTGACTTGAGAAAGGATGTCTAAACCACAGCATCTGTTTCCTCATTTTGAATCTGGAAACATCTACACATAAATAGTAAGTAGGCATTTAAATGAGCAAAAATATGTGTTTAATTGTCTCATGTCATATACAAGCAGTTCTTGATTTACAATTATTCATTTAAGATCATTCAAATTACAACAGGACTGAAACAAATGACTTACAACTGTTGTCCCAGCACTTCTATGGTCACATAATCAAACACCTCTCTTTGATAACAATTATTTTTCCTCTTTTGCTATTCCACAGATGGTTAGATATTTCATTACATGTACCTGCATCCTGATATCTGACAGAAGTATGTAAACTGCAGCATGGATCCTCTATTTAATTCCAGCAGCCCCATTTCCTGACTGAAAACTCTGTTGGAATATGTCTACATTAACTTGGTGTCCTCCATATGAGTTGAATTATACTCCCAGAATTTCAAGGCACTGAAAATTCTGACTGGAAATTGGAGGGCACCACAAAGAAGTAAAAAGCTGGTGTTGCTTTCTTTCACAATTCTGATTCAGGAAAAAAATATAAAATTGCTGCTTTCTTGATTACCGTATCCAGAAGTTATATATTTTGACACGCTGGTAATTTCCCAACCTTTTTGAGTTGGAAGCAAGTTTCTTTAACAATGGACTTAAGCAGAAATAAAAAGCAACCCTTTCACAGGGAGAAAGACCAATCAATATTGGATAAGCCAGGAGGAGGTAATATCAAACAAACAGCTAGTACTCCTCACTTTCCAGACATCCTATAATTATTTTCAAGATTCACAAGCTAAGTCCAAAAAACAAAACAGCTGGTTACCAAAGATACATCACCATACCCTGCTCTAAACTTTACAGTCCAAGTTGAGATAGATAGGATTAGCTTTGTTTACAATGAATGATGTATCAAGGAGATCAGCAATCTACCCTCAGCATTCTGGGAAACTGTAAAGAGCTATGACAGTCTATTGAATGAAAAATGGAAGCAAAGGTATTAATTTACAATATAAATAATACAAAACACTACACTACCCTACATTTCACTATACTATACTGTACTATATACAATTTCAGAATTAAAGAAAGAACTATAATAAACTTGATGGCCCATGACTTTTTGGGCCATTGTTGAGGAGATAGTTCCTGATCAGATTCTTCAATGCCTTCAACCATGGCAGAGCTTCTAATGAAAAGTTCTTAAACATTTAGGAAGATATTGCCTTTAAAGTAGCCTATGATGAGCTAGCTGTATAGCAGTCAAACATCAGAAGATTATAGGAAATGTTTATGACATTTTGTATGCTACCATAAATGCATTTGGGTCATAATTTGCCAAATGTCAGTTCCACAGGAGACCCACTTGAGGTACCTTGGTACAAAAACTGTTGCCACTGTTTTGCTTAGTTAAAGATTACAGACATAACAGAAGTACATAGATAATACACAATGCAATACACTAATAACATCTAATTTCAGATAATACATTATCATTCCTTGATAGAAGAGTTCAATTTTCAATATTTCTCAGGAAGCCATCATCAAGGATATCAGCTTAGCTTGTGAAGGGAGGCTATTCCAGAAAACAAGTGCCATTATGGAAAAACAGAAATTCCTGGCTTCAATCTCCCATGCTCCTCCACCTTCCTAAAAATTTTATACCACAAGCATCAGTTTCTCTTGAAAGATCTCAAGAGAGGTCAACTTTATTGGAGCAGCAGTCCTAAATAAGCCTAGGTGCTTTTTAGTAAAAACTGGCACTCTGAATGTTACCCCAAATCCATCAATGTAGGGCCTACACAACAGATGTAATTTGATCATAGTAACCAATCAATATAAAGGTCACTACCAATATAATTTCTGAGTGGTTTTCGAAGCCAGTCTCATGCACAGCACACTGCAGAAGCTAAATCATGGGGTAATAACTGTGAGTCATTGTAGCTTATAGTTCCAAGAATGCTTGCAAATATGGCACCAGTCAAAACTGGATGAAGGCCTTCCTGGATATCCAGTTGCCTTCTAGCAATAGTTAGGGAGTAGTTACCCGGTCTGCTCCTTCAGGGGCTATGCCATTCACTTAAGAGCAAAACTGGAGACTGAGAGAAAACCACAGTGAATCAATAGTAACTCCATCTTCTTCGTGTTCATTTTCAGCTTGCTTCATCTAATCCAAATTCCAACAGCCCCTCAACAGGAGGAATCTGCAATGGACCTATTGGATAGGATTGAACAGAACCAAGACTTGTGTTCTACCTTTAACAAAGTACTCCAAAAGTAATTCATAAGACCAACCAACTGCCTCCATCCATGCACAAACTTGAAACCTGACTTTAGAGTGTTCTTCAGCTGAATCCCCACTAGGGAAGATCTTATTTATTTATAAAATGATATAGCTATGCATCTTAAACAAGTTGCTTTGGGTGGTTAACAGTACTCACACGAATTATATTATAAAGTAAATATGAAGCAAGGCCGAAAAATGCAATTAAAAGATAACTTCATGAGACCTTAAGAACCAACTCATAACACTAATACACACATAAGCTTCCTCTAGCAACCTTAACACCTGGGAAAAAGCCAGGGCTTCACAGCTTTCCAGAAGGCAGATAGGGTTGAAACCTTTCAGATTTCAAAGGAGTACTGTTCCCCAGATCAGGGATCTTAGTTGTCTGCTGGATCCTATTAGATGACATTGTTTTACAAAATGGACTTAGTCTATGTCTTCCTTGATGGACTGAGCAAAGACTGTAAGACACAGCGTAGAGACTGAGCAATCATTATTAAATACTTAAGAGAAGCCTTTAAGGAGGCGACATACCACAATATCTTTCAAAGCTGACAGCGTCACTCCATCTTAAAGAGAAACGATGAAAGAAGCAAAGAAGCTTCTTGGATAAAAAGTTAAACATTTTCAAGGAGAAAAAAAAACGAAGAAAGTCCAGTTGCCTTTGGAAAAACAATGAGACAATGGCTTCGTCCCAATCCAGATTATCACACATACCTGGATCCCATATTAGAGCAAGGAAGGACATGAATTATACCTATAAATGGCAGGAGTCCTACTAGAGAACATCCCATCTACTTAATTGTAGTCCATTAGCTAAAGAGAATCCCAGATAACCCAATCAGTTAATTTATTAAAAACTGCACATTGAAAAATCCCAACGCTTAACAAAAAATTACCACAAAGATAGTTTATCGGGAAGTAGGCCAAATTAGTCTATCATCTTACTGAATAAAATCTGAACATGTGCCTACTTATTTTTTAGACATAACATTTATATCACAAACCAGCTACAAACTTGTGCATACTTGACTGAGGCTGATGCCAGGACAGTTATTTAACTAATCATTTACAATTACATTCTACTTGTTTTCATATACTCCTTACAAAGTTCAAGATACAGTAAGGCAAATTTTAATAACATTTTGTGTGTAGTAGTTTACATGATGTTTTCAAATCTTTTCCAGATATTGCTGTGTAAAATATTGTGCAAAATTCAGCCTAAGTTAAGAAATTATATTATCTGATATTATAACGCTTGTTTTTATACCATTCTTATACCAATGTCATTCATAACTGTTTATCTGATTGAATTTCAAATTATAACTCCTTTTCCTATCATAAAATGCTTTTCAAGAAGATAATAATCTCAGAATATGGAAGACTTTATTTTATTACAGGAGTTGTTGACTGAAAATATGCTAATTGTAGTTTCAGTATCAGAAAAATCTCAGTTTAGATGAATCTCTAAATCAGAGGTACTTTTATGTATTTTCCAGGCCTGTGGGGGACATAACACTGAATTGGTGACATACTGACAACTAGTTGCTATGCTTCCTATAATCCAGGAAAATTATTCTTTGTTTTATCTGCTTTAATTAGTCTATTAATGTTTTAATAGATGGACTAAATCTGATTCACCTTTTTAGCGCTGTTTGTCCACCTAATAAGAATCTAAGGCAATAGAACAAGTAGCTTCAATCATTCTTACTATTTTCCCCTAAAATGTGAGACATTTTCCAGAGAATATTTTTTTCACTACTCTTACGCATTTAATTACAAAGTTATAAATTCAGAGAGAGCAGCAGAGTCCAAAGATTAAATGTTGCACAAGACAGTCATTGCTAGCATAACTGAAGACGTCTGGGTTAAAATCTATTATTTTAGAGGATTAAATTCAAAGTTCTCACATAATACTCTGGAATATACAAACAGTTGCAGCCCAAGTATGGTATTATGGAAATAATCATGTCAGAGAGTTGCAAAGGACTTTACATATCATTCTAGTCCAATCCCTTATTCAGCGCAAGATACACTGGATCATTCTGACAGATGGCCGTCCAGACTTTGCTTAAAGATCTTCAGCATAGGACAAACTCAGCACTTCATGTTCCACTGTCTGATGTCTCCAACAATGAGGAAGTTCTTCCCCACATCTAACCTGAATCATCTTGTATTTTTAGCCCACTGGTTCAGATCTTGTGCTTCTCCAGCTGACAGTTCTTCAGATGTTTGGAGACTACTACCATTTATCCATATCCTTCAAGCTTTCCTTACAAGGCTTGGTTTTTAGTCCTCCATCATTCTGATAGTCCTCCTTTGAACTCACTCTAATGTGTCACTCTCCCTTTCCAGCTATGGTGATTAGAACTGGACATACAGGCAGAGTCTAATCACAGCAGAATAGAGTGGAACAATTACTTCCCATGAGCTGCATTTTATTAACTCTTTTGTTAATTTCCTAAGATAACAAATGCCTTTTTAACAGTGGCATCACATTCATGTTTAACTTGTGATTCTTTAAAGCATCCCCCTTTGAGCGTGTCATATAGGTGCTGCTGGCAGCAGTCATACAAATGCCTGAAAGGGACGGGTGAACCTCTTATCTTGGGTTGTAGCTATGGAATCCTCCATTCAATCATGAACTGAGTGGAGTTTTCTGCATGTTTGGCTTTAGACCTGAAAGCTCCCCATCTTCAAACTTTTGTAGTGAATGTGCTGACAGTTTTTTCATACTTAAACTTGTTGGTTTATTGTTGGTTACTTCATTCATAACTCAGATAATTGAGTTTACTCGTATCAACTAGTTATGAATATATAGAAATTTTACGATTTAGGTTCCAGATAACATTCATATTTATATAATCTATTTTATCATAACATGTTTCAAGGCCCTTAAAGTCATATATTACATAAATTGTATTCCATTCTCCCACTTTGCCCAAACTTAGGTTAATAATTTAAGGCTCATACTAAATAGCTTATCAAATTCAATTCATGTTTGCTAGCACCACAGTAGTGATGATCAGTCTGCCACAGATTCTGTTCAAGCTTCATGAAAGCCTGGTACAATAAAAGTTTCTAAACAAGTAGTAGTATAATATATTATGTGTTGGGCAAAGTTCATTAGTATCCACAGGAACAATTACCAACTGCTTTAAACTTCCTTCCCTGAAGAGCTTGTTTTGAAAAACAAACTATTCTATGGGGAAAATTATTGTCACATCTAATGAAATGTTAAAATGAAGCTTATTATTTTTCAGTTGATGGGAAAAGCCAGATTCATTTAATGGCTTCATGCTTCACTTAACAACTTCAGTAATTTGTTTAACCACCATAGCAAAGAAACAAGGTCATAAAATCAGGTGACTCAACATTCACCTTGCAGTTCTGGTCCCAATTATGATTATAAGTTGATTACTTATGGTAGTTGGCTGGTTTTGGATAAAACAAAGTTATGAACCAAAAACTAGAGATGATACATATCCTTAGAAAATATTTGTTTCAAACATATTTTTATTGATAATTTTAAGGGAAAAATATAAACAAAGAAAAAGAACAAAGTTAGAAATCAAGGGGTTTACACGTATTATAGAAACTATAATTTTTTCTATATATCATTAATTGTAAATAACTGATTACATCATTCTAAAAATCTGAAAATTCATAATTATTGTAAACTAGACCCAATATAAATGTCAAAATGTTAATTATAAAATGAATCTGTATTAAATTGTAATTTAGAAATTGTTTCCTATTTCAATTAAATTGTATATCAGATTTATTTTAAAATATGAAACTATTCTGGTCATAGAATCACATTCCAACAATAGTTAGTCATTCTTCCATTGAAGAGATCAAATTTCATTTGCAATTAGGAGGCAGAAAATATCATCACAGCATTTATGATACACAGAGCTAATTCGGTAGTACTGTGGGAATATACTGTTCAGTAAAATTTAGCAGGAATATTAAAGGTTGAAAAGTTAATTCTACTTTCAAGATTTGTTTCATTCTGAGATGAGTCACTTTCCAAATTTGTTAAGCTACACAGCATAGCCACCATACTTGAAAAAAAGTGATCTGACCTTATCCTCACACTTCTAGTCATTTTTAGAAAATGACTTATCCATTTTAGTGATTAGGATTGGGATAATATACTAAAGGCCCTGTCCCACTGCACTTACGGATACAAAGAGGATGTAAAACGTTAAAAAAAGCTTGCCATCCGTTGGAAAAGGCTATGAATCCGTTGTGTACTCATTGCATACGTGTTTCATACGCTCTATCCTTCGAGGATCTGTCCACTGCGATTTCATCCGCGCAAGAAGTTTTGAGCTGCAAAAAACTTTGTGAACGGATGAACTTTCCGCCGTGTACAATGTAAATCCGTGACATATGAGCAACAGACGTTCTATGTCCGTTTATCATCCATTAAACGTCCGCTGTATCCTCTCTGCATCCTCTGAACTCACATCCGCTGCAGCTGAAAATGGAAAGAGGGAGGAAAGAAAGGATACATGGAACGTCTATACATCGTTAGTAGCACGGAAATAGAAAGGATGCGTTTGCATCCGATATACATCAGCGCGGTATCCCCTTTCTTTCCTTTAGGCGTACGTGATGCATCTGCTTCATCCGCTATGCGTCCGCTTCGAAATTCTCCCCCGGAACCCCTTCGGAGGTGTCATCCGCTATCATCCACGAGGCTTCCTATAAACATCCGTTTAACATCCCCGCTACATACTACCCACGTCCGTTCTTTTCCGTTGTTTATGCAAATTTTCGCCACTTTTTGAAATGGATGACAACGGATGGAGCCACCCCTGAAATCTTCCTCGTCCGCTGTGTCCTTTATGCATATGTTTTGCGTCCGTCGGCCAGTGGGACCTAGCCTTAATGACAGAACATTTCATGTCATTTTTTCTAAGTAAAACATACAGTGTGAATTTAATATTTTTCTTCCATTGAAATTCTCATAGTTGCAAATCCATTACAGGATATAAATTCTGCAACCATTTAATCATACAGTCTAACTTGTACAGTTTCTGAGTCTTGTTTCATCTCTAATTACAAATAAGCTCCAGAAAACCTTCTGAATGTTGTAAGATTTTTCAAATTCAACTAAATCTTGAAATATCCTTGTTTCTGCCATTCTTTTAATATAGACTATGTGAAGATGCTCAAGCCAATCAAATGGACTGAGTGATTATGAAGTAAAAGTCTCAAAATATTTTTTGTTTCATTAATATATTAAATCTCACAAACTATATGACCTATCTCTCACTATGCAATATAAGAAGTCGACTTACAACCATTGTTTAGTGACTGAAGTTACAATGATACTGAAAACAATAGCTAGTTTTCACATTTATGACCGTTGCAGCATCCCCATGGTGACTTGACCAAAATTTGGGTGCTTCACAACTGGGGTCTATTTATGATATCATGTGAATACCATTTACAATCTCCCCAACCAACTTCCAACAAGCAAAGCTAATGGAGAAAGCCAGTTTTGGCACAATTCTCTTAATAACTGTAGTGATTCACTTAATAAATGTGGCAAAAAAGCTCATAAAGTGGAGAGCAATTCACTTAACAACTGCCTTGCTTGGCAACATAAATTTTGGGCTCAGTTGTTAAGGACTACATGTACAGTTTGTTACTCTGTGATCTTTTATATATTACTTATTTTTATTTGCATCAATTCAAGATATCTGTGCACATCATCTGGAAATCCTGTTCCTTCCACAGAGAGTGGCTTCACTGTCTGTAATCCATCTTAAACTACTAGCATGGCACTAAATTTGAAGTTTGGAGCTCCCCAATTGTTACTTTTATTTGGATAACTTTGGTCAACCAGGTCCTTAAGGCACATTCATACACCAAGAAGAAAAGTGACTCTCTTATAGAAATCCACAGCAAGGCAAGCATGATCAAAAAAATCCTGTTTTCCATGTTCAATTCTCAATGACTATCAGATGAGAATTGCCCATGGTTTCATAACCATCATAAATACATGGCGGTTGCCAAGCATCTGATTTGTATCAAGTGACTGGAGGGCACTGTGATCAGTCATAGGTTTGAAGACAGGTTACAAGTCATTTTCTTCAGCACTGTTGTTAACTTTGTTTGGTTGTTAAATGAATGGTCATAAGTTGAAGTCTACTTGTATAGAAATGGTTTTATATATTCCAACTGTTAGGGTTTCAATACAACCTAGAAACCTTTTTTTTATGACCTCCAAAACTTTTGAATTTGCCAGTATCAAGGTTTAATTGTATCAAGATTTCTTGCTTTCAGTTCCTGATCATCCCTTTGTCCCAAATGTGCTTTTGAATGTGCTTTTTGAACTGAAAAGGTGCTTTTTGAATTGAAGAAGCTTCTTTGATGAGAAACAAAATATTTTCATTGAAAAAAAACAAGGAAGTCCAAGTTGCCTTTTGAAAAGAACCTTTGGGCCAACCATGTCCTGGATGATTGAGAATCTCTGTAGATGATTGTCCCTTTGATGTTTTTGATGCACTTAGTTTAATAGTTTTAATATAGTTTAATAAACAAATAATTCCCTCAACAAGGTTCAACTATTACAAAGTCTGCACTACTATTACTGTTAATCTTCTCATCTTTATCACCCATCCCCTCCCACTTGTGACTGTATGACTATAACTTTGTCACTTGTATCCTTACAATTTATATTAACTGTTTCCTAGTATGATTTGATTGCTTACTGTACTCTATGACTATCATTGTATTGTACCTTATGATTCTTGATGAATGTATCTTTTCTTTTATGTATACTGAGAGTATTTTCACCCAAGACAAATTCCTTGTTTGTCCAACCACACTTGGCCAATAAAGAATTCTATTCTATATGGTTTTTATGTTCTTATGTTTATGTTCTAAAAAGATTGGAAGCTGCCTAAAATAGTTATAATATGCTATAAATGGTATAAATAAATAAATCCAGTTTGAGCTTAAATAGAAAAAAAACAACCTGTGATATATATTTCATTTCTATCTTACCCTTCTCTGGAAACTCTACATGTTGATGACAGGCAATCTTCTGCCTGGGGAATAATGAGACCTGTTTAGCCTTAAAATAAAAGAGCACTGTGTACTTGAAAATTCCCATGTAAATGTATTAGCAGTTGATATCGTCACTGTTTCTCTAATGAACACCATTTATTAAACAGTAGTGCTCCCCAGCTGCTACACTAGGATTCAAGTGGAAGAGCCCTAACAATGTTACCATGGTAGAGAACCGAGGGCACATGAGGAAGAAATCCAGAACAAGTTGTTGACATGAACAGTTACTTTGCAACAACTACCAATGGAGAAACAGGCTTTACCCAGCAACACACAAAAACACAGAAAAGTACTTACTGCAAAAAAGGAAAAGGTGGTTCATAGCAACATTGGGAAGATAATTTTACATTACAGAAATTTTAACAAAACAGTATTAATTGTGTATCCAATAGCATACTGTGCTTTTGTAAAAAAATTTTGAGCAATGAAAAAGTCTTACTGATTTCTAACTATTTTTCCTCCACTATGCCACAGTTAGCAACAAAGCTAGCATTTTGCTATGTAGTTATCTTCTAGCTGAACGAAGAAGTTTTCATATAAAAATCCCACATTAAAATAAATTAAAAACTAGAGGGGGTACATGTCATAGTTTTATTTTGATATATTCCTCCTGATTTTTTTCTTTATATTGTTCATGGTCAATACTGAATCAGCAAAATATTGCTAGTTTTGAATTGTTAACTTTACAGTGAACGTTTATCCTTTAAAAAAAGAATTTGAACGTTATATGTTTTTCAATATTGTGCATCAATTGTGATTATTTTTCTAACAGCTCTAACAACGGACCAAAAGTTAAAATAACCAGCCAAAGAAATTCCAGGTTAAGTTTATTTCTGGAGTATGTTTCATTAGGGAAAGGGTTATGGAAACACCCAAAAAAGGGATTAATTGATTCAGTCAACTAAATGTTCAATAGTTAAATTTAACCCAAATAGATTCATAATCATATAGATTACATTCATTACACACAATCATGTTTTTGGAACACTATGTCCGGCCAACTAGATCTTTATTGCCTACCTAGTCTTCCAAGAAGCTGCAGAGAAACTGTTAACATACAGTACATCTCAAACACTGATTGGATATAGCAATATTTGCCTTCCTGGCCAATGGAGAAGTGATGAGATATGATATAAAGTAGAAGAGATCAGAGATACCATCGAGTTCAATAAACTGCTAAGTGCATGAATCCAAATTAAAGCAGTCCTCAGATATCTGCAGTCATGCAGATATTCTGCATGAATATAAGCAATTAACACACCTATAAGTATTCTGAATATTTTTTTTAACCACTGAACTGCTCTTACTGTTATTTTTCCCTCTGTCAGTCAGCTGCGATCAGGCTTCCTATTCACTGCTTCATGTTCAGCACATCAGTGTGAAAAAGACTCTCTTCTGATTTTCTTTTGTGTAATATAGTTCAGCTATCTTGCATTTTCTCTTGTGGAAGGCAGACATTTCTAATTTTCTTTGCTTATGACTCCCTAGAAATTAACTTCTACCCAGATCATCCTTCTAATTGTTGTTCTAATTAATTCTAAAAATTGTTCTAATTTTACTGAATGGTACCCACAACTGAATACCATACTGGAGCATAGGTCTAACCTGTGCAAAATAAAATGGAGTAATTATAGGTAGCCCTTGATTTACAACAGTTAATTTAGTGACTGTTAGAAGTTTCAATGGCACTGAAAAAAGTGACTTACAACTTTTTTCCACACTTATGACCGTTGTAGCATTCTCACTGTCATGTAATCAAAATTTGGACGCTTGGCAACTGACTCATAATTATGATGGTTGCAGTGTACTGGGGTCATGCAATCACCTTTTGCAACCTTTTGACAAGTAAAATCAATGGAGAAGCCAGATTCACTGAACAACTGCGGCAAGAAAAGTCATAAAATGGGGCAGGGTTTGCTTAACAACGGTCTCACTTTGCAATATAAATTGTTAGGCTCAACTATGCAATAACAACATGCAACTCCAATGGTTGCATGTTGATTCCCCTCTTGATGTAGACCCCATATATTGCCCTTTGAGTTTGGAAGTCAGGAAATATGAAACTCACCGGTATTCTAAACTAACTTCATATAGTACTTTTAGACATTAAGCATTCCTTATACATAAAAATCTTTAAAACCACAGAACAGAAACTGGGAACATATGGCTGGCTTTTGATAAAACAAAATCTGTACAATATATATTGTCACTTTTGCTCCCCATCACCTCCCTTTTCTTCTCTTCCCTGTTTCACTGTGCCATAACTCTGTCACCTCTTAAATCTTCAGTATCTTTCTTCCTGCTTATAAAATTAACTTCACATTTGAAATAGTTATTGTCCATTTTTAAAAAAATCTATTGTTCACTATCCATTTCTTACAAAAGAGAACTTGTATAAAATAATGTACTATTGGTATATGTCTGTGATGGCGAACCAATGGCACGTGTGCCAGAGGTGGCACGCAGAACTCTGTGGACACATGAACCATCACCCCATCTCAGCTCCACTGCTTATGTGCCGTGCCTCCCACTGGCCAGATGGTCTTCGGGTCTCTGCCGCGCATGTGCCGCGCATGTGCAGGGCACATGCAGGGGATGTGCCTGCATGGGTGGGGGTGGGGTGCATGTGTAGGGACGCATACGTATTGCATTTTGGAGATGCGCATGTGCGTGCTTTGGGAACTCAGTGCTGAAAAGGTGAGCCATCACTGATATATGTCACAGATAAATTGCCTCAAATATACAGTATAAAGAAGCTTCACATTTTTGATAACAAGTTTGATGAAAGTGCAAAAAAGTAGAAAATTCTGGATGCACAAACATTTACAGATTCAGAGGCTTTTAAAAATGAATATATAATTTATTAATTATAATTTTATCCCACTTTTATTTTTTTATAATAATTCAAAGTGGCAAACATACCTCGTACTACTTGCTCCTCCTATTTTCCCACAGCCACAACTTTGTGATGTGAGTTGGGCTGAAAGAGAGTGACTGACCCACAGTCAACCAATTGGTTTCTATGCCTAACACAGGACTAGCGCTCACAGCCTGTTTCTAACCTGGTGTCTTAATCACTAGAGCAAACTGGCTCTTGTTATTGTGATTACTATATGCACAAAGATGGGAAAATTTGACACTACCCACAATGGAGGAATGGTTGGTGAATATGATGGAAATTGCTGAGATGGCTAAATGAACTTCTTTGATCAAAGATAGTATTTACATTTGTTCTTGACTGGAAACCACATGTATTTTTTGTGTAAGACAAACAAGCAAGCAAACAAAAAGAACTTTTAAAAAATATGGTTTTGATGATTATACAGGAGAGAATTAGGTTGTAACCATATACTAAGAATTTATAATTGTACTACCGTAAAGAAGATTGAGAGCTATATCTTTTTTTTTCTTTCCTTTTTTCTTTCTTGCATTTTTAGCTTTCTTCAATTTCTTTTTTTTACTTTATATTACCATAGTTGGCATTAGATTTACACATACACACACACACACACCATCTTTGTTCTTCATTTTTTCACTGCCCTGCTCTCTATCTCCAGGAGCCAGATATGAATGCTTTCTTTGTGACAGCCTGTAAGACTTAGAAAATGGTGGGGTGAGTTAATTGCTCTAGAGAGCAAATGATTTAATTTGTTATCTGAAGCTGAAGAATGCTTTCGAAGGAGGTAAACCAGATAATACAGGTGAAATGGATTCAATCTTCCAGAGCATTTGACTCTCTTCAGAAGAATTATCTTTAAATACTCTTTGCCTACACTAACATATTCATTAACTTTGATCAACTTACTATTGCTATAAAGAAGGAAATTTTTAGGGAAACAACCATTGAGAATGGGCATAATTTTTAGGTGACTCTCAGTGCTTTTTGAGCAGTGTTCTTTGTTCTTGAGGCAACAACTCAGCCCAAAGAAATTGGAAATGTGGTTTACAGATATAAGAAGTTGAAAGGTATCTCTATATGCATAACACAACAAGCCATTAAATTTTTAGAAAGGACTGTCAAATTAAGGGTACAAAAATTTCCACTACTATACGGCAGCAAAACTTTGATTTTTCTGTAAGATATCATCTACTGGTTGTCTGAATTTCTGCAGTCTAGATATGGTAACCTTATGAATAGGAATCAGATCTAGGCCCCACCAGGAACTGACCAGAATCAATTTTTATGAACCATATGTTACTATCTGGAAAAAAAGATTATCCCTAGCTAGTTTCAAATAATAGATTTGGGGCACTGTCATCCTCCTGGAAGAATTAGACTCCAGAGATGGAGAGCAGAGATTAAGAAAGTAAACCTGATCCATAAATGTCATTGCTAAGAGATTCCTCAGAGTAAGGTTCATGTTTCTACTTTTCCCACTTTTCATAAGTAAATATTCAAGGCAGCACACTTAGGAAAAAGACTGTTATTATGAAACAAAAAACAGAGGAAGTCCCTCCTGATCTTGCGGTTCTTTTTCCTCCTCTTCTTCCCACTCCTCTCCCACTTTCAGAAGCACCTGTGTATGGATATGCATAGTTGCTGCTAGGCAACAAACCAGTGCACTTTTACTGCTTTCAGGCTATCCAAAAATCAAAAGATTATAGATATGTTCCAAATGTTGACAGCTTCAGCTCTCTTTGCAGAAACAGAGATTAGAATGTAAGAATAGAAAAAATTGGAGGGGAAAAGGAAGATGAAAGAAATGAAAAATGTGGGGGGTAAATCTGCAAATCAAAGCTATGTAGAGTCATAGGGATAGAAATTTAATACTACTAAAAGTGTGACTCAATATGATGGAATACAAACTTATCCCAATTGAATTTGCTTGATGGAATATTCACACAGGAGAGTTGCAGGTCTATTAGCAGATATATTGTTGAAACGTTGGGCTTCTATATATTTCCTCTATTTCCTTTCTGTAATGTAGATACTAAAAGACTTGTAATTTGAATTTCCTACAGTGATTTTTTTATGTTTGAAATCAAGCACTATATTTGTAGTTTTAATTAGGTGCTTATTATGGCTGAGGCACTCTTCTCCAATCTGTGTTTGAGATCAGAGTGTAACCAATTGGACTCTAGCTGACTTAAAGAACTTACACATAAAACACCATACAAATCAATATAATTAACTGAAACTGTAAACCCTTTCTAATTATTTTCAAATGATTGCTACATTAAAATGATTACTATTATTTTAAATATATATGCTTAACATGTCAGTATTAATTTTAATTAACCATTTCAGAAAAGCCACATTTTCATCTACTTCTGGAAGCCATGAGGGTGGGAGCCACACTCATCCAAGAGGAGAAGCTATTCCAAATCAGGGGAATAGCTAGAAAGAAATGCTCATAATCACACACACTCCTTATGCCATATCTCCTGATAGGTTTGGACCCTTAGCAAGCTTATCCTAGTTTTTCAGTATGTTGTATGGTGTTTTATGGTAGACAGAAACACTTGGAGAAAGGTAATCTCTAAGATAACCAGCCCTGAGTGACCTGAACCCTGAATTGCACTTGGAAAATTACTGGTAATCACTGTAGGTCTTGCAGATGAGGTGTACATACTGCCATGTTCTAGACCAGGGCTGTCAAACTCACAGCCCATGGGCCAGATATGTCACTTGTTGGCCACACCCAGTTTAGTGTAGGGGAGAAAAGTCCCGATACCTCATGTGACGACATTGTGCTGCCATGAGTTTGATACCCCTGTTCTAGACTAGTTTCCAAGTGATGTTCAAGGACAGCCTACATAGAATAAGTTACAGTAATTTAATATCTAAATGACAAGGGTATGAATGACTATCTCAAATCAATCTGTTCCTATTGTTAGACTAAAACAGCCACACCAGCAAAACCTGTCTAAAGGTCTTCCTAGTCACAGGCTCTACAAACTCTGAGTGGGAACTGAGTCCAGATAGACTCTAAGTTTGTGAGCCGGCTCTTTCTGAGGAAGCACAATCTTATCAAAAGCCAAGGTTGATTAATATTGGAATCAATCAGCCTTGGAATCAATAACACTTTGCTAGTTTAAATTGAATTGGAGTCTGTTTTTTTCCATTCAGAGCTTGATAGCCTTCAAACATTGGGTCATTCCATCATATCTCCCAATAGGCTAAGCATGGAGATATGCAAATGAGGTATTGCATATTGTACAATTATCACACCCCACTTGAAACCAACAGATGACTCAATGCTCTCATGTAGATACTGAATAAAATAGGCATCCTGTAATAAAGTACCTTTGGTTTAACCTCCCTAAACCATACCACCACCTGGACCTATCCACTTTGGTAGAAGTAGAACCACTACAATGCTATGTCTTCAATTCCTGATTTCTGTAAGCAGGCCAGAAGGTATGCTGCCAACAATATTGAAAGCTTCCAAAAAAATTCTAAGACTTCAATAATGGCAGCCTCCATCCAAGTCTACCATGACTCATGTATTGTAATCTATAGCTCATACAATTTTCTTTGTTAATTTTTGTATATCATAACACACTGAATTATTGATAAGATTGGTAAGGCACCCAAGTTAAGTAATGTGACTCTGAGTTGTGTGAAGCATAAAAACTACTTACTTGCAAAATTAAAGATTTATACCACAGAAAACACACACGTACACATGCATACAAAATGAAATTTGAAATTATAATTACTGTATCAAAACATATTAGAACATCCTTTCAATACATTCAGACATCTTCACTAACAACTTCAAAATAAGAAGCAATGAGCATCAAAGTACAGAATAATTTGATAAAGTGAATGCACAGCAGCAATAAAGAAATGCTGACTCCTTTGCTGATGTCAAAACTACTGTTTATATTAGAATAGAAATTCTCTGTATGTTAACATGAATGTTTTCTTAGTAACACAATCTGAATCTATATCCAATACATTTTGATTATTTAGGAGAGCTTCATTTTCAAATAATTATTCCTACAGCCTGATCCTTACCATATTTTACTCTAAATTAAATTTAACTGATTTAAATGAGATATAATTTCAATTATGATAGAAATCTTATCTGTATTTATGTAATGGCAGACTTATATGATTAGTTAGTAGGGGAAAAATCTAATTTCATTCAGAGGTTCCATAAACAAAGATACAGATTTTTCTCTTCTCCCATTGGACATGCATTCAGACAGCACAATTATATAACCAAAGGAAATATATACATTCCTTCCTGATATAGAAATTCAAATCTGATTCCTCATAGTTTATACATATTTGTGCCTATACAAACACATTTCACTTAAAGTAGAAAAAGGTTGTACCTATGCACAATACTAATGTTGAATAATGATTAAGGTTCAGTAATGGGACAGGTTTCAACGTGCATTTGACTTTGGTGTAGCTAGATTGGTTTTGAGGTAGTCTACCTTATAAACCTGTTGTAAGAATAAAATGAAGGGACTCCATCATGAAAGATGTTTGGTCCCTAAGGAGATCCAGTTTATTAATGTAATATTACCATCTCCACACCTACACTACTAATCTAAAATGATCTTTTAGATCTACAGATCTAAAATGAAAGATTCAAAATGGAAGCTATTGTATCAATGATACCACTGCTTTAAATCTAAGCTGAGGATGTTGTTCAACAGAATGGCTGTATTTATCCCATTCAAATTACAACTGTCTACATTCTAGGTTAGCATCAAACAAAAGTTATTCTGCATTAGAAGCAGTTAAGATATTCTGGAATTCCTTCCCAAACATATTAGCCCATGTTTATATGTAATGTATAATGGCTAAGAATATAAGATTGTTAGTTGAGTCAAGGGGGCTGATAATATGACTATTCCCTCTTTTAATCAGGGCACCCTCAGTATGGGTCAAAAAAGTCAATATGGCAGATATAACTATTCAATCAAAGCTCTGTCTCTTTTCATATGTATGCAATGAGTATAACACACAAGAAAAAAAGGTGGGGCTTTAATGATGTACTCATATCTTGATTTTTTTGAGCCACCACCTGTGGATGCCTCTGCTTTTAATAGCAGGCTACTATATTATTATGCTTGAGTATTTTTATAAATGCTTTGCCATATTACTCTGAGAAGGACTTCCATGTTTCTTCAATCCAAAAGAGGTCCACTAAATCTGTATAGTTGATTTTTCCAAGTTAGAAAACCAACAAATTCACTTTATAGCAACTTTCTTATTATTAGATCTAAACCAAATCTATCATTTTCTGATGTAGCAGTATTTGAATGCTCAATATATTTGACAGGGACATTCCCAATCTGCCTCTTTACAAGAATGACATGGTGAAGTCCACATATCATTTATCAACTTTAATAAATAAAAGGACAGGAGAAAAACATTGTTCGATCAAATAGATACAACTAACAGATTTACATTTGTAAGGGAGCTGTGCATACCACGATAGACAATTCTATATTACTGATACTAAAAAAAAATCACACTGAATTCAGTGATAGCTTTTCCCAAGTTGGTACAATACTGAAGCTTTAAAAATTATGTAGTTAAATATTAGCTATCTTAAAACAAAAGTTTATTATTCTTAATAAATTATTTAAACTAACAATCAAGCTATATGAATGTTTTCTGAATAGCTGCATTTAATACAAATACATAACATTTAAACTGTATTTATTTAAAAACAGACTAGCTCTGCCACATCACAAACCTAAACCAGAGATAGTCCTTTACCAAATTTGTCTCACAGAAATCATACAAACATATTGTGATTCTTATTAAACTAGTAATAAACCCAATAATATCCCCCCCCCCCAAATAGGAGAAATAGACTAAAAAAATTCAGGTTTCATAGTTAGTGACAACATAATGACATAGTTATTATATTATATCAGAAGAAAGGAAACACATAAAATTATCCATTATTATCAATGAGTCCTCATAATTCATTTTGATCAATACTAGTAGTAATCCTGGATGTATTTTTTTCCAGATTATATTTGGAACATAATGAACGCAACAAAGAAAAAAACATTTTACTGCTATTTGCCAACTGTGAGCACAATCAAACAATCTTAAATTTCTGTCAATCATTCAATAATTTTATTGGCTGCAGGTCATCAATGAAGAAATAGGAAGTAGCTGTTCCTTTCTATTCCCTTTCATTATGCAAAATAAAAAGGAAACAATCATGTATATGGTATTACAGTACACAACAGAAGTGGGAACAGGGCATAGGAACCACCAAATTTTCATTCTTATGCCCTGTTTCACCTTCTGTATAATGCCTTTTCCTATACTCTAAAAAATATTTGAAGACATATTCCAACTAAGAGTCTACGATCTCCCTCTGATTGCTGAGGGTACCATCTGGTAGACTCTGAATTCTTTTTATCATCAATTTCTCTTGCCTTATGCATTATCTATAATTATATAGAAGATTTCCCCATGGAGACCAAAAGATGGAGGTGACAAAACGAAAGGAGTGAGATGAAAATTTTTAACCTTAACATTTGTGTGTATCAGAATAATATATGCAAGTAACCTCTGCTCTAAATAAATTATTACAAGCTGTACAATGGTTTATATGAATGGCTAGCACAAACTAAATCAAAATATTGGATCAAAGTTTTCATAAGGATGAAATGGAGTTTCTACAAGCAGTATAATCTTTCTGATAAAAAAACATCACTAATTTTCACCTACATTGTACACTAAGTTAAAACCAGTCTCAAATTTTACAAACCACAAAACTGAAAACTGATATAGTTTTGCATATCTGTTATTTACATTATACTCATTTTAAATATTTGGGGAAAGTAAAATGCAGCATTATATCAGAATAGCTTCTTTTTCCTTCTTGCAATACCAAATAATTTAATTATAATTTTATCACAAAGTCCAAGCCTCACAAATGGAAAATAAGGCACTCCTATTCTTTTTGAGATTTGAGAAGGAGAAAGAAAAATAAATGTTACCTGGGTGTAGTCAAAGTCAGAAAGTGGAGCTATGCTTTTGATGTAATCCGCTCGAAATTGGTTTTCTTGATTAGCTAATGGAACTGGAGGTATTAAAGTGCTCATTGCTGAAACTATAGTCTAGGAAAAAAATAACAGGACATATTAAATACTGATAGAAGTTCATTTAGCCTTAACTGGCAATTTGTTTTATCCAATTGCTAAGTAGGTATATAAAAATAAAAATAAATATTCTTACCACAATTGCATCTTTTACATTTTTCCGAATATCCAGAATTTTTTGTTTCTTTTCTCTGTGTATAACAGCAAAAATCAATTGATTACTCCAGTTATTTCTGAAATGTTCACCAAGTAATAATTTGCCATGCAAAAAACTATTTTCCCTAATCACTATACTCATATCCTGACAGACAATTTGGCATATGAGTTAGCTAAAATAAATGATGAATGGCACATGATATGTTTGCAAGTTAAATAATTAAATATGAAAGAATTTTTGTAAGACACAAATACTTCATCTTGTTCTATGACTTCAGTTCTAGAAGTTAAATCATATCTAAATTATTATTAAATTCTAAAAAATTCTGAGATAAATATTACTGACAATAAACCATGTTTATTTTAAGATAAACATTTACCTTTTTTCTGTAATAGTTATTTCAGACGAACAGATGCTATATCTTTAATCATGCATACAGTCAATAATTAGTATTTGTTGTAAGTAGTCACCATGTTGTTGCTACACAAGGGCCTATTAAGCACTGCAGTAACAACAATGTAAAATAAGGTAGAAAGACCAGATTTTGAGTGTGTGTATGAGGGGGGGAGAGGAAGAATACAAATTCATGATTCTTGGAATATATATGCGTCATTGTAAAGTCCATGCTTTAATGGAAACACCAACAAAATGTGTACAAATACCAGTTCTTCTCTTTGGGCTAACGAGTTCCAAATGGCCTATTTGGATTTTTTAAAAATTTCCCTCCCAAAACATATTAATAATTCTTACTCTGAATTAAATCCATTTACATGCAAGATCCTCATCTGTTTGACAATAGTGCTTTTTCCTGATTCACCAGCCCCTGAAAAAGACGAGAAAAATGCACGATGTAAATAACATTGGGGAGAGGAGAAAATGGGAAAACACAGGTTGAAAGCATCTCTCTCCTCCCAAAATATTGTTACATATACTTTAGTCAATCTCTCCACTTTACACCCACTCTGGTTAATAAAACAGGACTGCATTATTTCCATCTCATCTTCTCTTATATATAAATAGCAGTTTTTCTATATCTGTCTCCCCGGTAAAACTAACTGCACTATTGCACCCTCTTCTCCCCCCCCGTCCCCCCCCGCCTGCAAAAACCATTCTTCTTACCCAGCAGAAGCAAACGGTGTGTGGCTTTATAAGCTAGTCGCTCTTTCTGCAACTGCTTCTCTATTTTTTTGTTGGCTTCTCGCTGCGCTTTCTCATCAATACGTTGATCTTCTGTTTTGCTGTTGCCCAAACACCCCATTGCTCTCCCTCAGGGTGGAAAGTCAGGCTGCACTACCGATATATAATTCTATTCAAACAAATATATATATATATATATATTTTAATCAGAAGATATTTATATCCCTGTGATGGTATCTCTCCTTTTTCTTCCCACCAGTTGTTCAAATAAAATGGTTTCTGGCCGTTTTCTGATCACAGTTGGTTTCTTTTTCCTCCCCCAAAGAGATATAAAAAACTTCCGGAAGAGGTAAGTGTTTTTTAACAGAACAAAAATCTGTACAAAATGCCTAACACACAGTGAAAAGAGAGAAGGCTCCTCCTGGAAATCAGCCTAATGCTGTCTTCCTCTCACCAGCATGCGCGTACATGCAGACACACACACACACACACACAAAAAGACTCGGATACGCGCATAAACACACACACACATACACACTCTTACACGATCCCTATATTTCTCTGTAAAGGTCTATTTTTGTCTTTCTAACTCAGCACTGCCTCTTTCTGTGAGACCAGGAAATAGTGGAAATACAACACTGCAAAATGAAGACAGAAAGGAATGGAGGAGGGAAGAGAGCTGGGTTGCATGATCTGTTTTGATTGCATGAGCTGGGTTGCATGATCTGTTGGTTGGACTTTACAACAAATCCTTAAAAGGGATAGTGGGAATTGGAAAAACAACTGAGGGTAGCTGAATTACTGTTTTAAAAATCCATACTGAATCATGCACATTGTGGTTATTTTAAAATGTGCTTCTGCTGGCATGTGGTTCTAGTTAAGATTCATGCTGTCCAAATATTAAAGTCCATCATGCAAAAGGTGAACCCAGCTATAACTACAGATTATACATTTACAATCTTTAGATGCTGGTCTTTCTAGAAACAGCAACACTTTTAGCATTGCTTCCTCTGTCTTCTCATGTTTCAGGAGATGTTAAAAGCTGATATGTGACTGCATGAGATTTCTAAGCATCCAAGTCAAAGAGATTACTGACAAATGTTAATGTGCTGCAGTGGATGTAAATTCTCAGATTAAAAAACATAAAATAATTTCATTTTTATGCTCATTACTACTGGAGTAATGTCAGAATGAAAACTGTCATTGTATCTTTACTATTTGGAGGGAGGGAGGGAATGAGAATATGGGTGTTGACTGTGATAATATCAAATAGTAAGATCTTCCAGAATATGACAACAAATTCACATAAAGACAAAAATATATTATAGATCTTAACTGTTCTTTACAACCTTAGGTTATATTATAAATATGACCTATAACAAAATTGACTTTTATGGACTCCATAACAACCACCATTATTATAATTTGTATTAATAAATTACAAATTCCTCTCATCCATAAGGATTCTAAGACTGGCAACTCGCTGGATCAGGCTCCTCAGTCTCTGAATCTCAGAGGAGTTGCCACTCTTAGGAACTGGTTGTCAATGCACCAATGGAAGTTGACTCAGCAGATCAGGAGCAGCAGTCAAGTGAAGAGGGTGCCCGGTACAGGATACATTGGCAACTTTGGAGAATCATACAAAGACAAACTACTCCTCAAGAAGCAAACATGCAATGCCCATAGCTGAATAAGAACATCTGCCAGTAATTGCCTCTCCACTGGAAATGTCTTGACAACCTTGGATTTTTGTGTACATGTTTATAGAAATCATAGAATCATATGGCTGGAAGGGACCTTGAAGATTTTCTAGTCCAAGACGCTGCTCAAGGTAGGAGTCTTATACCAAATGGTTGTCCATCTGTTTTTTGAAAACCTCCAATGATGGAGTACCCACAACTCCAGGAGGAAAGCTATTTCCTGGATTAATTGCTTTCACTGTCAGAAAATGTCTCCTTACTTCTTGGTTGGATCTCTCCTTGACAAGCTTCCACTTGTTACCTTTTGTCCTCACTTCTGGTGCCCTAGATAATAAATCAATCCCCTCTTCTTTGCAACAGCCCCTCAACAACTAGAAGAGAGTTATTGGGTCTCCCCTGATCCTTCTTTTCGATAGGCTAGACATACTTAGGTCAACCATTTGTCATGATTTTCCATAGCTCCCAGGCCCATTTTTTTTTTTTGCTCCTCTCTGCACACTTTATGGATCTCAACATATTTTTGTATCATGACGACTAGAACTGGTTGCAGTATTCCAAGTGTGGTCTCACCAGGGCAATGTAAAGTGGTGCTAACAACTTGTGGTTGACTTGATGCTATCCCTCTGTTGATGCAGTTTAGGACTGCACTGGCTTTTTTTGGCTATTGTAGCATACTGCTGGCCCAAACTTAAATGGTGGTCCACAAGGCTACCTAGATCCCTGTCACAGTTACTACTGATGAGCCATAGAATATCACCTATTCTATACCTATGCATTTGGTTTTTCTTACTTAAGTGCAGGAACTTATTCTTCTCACTACAGGATTTGCATCTTATTGGATAGAGCCCAATCCTCATCTGTCAAGATCCTTCTGGATCTCAAGCCTATCTTTATTTATTTATTTTTATTTTATATTCATTTATTTGATTTGTCAATTGCTTACAAGATAATAGATATAAGTATAAACATGAATAAGAATACAGGAAATAGATATGAATAAATGGGGACAATAGGACAGGGACGGGAGACACGATGGTGTATTTATGCTTCCAAAGTATTAGCTATTCCCCCCAGCTTGGTGACTGCAAATTTGAGGAGTTCCCCTTCTATTCTCTTGTCTAGATCATTTATGAAGA
The DNA here is from genome assembly GCA_015471245.1 of Laticauda colubrina. Classification (NCBI taxonomy): domain Eukaryota; kingdom Metazoa; phylum Chordata; class Lepidosauria; order Squamata; family Elapidae; genus Laticauda; species Laticauda colubrina. The sequence goes on along the minus strand of BLBF01000002.1, from coordinate 63,616,279 downwards.
TGTTGAAGATTACTGGGACCAAGACAGAACCTTGAGGAAATTATAGGCCAATCAGCTTGATATCAATATCTGGGGAAATCATGGGAAAAACGAGCATTTGTGAGCACCTAGAAACAAATACGGTGACTAATAGACACAATCACGGCTTTGTTATAAACAGGTCATGCCAGACAAACTTTATTGCCTTTTTTGATAAAATAACTAAATTAGTGAACCAGCGAATTGCTGTGGACATAATACATTGGACTTCAGCAAGACACTTTACAAAGTTGACTGCAACCTCCTTCTTGCTTAGACAGAGCAATATGAGATATTCAGGAGTACCACTTGATGGATTCTCTATTGGCTGACCAACTGCACTCACCGGAAAGTCCTCAATGGAATTATGTCTACATGGAGTGAAGGTATGCAATGCACTGTTCCTTAATTCTCATCCTTTCAACTTCAACAGGCTGATTAACTTCTTTGGTGTTTGACTACTGTATTTTTGTGAGCTATGCCTCTTTGCTGCTGCAATGCCCATTTCTCTGAACTTATACCCTATTTGTCTCCTATAGCAGGGGTCTCCAACCTTGGCAACTTTAAGACTAGTGGACTTCAATTCTCAGAATTCCTCAGCCAGAAAATCTGGCTGAGGAATTCTGGGGGTTGAAGTCCACAAGTCTTAAACGTGTCAAGGTTGGGGACCCCTGTCCTTATAGCACAGGGGTCTCTAACTGGTGGGCCATGGCCCACTGGTGATCTGCGAGAAAATTTTGGTGATCCGCAGAGAAATGTCACCCCTAGAGCACCCCTAAAGCAATTAATCCAGGCTGCACGGGAACACAAAGCTGCACCACCCACATGGCCCGCAGGAACACAAGACTTGTGTCGGAACAACGCGATAGTGAGAGGAGGGGGAAAGGGCGGGGGGGGGGGAACTTGCCTGGCCACCAGGCTGCTTCTTTTTTCTTCTTCTTTTGGCTGCACACAAAGAAAGCAGCAAAAATCTTTCTCTCCCCCAAACTCTGCCAGAAATGAGTCTTTGGGACCCTGCAAGACATCCTGCTCCAAGAGGCTGTGCCAGCAAAGACTCATTTCTGGAAGAATTTGGGGGGAGAGAAAGAAAGACTTCTGCTGCTTCCTTTGCATGAAGCCAAAAGTCTCTTTCTCTCCCTCTGAAAATGGAGCTGGAAATGGTATCCTGCAAACCCAAATAAAGAATGATTGATTGGTAGGAAAACAGGATAGGGAATTTTCCTGCAGACTTTTTTGGGGATTTTCCCAGGGTCTCTGCAGACACAAACCCTGGAAAAATCGGCAAAAAAAGTCTGCAGGAAAATCCCCCACCCCGCTTTCCTACAGATCACAAAATACCATTTCTCTCTCTCTCTTTCCCCCTGAGAACAGAGCTGAAAAGCAGATTAGGAATGAGGTTGCCTTGGAGTGTGTGTGTGTGTGTGTGAGAGAGAGAGAGAGAGGGGGGGGAGGGAGAGAGACAGAGAATACCACCACCAGTCATCCGAGGTTAGATCAGATATCTCTCTCTCTCTCTCCCCCTCCCTCCCTCCCCCACTAATGTCAGCAAGCCACCATCAGTCAAAATTCATATTTGTGGTCCACGGGATTTAAAATTATGAGTTAGGTGGTCCCTGAGGTCCAAAAGGTTGCCGACCCATGCGTATTGCATGCTTCTGGACTGAATGTCTACATTACCTATGTTGTGCCCTTTTATCAGACAAGACTCCACTTCCCTGTATTTTCTGAAGTTCATATGTATACATTTGCCCAGCAGGCTCTCTACTTCCTTTGTAATTGACTGCAGTATTATTCATCAGTAAACCACTTATAAATTAAGCTGGTATGTTTGCTCAGCCTGAAATTGGACATTGTCATTTTTCATGATAATGAAAAATAATTAAAACATGACAGCACAACCAAACAAACTAATATCAAACAAACAAATCAATAAAAAAAACCCTTTTGAGGTAAAATAAAGATGAGATCAAACCATTCAATCCAACCCTTTTCAGAAATGTTCCAATTTCAGTAAGAAAATCCTGAACATTAGAAATGATAGAAGAAATCATAATTCTAAAAGGAGTATTTTCCACAGGACTGAAGCAGCAACTAAAAATATTACTTCCTGGCTTCCAATTTATTACTTCACAAGTATAGGTTTAGATCAAAAGCTTCTGCCAATTTATTGAATGGGCTGATTCAAGTAGAAGGCAATTATGAAGGTTCTTAAACACCAAGTTATGTTCAACTTTATATCTCAAAACCCAGACTCTGAATTATGCTTATTAATCTACTGGTAACCAATGTAAAGTCTGAGGCACAAATGGGTGCTCTTTTCTGATAATGCCCACCAGTAATAAGGCTGCTGTATTTGCACATTCAAAATTTCCAGATGTTCAAAAATCAACCCAATGTAGAACACACTCTAGGAATCTAATCAAGAAATGATGAGGACATGTAATTAATTTTAAATTTATTAAATTAGATAACTAATACATATAATGTAAAATGCATATTAGTTCCCTGCATAATATGAATGCATAACTATTCTTTCTTTTCATCTATGATTTTAAAGAATCATTTTATGGACCCAGAAAATCTAAACGACTATCAGATTGTTAATATTCCCTTTGTGGGCAAGAGACTTGAGCAGGTGGTTGCCAAACAACTCCAAGTCTTCCTCACTGAACCTGATTATCCTGGATTTAACTGGATTCAATTCATTTATACATTTGGCTTTTGCTTGATACACATAGAGATCTTAAGACAGAGCCAGGAAGGTAGAATCAAAATTATAATATTGACGATTCTGGATTTGTTTCCTTTTAACCAGTCATCACAATGAAAGTGCAATCAGTCTGACAAGGAAATTAAAAGGTGGAAAAACTCCATCTAAGATAAGCAAACTAACAACCAATTGTTTCCTGACCCAGGACAACTGGGAGAAGTAGTCATTCTCCTTGCCACTGATAAATTTTTTTCAAATGTTTTTCAAAATAATATTCTCATAGATTTGGCATTCAAAGCATCAAATATGACTTAAGATGGCGTCAAAACTAGATGTGGGAATTAATCCTGATAGGAATTGGGTGAAAAATAGTTTCACAAGACAAATTGGAAGATAGGTGGACCAGAGATCAAAACAAAAGAAGAACCGATGTCAAAGGACAAATAAAGAGGCAAAGCAAAAGCAAGACCAAACAAGCTAGCATTCAGGTTGACCTAATGAGTAAGCAAAGCACTAGATTTACACTCATTACTGTCTAGAACAAAACCAATGGTTAACCTTGGTAAGAGGAGTGTGTCAGAGCTAAAGGTTCCCCACCCACAGGCAGCTATTATTATGAAGTCCAGTGATTTATGTTTGCATCATAAGGCAAATCTATTTGTCCTGTTAATGAGCAGCAAATCTTATTTACTGTCCTCAAGGACCATTTTGGAATTAGCACACAGGAACACCTCATAAATTACAGGGTACTAGAATCCACCTGCCTTGGAAAGGATAACATTTCTCTTTTTATTAGCTATTGGACATTCATAGTACATAATAACATGCTCATATCACTTCAATCCTTCTAAAACATAAAGACAGGGGTGGTGGTGGTGTTTGGGAGGGGAGAGTTTTGAAGAGTAAGTTTCTCCATTCAAAGTCCAGCAATTACCCAAATACATGTATCATGTATTTTAAAAAGAAGTGGACCTTTGATCACACAGAGACACCATCTTTACTTTTTTGGCATCCACCTGCCATTATTTTTATATGATGACTCTAAATGTGAAAAATGCAAGGAAATACTTTTGTGATTGGAAATAGGAATATTCAGTTTTCTTATCTGAATAACTGCTACTTACCTCAAAGTGCAGAACAGTAGTATCTTGCTAAAAACATATTTCTGACATGTAGATATTGGTCAGCAGCTTCAGAATGCCTTCCAGCAGACATTTTACACACACACACACACACACACACACACACCCCTATCATTCATTGCCTTTTGGGTAGGCAACATTACTCAGCACACAAAACGGTATAGAAAATGTAACCCAAGAAAACAAAAGGCAGAAACCAACTGGACATGGATCCTGAATTTCAACCTGCTTTGGATGAAGTGGCAGTCTCTGGATCCAAAGCCTATTTTCTAAATGTTGGCTTTTCCCCCTAGCTTGGTGTCATCTGCAAGGCTGGATGAAGGAAAAATGTATCTGAGTTGTGGTAAAGAATATAGTAGAAACTCATCTGGATTGTAAGAAGAACAAAAAAATTAATACTACTGGAAACACTAATAATCAGACTAAAACTTAAATATTCTGGACATATAAAACAAAGAAAAAAGTTACTGGAGAAGTCCTCAATACTTAGAAAAGTGAAAAAGAATCTCATAAAATATAAGGTAGCTAGATAACATAAGCACACATTCAAAGCAGTACAGGTAGTCCTCAACTTATAACAGTTTATTTAGTGACTATTCAAAGTTATTGAAAAATGTGACTTCTGACCCTTTTTCACAGTTATGACCTTTGCAGCACCTCCATGATCATGCGATCAAATTCAGATGCTTAGCAACTGGTTCATATTTATGACTGCTGCTGTGTCCCAGGGTCATATGATCACCTTTTGAGACTTTCTGACAATGAAGAAGCCAGATTCACTTAACTTGGTTACTAACTTATCAACTGCAGTGATTCACTTATTAACTGTGCCAAGAAATGTTATAAAATGGGTCAAACAAAAGTCTCACTTAACACAAAAATGTTGGGCTCAATTGTGGTCATAAATTGAGGACTACCTGTATTGAAATATAATTATTAAATTTCAATTTAATAAATTTAAATTCAATTTAAAATTATTTTATTAAATAATACTAAATATTTCTATTAGGTCACAGAATGTTAGAATCAACACACGCACACATGCAGGTCTTGGTGTGTTCAGGTCTTTTCCCATGCAAGATTGAGAGCATCTTGGCAATGTTTCTATGAGGTCCCACTTGCCATCTTCAGGCTGGTGCTTTCGGCCGAGAGCACCAGCCTGAAGATGACAAGTGGGACCTCGTCGAAACGTTGCCAAGATACTCTCAATCTTACATGGGAAAAGATCCGAACACGCCAAGACCTGCATACCTGTACCAGTGAAAATCTATGAAAATATCTATATCTATATCTGTCTGTCTGTCTGTCTGTCTGTCTGTCTGTCTGTCTGTCTGTCT
>BLBF01000002.1:63561239-63610271 GCA_015471245.1 Laticauda colubrina | reverse complement strand
GATAGATAGATAGATAGATAGATAGATAGATAGATAGATAGATAGATAGATGAACTGCATAGATAGATAGATGTATACAGACACAGACACACACACACACATATATATATATTCATATATACATACACACACACACACACACACACACACACACAAAACACACATATACACACAAAAAGAATCATATAATTTCCAAAAAAATTCCCTATTGGAATGCATGAATCATAAGGATATACAAAACATTCCACATTTTCCACAAAACATTTCTCAAGTTTATATACTATGTGAAGAAGTTTCTTTTTTCAAATTTTTTTCAAAAATCAGGACATTGTATTAATAAAACAAGTATGTATACTGTATTAATAAGAAAAGACACAAATAGTTACATGGAATGGTCTGAAGAAGAAAAACAAATGAGAGAGTTTAACTGTACTATTAAAAAGTTTAGGACATTTATTTAACTAAAAATATAGACTGGAAAAAATAATGGCAGATTTCAAAAGGGAAATAACTAAAACTATCCACAAAACAGTAGTGGTAAAAATGACTATTTTTACCAATTTTAACTTCCTCTTTCAAAAAAATCAAGTAAGAACAGAAAATAAGATATTAACTGAACAGCAGAGACAAATATCTAACTTTATATTATCAAATAAAAACCAGAGGATTAAGTTTAAGATTTCACAAGACCTGCAAGAACAAAGTAGACTGGCAATACCAAATTTCAAAGTATATTATCAAGACAGATATCTAACGTGAATTATTGGCTGGATTATACCATTTCAATGGCTAGTTTATTTCTATTGAAGGAGGAGGAAGACTTGCAGATGGTTTGCATAAATAACTTTGGTTTAATAAAAAACCTGCTATGCACAACCTATAAGAGATGAATTCATTGTCAGTATGGGATAAACATAGAAAAAAAGTTAATCCAGATTTATTCTCCTTGCTTTGGTATAAAATATTTATTGTCATAAGTATAAAAATACAAAAAAAATCTGACCCTAATTATTAGGAAAACAAACATAATTTTTTTTGTAATTCTTTCTTTGGAGTGGTTAAACTGGTCTCTCATGGTCTTCAGGCATTGACTTAAGTCTTCATGTACATCTCCAGCCTGATGCAGACTGGCAATATATAATGGAGTAGCATCCAAATAGTGATGATACCTTACACCAATCTGTAAGAGGACCTCTCCTAATGATTTCATATAGATGCTGAGTAACATGATGTAAGCGCATTGGAGTAAATGCAGACTGAATCGCTTCCCCCCACAATTACTGAATGGAGCTGCCTATCAGATGAGTGAAACCACCACAAAATGATACCTCTAACCTCTGCAGGAGACCCAGAAAGATGCCATGGCAGATGGCAGACATCTAGAACACAGGTATGATCTAGAACACAGGCATGACGTCTCGATTCAAATTCTGATTATAATCATCCACCAGAATAATCATTGCTTTTTTGACCCATATCCCACCTTGAATCCTGACTAAAAGAAATTAAAAAAACCTCACTTCCTCTAAAATCACATGTACAGTTACTGATTCCTATTTTCTTCTTAGCTTCTTGAATTGTTCTATTACCAGGAGAAAATTTTCTTTACCTTTTCAGTAAACTGTCCCCACTTGTAATAATGGTACTTTTTTACCTGCAATTACAGGGAAAGAAGTCCACTGTTCACTTTTTAGTTATCCCTTTCTTCATCTTTTCCAACTGTGTGATACCTTATGAATAGGTAACAAATCTGTGTATGATATTCTTGCTGAGATATTTACTACATGAGCTTTGAGCCTGGTAATGCAAGTATGTATAGTATGCATGATTAGAATCAACATGCCTCACAATGAATTGCATTTGCTATTCTGTGACCTATTGGCTTAACTCTATTCTTTTTCAAGCTCTTCCACTAATTTAAATGTCATCATTATAAACAATTTATATATATATAAATGGATGTGTGTGTGTGTATGTATGTTCCAACATAACTCTGGAACGCCTTGAGCAATTTCAACCAAATGTGGCAAACAGATGACTGGAAAAAAATACTGTGGGGGTAAGACATCCCTAACACCCCTCGGGGTATGTGTGTGCCTTAAAATGGCTTCTACTGTACAGTACAGTGAACTTGCCATGGTATCAACTTCACAGTATTCCACAAGGGGGCTCCCTTTCAACCCTCCAAAGAAATGGGCATTGGTATAATTACCTGAGAAAATCCTTTTGGCCAATTGCAATTAAACGCCAAAAAATGAAATACCAACATAGTTCTTTTCTTTCTTTCTTTCTTTCTTTCTTTCTTTCTTTCTTTCTTTCTTTCATTCATTTATCAAATCTGGAGACTGCCCATCTCGCTCACAGAGCAACTCAGGGCAGTATACGTTACTCTAACTATGAGATTATGATATCTGGAACAGCTTGAAATCAATCCCAAGATACATCTATGGATTGAACAGAGGGATATGTTAAGTGTTTGTTGTGCCAGGGACGCTGAAAATGACTGATCTCCCTAGCTGTAAAAATATGACAATCAAAATCTATAGTTTTAACTTTTCCTTTGTGGCAAAAACCAAAGAATGTAATGTACCTGAATAATCCTATAAAATTTGGCTAAATTGATTTTATATTTAGTGTTCAAATTAAAATAACTCTTTGGCCTTTGATGAAAATATTGCCCCAAAGGCATCCAGACAATTTCATAGATAACAGGTATTTTTCCCAGTCTTAAATTTCAATGTATTACATTTAAAAAATTTAATGAAACAAAAAAAATTCAAGCTGGGAAAGATTTTAATTTAGTCTTAAATTTAACTGTGAGTGCATGTATGTGTAAATGTTATAATTTTTATTAAGGCACTTTTGACTTTTCCCATTTATAATAACCAATCTGAATATACAGTAATGTAAAGGGGAGAAAAATCTATACATTCTTGTGATAATCCTATCACTATCTAGATTTAGCTCACCAAATACCAGGGAAAAATGAACTAAGGCCCCCAGATAGAAAGAAACCATCCAAAGTTTCAGGTTAACCATTAGACCACCTCAAAAATGTATCCTCAAATGTCAACATTTTATGTGGCCACGGAGAAAACTATTTAATTTGTAAAAAAAAAAAAGGCAACCATAACAATTTTACATATGTGTATGTGCACAGATGTAATATAGTTAATACACTTAAATATAACTTTATCCTAGGTTACTTCTTAAGAATTCTTCCAATCATTTTTCTAGAATATGGAAATCAAATCTATAATTCATCATTCTTACTGTTTTTTGAGTCCCAAACCTCCTCTTCTGATATTTCCCATTCCTTTCATAATGTTTTGTTTCAAATGCCCAAAAGCAAGTATTTGTGTAGCATTGTTCTCATTATAAGAAAACTATGATAAGATAAATGTTTTAAAACTTCTCCAATACATATTCTTTTTTCTGGAATACATTGCTAAACTTATGTATAAAATATTCATCTTTAAAAGCAATGCAACTATTTTATTTTAATCTCTAGAATTCAAAACAAAAAATATCATCCCTCTACAGAGTAGCTAATTTTAAAGCATTACTTTTTTTCTTAAACTAGTGCCTACACTTTTTTTTATATTTTTAATTTTTTAGACACGTTTGATGATAGCGTTCAAGTGATTCATTATCTATATGCATTTTCATTATGCTCCAATGATTCCCTACCGCTACTTCATGTGTATTTCTATATTATAGGCCCTAGGAATTATATACAATGAAAAAAATACATTACAAATAGCTTAAATACAATATGCTTATTTTCCCATTTGAATACCAAACAATAGTTATATAAAGGACTAGATTGCACTGTATTGCAGCTGGTTGTGAACTGTGTAAATATGCAAACATTCTATATTTGCATACAGCATTGTGTATACATTATGACAAATTACAGCATTTTAACTTTTGTAACTATTTTTTTTAATCCAGCAGAATTTTTTTTAATGTATCTACTTAACTTTATTCTTTAATTCACACAACTTGAGACAGAGGTCTCTGTTTATAGAAATGCAGGGTTTTCTTTAAAAAGCAAGGAAGTAGGAACAATTATTAACTTTACTCCCAGTTCATTTCCATTTTCCATGTTCTCACGGAAGAAGAATGATTCGTCACCACTTCCTCATCAGTTTTAGCCATTTTAGAGGCACATCTAAAATGTGCCTCTAAAACATTTTAGAGGCACATCTCTGCTTAATTCAGGAATTGTTAGATAAGCTCTTCTATCATGTGTGCAATTGATCAGAGGAGATCAGCACTATCTATGTGGCATACCAATAATGTAAGGAAACAGAGCACCATACCTGCCCAATAGCCTTCATCCAATACGTCTTCCATCATAGAAAATAACAATTTTGTGTGGAATCCCTCCTAGGCAGATGATTATTATGGCACAGGTAGTCCTTGACTTACGACCACAATTGGCCCAAAATTTCCATTGCTAAGCAAGACAGTTAAGTGAGTTGTGCAGAGTGTCAATTAAAAAATACTTCTTTGGTCTTTTTAGTTGTCAGCAGAAAGGGAGGGGGGAAAGCAGTGCATTCCTTAAATGCTTGAGATAATCGCTTTGGCAACTGAAGCTTCTGGCATGCAAAATTATTACTGGAGAGCATGATTCTTAGCTATGGATGTGTCTCATTGGAGAATAGACATGGGGGGGGGGGAGACCAAGGTCAAGGGTGAAGTGAATGATGTGTCAGAGTCTGCTGCAACCAGGAAACACCAACATGTTAACTCCTAATAAATCAGTATTTTTTTAGATGTGGCTAGAGACTTATGATTTGAATGGGGGTGCATGTCGGAGTCCTGTCACCCATATTTATGACCTTTTTTGCCAGTTGCTAAGCAAATTACTGTGGTTGTTATATGAATCTGGTTTTGCCCCATTTTGCCCTACATTTACTGTACAGTGTATCTGCATGCTGTACAGTGTATCTGCATTATTCAAACACTACTCTCAATACGTCTCCCTGTATGCGCTCATTCTCCTAACGGGGAATTACCTCAACAGGGATGCTGCAAAGGTCATAAGTTACTTCCTTCAGTGCCATTGCAACTTTAGTCACTAAACTAATGGTTGTTAAATCGAGGCTAGCTATAAGCCTTTACATAGCACTTTCTGTCTAAGAGACTCTCAAATGAAAGCAACGGGGAAATCGAATTGACAAAATCTTGGGGGGAGAATTTTGGCAGGCCAATTACCCACAGAGATATTGGGCACATAAGCATCAGTTGGGAATGTTATAATTTGGACTCCTGCACAGAGAAAGTAGCTGTCCACAGAACTTTTTAATTGTACAGGGAAGAAAGAGAAGGGAAAGAAAGAGAACAAACTGAAATTCATACAATAAATCCTATCTTAGGCAATAATTCAATTATTTGATTTCCAGATTGTATTACATGGTTATGTTTCTGATACATTTGCAAATGTTAACTTAAGATCATTTCCCATTATGTCAGGATGGGACTAAGTGAAATTTATACAAAAATAATATTTCTGAAATATTTTTATCCATTAAAATCAAAACTTTATTTAATCTTTTGGGATTAAATAAAACCTGAATTAAAAAATAATCACTAACAAAGGGGTAATTTTTCAAAACAACATAAAAGTCTTTGCAAAACATTAGCACTCTATTTTAACAGTAGTCAAAATGAGAAAATTGAACTTGAGAGAAATCTGATCATTTAAGGGATTTGTTTCTTCTTGCTAGGGCAATTAAACTTCCTGGGTTCCACATACACACACACCCATAAAGATTATTTTGCCTCTGTTAGAGAAGTCTTTAACAAAGGATAAATGCAAACTAAATCATATAAATACAAAAAAAATAGTGCCTTAGTTTGTTTTTAAAAACTTCCTAACAAAACAGAATTTCCTAATTCTCTGACTACAGTAAATGGAAAGGAACTGAACTGCAAGACTTTTAACAACTACGCCCAATTCTGAAGAAACTATTTAAACTTCCTGTATAAGTTCTAAAAAAAACCTGATAAAGTGATTTCATTTAATATAAAAATATGCTTTACTCCTGACTTGCAAAGGATCTGATTCCAGAATCAAACTCTGGAAGTATATAGGTCTAAGGTTAATAGATATAACCTGCTATATCTGATCCATTCCAACAATAGAATCCAGTAGACATTTCTGTTACAGGAAAAGAGGGGGTTTTGGCACTAGCATGAACAATTACTGGAAAGATGCCAGCATAACAAAGTAGGTTTTTTTCAATTAAAATGATCTAATAGACCCGTGATGATGGAAGCACAACAAACAAATTGTCTGAAGAATTTCTCTGAGTCAACATGCTCCACAAACTGTAAGTAGTGAAAGCATGGGTAGTGGGTTTTTTTGTTGTTTTTTTGGCTTTTAGTACCAGGACTTCACTTTTCTTACAACACAGCTCAGCATTGCACATACAGTTCTTCCTTCCTCCCAGATGTTATGATTTTATTAAAATGTGTTGCTTTTCTTTCTCTAATTGAAAGATTTCTGAGATTAAGAATTGGATGCACAATCACCTCTTTATAAACTGTTTAGCAACTTTCTTATTAATTGATACTACAAAATTGGTGGCAGAAAAAACAACCACTGATCCAGTTAATAAACTTGCACCATATAAATGTTCCTTGCATACCACTGCTGTTAACAGTAATACAATAAATAAAAAAATTAAAAAAAAATAATTATTTGTTCATCTTGTGATTCCAGCATGAGGAACAAATATAGAAGAATGTAATAACAACTTTAAATAATTAAGAGCTATATGGTGCTGCAGCTGCAAAAACATTTCCCCCTTGCTTCTGAGAAGCACCCTGCTAATCTCTGTGGGTTTTATTTTTAAAAAAAGTATTCTAAAATGAGCTTTAGAAATAAAGTCCATGTCTCAAACATCCTTTCTGTTCTTGGGATCGTCTTGGTCCCCAGATGGATCAACAGGCATTCAGATAATGCAAAATAATTGCTGACAATATTTTACTTTGAACTGTTCCCAATTGCTTGACAAAGAGATGGCTCAATCAACAATAGGAACAAATGGGATACCTGGAGTTGATTATTGCTGCCAATTTTGAGGGTTTGGACAGGCTTGAAGAAATGGGAACAGGAAGTAGGGAGACCAAGACTAGGATGAGGAAAGCAAGATGACATGGACAAAGTTAAAGACAGAAGTGGTTAGGAAAAGAGAAATGACAGCGAAAATGAGTTAAAAAAACAACCTAGAAAAGATGAAGAAATAAGAGAAGAAGCAGACATTGTTTAGTGAAAATATTGTTTGTTACAGCATGTGTCTGGGGCGGTATTGGGATAAATGGAGAGAATTTAGATTCAAATGGTGCTTTATATTCAAGTAATTAGATAAGCTGCTTGACACTTAGCCTCATTAGATTTGCTTTTCTGAGAAATGAAGGTCTTGTGACTGACTATATCCATCGTAGCTGTCTCAAAATTCCAAATGTGCCCACCTGATTGAAAAACAAAAAACCCTGTCACAGCTTTCATAAGCTAGAAAAACAAATATTTAGGGCATACTAAACACAGAGAAGGTGTAACATCTGTTCACATAGAGCACATACTAGTCTATTCTTTACATTACTAGATTTTATTTTCATTGTTTTTCTATTCAATCAAGTATTCAAAATAGCCAATAATTAAAATATACACTGCAAAATGAAAATTGGAAAACGATTTCAATGAAATTAAAAACTTAATGCCGAGCATCTTGTCCGTCACCTCTAAGGACAGAGTGCAGACCAAACAGAACTCTCAAGGAAATATACTTCACATCCTATGACCTGGCCTTTTAGCTCAGAGGTCCCCAACCCCCAGATTGTAGCCTACAATCAGGCTGTGGCCTATTCACATTCGGGCCATGCAAGATGCAGGCCAGTGCACATGCAGGTCAATTTGTGCAATTTGAGCCAAGGCCGCATGTGCATGCACACCAGCCCAAAGCTTGCACAAATTGAGCTGCATGTATGTGTGCACGCGCTGGCCTGCCACTCATGCAGCCTGGTTCCCCTCTCCCTCCCCTCCCTGCCAGGCTGACAATCTATAAAGGTTGGGAATTGCTGTTCTAGCTGGAGGCTAGAAACAATTCAAGCAATTCAAATAATAAAACCATCAGGCAAAATCAAAGGCTAAAGTTAGGGTGTTAGTCCTTTGAGGTAGTCCAGTCAAGGAGTACAACTGCTACATTAACAGAATCTTCATGTGTGAAAAATATTTTCCCTCTCCTTTTACTCTTGGAAAGATTTCTTCTTGAAATGCTTTCCATATACTCCTCTCCTTCTGTGGACTATGGTGATTGTCCGTCCATTCTATGGGTCTTCCTGCTCACTCCCATTCCCACATACACAGAGTCCACATTCACAAGAAATTGGATCTGTCATTGAAAACCAAGGTACAAGAGGCAAGCAAACAGCACTGTCAGGCAAGGCTGAAGTGTCCAAAGTGTCCTATTTAAAAAATGGTGCAAGGACAGAAGATTGGCCCATAACATAGAATTGTTCCAGCATTGTACAGGCATTTTCTTGAATAAATGAATAAATGAAATGCCCAGCCTGCATCCAACTGAATATTTGGTGAAATATGAGGCAGTTGAACTCAGTCAGTTCACTGTTCAGTTTGAGCATATGTGTTACCATTCCCTCTGTTAACTCAGTTTGAGCTTTCTTTACTTGGCTCCCTAACTTGTCATGGTACGGTAATCTTTCTTATCTGAGGATGATTCCTCAACTAGAGCATGACAGTTTAAGGGTGACCACAGAAAAAGCTTATCCTACATGCTTATCCTACAAAGTTTATCCTGCTCTTGGTTTTTACATTGTGATGTGCAGCTGGGTTAGGTGCTTTCTTCTCTCCTCTCTAACACCTGTATGTAACCAGGGTATGCCTACAGTCACTCAGGCACTAATCACCCTCAGACTGGACTATTGCAATATGTTCTACATGGGCCTGTCCTTGAAGAGTATCTGGAAACTTCAGATGGTACAGAATGCAGCGGTGCAGTCAGTTATGTGCACTTCCAGAACAATACATGTTATACATTTTTTCTGCAAGATGCATTGGTTGCCAGTTTGTTTCTGGGAACAAATCAGGATGCTGCTTTTAACTTTTAAAGCCTTCCAGAGGATGAGACCGAGTATCTGAAGGACTGCCTCTCCCCAGTTACATTAGTCCACCCCATTAGATCTGGCAGAGAAAGCATGCTGCAGGTACCATTAGATTGGAAGCTACATTTGGTAGATCCCAGAAGACGTGCCTTCTCTGCTGTGGCTCTCACCTTTTGGAATATCCCTTCTCCCCTTCCCCAAAGATTAGATTAGCTCCATCCCTTTTTATATTCCAGAAGTTCCTCAAAACTTGGATCTATTATCAGGATTGGGGCTCCCAGAGAATCACCGACATGGTTCAATGGCTCTATTGGTGGCCATTTTTTTCCTATCTTTCTCTAAGGTTTGTATTATTTGTTTTTATAATATTTATCTATTAAATATGGATTTTTATCTCTTTATATTTGTTAGTGTTTATATCTGTCATTTTATAGTATACCACTCAGAGTCACTTTTTGTAAGATGGGCGGCTATGCAAACTTGGTTAATGAACAGTGTAAGAGAGAATTTTGTAAAGGTACTTATTATATTTGTTGCAACTGGAATCTTCTTTCTATTTTTTTTGGGGGGGGGTTCTTTTTTCTGCACTTTTGCTTTTCTTTTTATTTCTCTCATTACTGCTTCTGCGCTTTATTAGTTTTTATGTGTTTTGAAAAACTTTAATAATTTTTTTATTTAAAAAAAGAATAACAAGATAAGTACTACTGGTCTCCAAAGATGGGGCATCTTCATTATAACTCTTTTTGCATGCCTAGATGGGCTCTTTATAGAATAGGAGCGCTCAGAGAAATAAGCTTTGAGATTAACTTTGAGCTTATTAATGTTATCCTAAATCTATTCTCCAATTCTTGAAGGATTCTTTCTTTTTCTGTTATTCATCTCTATCGGCTTCCCTGATTACTTTTGCTCCTTATATGAAGCAGTTCTGTGGGAAGACTTCCCTTACAAAATCTTTCTTTGGGATTTAATTAGTGCATGGGAAATCAGAGGCTGAAGATGAGCAGTGTCATGTATAATTAAAGACAGATACAGGCACTTTGCCGCCTCCTCATGGACTGCACAAGTCTCCTTAAAGGCCCTGTCACACTGCCCAACAGATGCAAAACGTTAGTAAAAAGGACACAACGGACGAGAAAAATGTTCCATCTGTTGTTATCCGCTCTCAGAAGGGGCGAAAATTTGCATAACCGGAGCGGATAACACGGAAAGGAACGGACGCGGGGAGGACGCAGGGCGGATGGAAAGCGGATGCGGAACGGAAGCCCAGCGGATGGAAGCAGATGAGAGCGGATGGCACATCCGCAAGGCTTCCGGGGGACCTCAGCAAAGCGGACGCAGAACGGAAAGAGCGGATGCAGAGTGGACGCCGAGCGGATGAAGCGGATGCAGAGCGGAAGCCTAGCGGATGCACAGCGGAAGCCTAACGGATGCCTAGCGTTAATTGCGCATCCGGGGAGGATGCATTGTGTAAGCCCCGCGGATATAAGGGAAGCAGCTCAGAAGCAGGTCACCATTCAGAGGAAAGACCTGCTGCCGGACGGATTGACAGCCTTGCCTGCCCTGCCTGCATGCCTTGCTGCCAGCCTTGCTGCCAGCCTTGCTGCCAGCCAGTCTGTCTGCCAGCCTTGGTGCCTGCCTTCCAGCCAGCCTTGGTGCCTGCCTCCCTGCCAGCCTTGGTGCCAGCCTTCCTGCCTGCCAGCCTTGCTGCCAGCCAGCAACCCCACAACCATGGGAAAGAAGAGAAAGCCTCAGCCATCTGCTGCCAGGCCTTGCAAGAGGGACAGGGCTACCATCCCGCCCCCTGGCCCTCACTCTGCTTCTGCTGGGGCTTCTACAGCACAGGCTCGCTCTTCTGAGGGTGGGGCTTCTGCTGCTTCTGCTTCTGGAGGAGCTGATGATGCGGGGGATCAGACAAGCACTCCAGCACCAGCCACCTCCACAGCAACTGCACCCTTCACCCCTGAGACTGAGCGACCAAGAGGAGTGCCAGAGACTCATTTTTGTTTTATAGCTTGTTGTTAATAAAGTCTATTTTTGATTCACACACTTGCTTCATTTCTTTTTTTTTTAATAAAGTCTTGGTGGAAACTTTTAGAAATGGTTTAAGTCTTTGTATGCTTGAGGGATGGGTTAAGATAGCAGTGGGATGGGCAGGGATACCCTTGGGATGGGTAATAGCTGTGGGATAGATAAACCTCCAGTGCAAGCATAGTGGGACTGGATGGTCCACCCTCCCAGGTGCCACACCTATGGCCCTTTATTATCAATAATAATGTAATCAATCATCCACACATGTCAACAAAAACACAACTCTTGATTAAATGCCATGTTCATTGTAAGCCCACCCAACATACATGGCCCAATCTCATTTGTGTGATGAGACAGCCTCAAGGAAGCATCCATTAATCATCTATCATCCTGTCTTGCCACTCCACTGCTCCAGCTGGGGAGTTGCACCAGTGTCTCAGGAGGTTGCGCTGCTTCTTCCCTTCACGTGAGGCTCTGTTGGGGCCTTGCACATCCTCAGTGTCTATCAGGTTTCGCCCTTGCCTCCATTCCCCAGGCTCCATGTCCCCATTGCCTTGTTCACGGTCCACAAGCCTGTTCTGCAAAACTGGGTAGCGGGTGAGCATGAGATTGTGCAGGATGCAGCAAGCTTCCACGATCCTCCTCACGGTCTCTGGGCGATGCTGCATGGTGGTGAGAAGTACCTGGAACCTGTTGGCCAGGATGCCAAAGGCGTTCTCCACCACCCGCATTGCCCTGGACAGCCTGTAGTTGAAGATCCTCTCTTCACGGGTGAGGCATTTGGAGGTGTAGGGCTTCATGAGGTAGGTTGTGAGGGAGAAGGCATCATCCCCCACGATGAAATAGGGCACATCTTGCGTGTCGTTGGGCAGGGGGTCTGGATCTGGGAAGTCCATGATGAGGTTGCGTTCCAGCTCCTCCTTGAGGTGACTGGTGTTGTATACCTGGGCATCTGAAGATGAGCCGTTGCCTGAAGCATCGATGTACATGAACTTGTAGTCAGCATCGACCATGGCGAAGAGGATGATGCTGAAGAAGCCCTTGTAGTTGTGATAAGAGGACCCTGAGTTGGGTGGAGCTTTGCAGGCCACGTGCTTGCCATCGATGGCTCCAACGGTATGGGGGAAGTGGAACTCCATCTCTGATACCACTGCTCTGCAACTTTCTTCCATCCTTCTTCAGTGGAGGGGCACTGGAGGAGCTCCTCCATGTATTCTTCGATGATGGCCTGCACCACTTCTCTGACCACAATGCTGATGGTGTTGTGTGGCACCCTCCATCCATACTGCATGCTCCTGTTGGTGGTCCTTGAGGCCAGGTGGCGCAGAGTGAGTGCCACCTTGAGCCCAGGTTCCAGGCTGGGCCGGAAGTTGATGTTTGCCTTGGTCAACCTGGGTGTCAGCCGCTGCACAACTTCGTCAAACATGGCTGGAGGCATCCTCATGAAGTTCTGGAATGCACGAGTGTCTTCGTTCCTGAGCTCCACCATCAGTTTGTTGTACAGTCCGTCCTCTGCTCTTCTGGCGAACCATCTTCGTACCCAGACGCTTCTTGGCCGCCTCTTTTTCTTCCCGTAGTAGAGTTCACAGAGCCTGTAGATGGCTTCGCACTGTTGCAGAAGGATGGTGGCTGCCAGAAGGACTTTGTTACGATCCACGGTGGACATTACTGGATGCTGTGGAAGAGGAAGAGTCAGATGAAGGCTGCAGAGGTCTGCACCACAGGGCTGCTGTTCTGAAAGTGAGATCCAGATGAGTTGCTCCCCCTTTTTATAGGCAGTATAGGTTTTCCCCTATGTGTCCCTTTGCATCCTTTAGGCATCCTTAATATCCGAGATAGGTCCCCTCTGCGAACGTTTTTTCCATTTTACATGCTTTGTTTCCGTGCTGCATCCACTAGGCATCCGTTCTGCATCCGTTCTGCGTCCGTTCCGCTTCCTCCCTGCGTCCGTTTACTGCTGGAGTGGATGGAGTTGCGCGGATGCACAGCGGATGCCTAGCGGATATAGCGGATGCGTAACGGATGCCTAGCGGATGTAGAACAGACGAATTGGATACATTTTCTGCTCAAAAGTTTTGAGCAGCTCAAAACTTTCTGAGCGGATGAAACGTCAATAAACCGATGCTGGACGGATAGAGGGGAAGCAAAACGTATGCAGTGAGTACAGAACGGATGCATCGCGTTAATCAACGGATGGCAAGTGTTTCTCTCCGTTTTACATCCTCTTTCCATCCGTTGGTGCAGTGTGACAGGGGCTTTAAATGTTATTTTTCCTTGGGAACAAACCAACCCTTAAAACAAGAGCTTTTCCTCAAATGAAGAAGAAAAAACCCAAAAAAATATTTAGCTATGCATTTGTTATCTATATACTTACTAAAGCATTTGTGTCTGTTTGATACTTTGTAACCTTTGGTTGGGTAAAATGATTATTGCAGAGCACCATTTTTTGAATCAATTTGCTCTCAAATCAGCTAACTTACTAAATAGAATCCCAAATGAAAGACCTATAATTTCTGTGAAATTGAAATTTAGCAAAGTTGTGTCTGATTCAATACCACGCCTTCTGACACATCCTCTTTCCTGCCTCTCTCAGGCCCCTGTGCCCAATTGGCTGGCAGCAAGGTCTGACGGGTGAGTAGCCATTGGCTGCTTTGGAACAGAGACCAAAATCTGAAATCTTTTAATGGTGGTGGCCAGCATGGGGAGAACAAGGGAGTGACTGAGATGACTGCTGTCAAGGTAGGGCCGGGCTGGGGTCACTAGTAGTTGACAGGTGAGCCTATTTCTTCTATGGAGGGAGGGGGCTTGGGACATCCTGGAACGGAGATAGTTTTCTGCTGCTCTTATTGCCTTTCTCCCAGCAAAATGGCAGGCAGTTTTGCAGTTCAGGAATGGGTGTTGGTATAATCACCTGAGTATGCCCTTTCAATCTACGCTAATGGATATGACTCTTCCTTCTAATGTCATTGAGCTGAGTCTGCCACTATATAAAAAGGCAGCCCCTAGCTGACTCCCCAGCTTTTAAGCAAAGATGCTTGACAGACATAACGTATTTCTGGAAGATAAACAGTGAAAATTAATTCAACCCCCCCCCAAGACCAGACGCATAAGGGTGCGGCTGGACTCTCTTGTAGCGTAGATAGAAAGGGCATTCTCAGGTAATTATACCAATGCCCATTCTCATCCACGCTACGATGAGAGTCCAGGAATGGGATATACCAAAGCCTTCATGTCCACAGGAGGGCCATCATCTGGTCCACTCACTCCGATTGTGGGATGACCTTTTGAAGCACTCTTCATCCAAACGCTGCTTCAGCAGAGGCAAAGGAATCCAGGCAATAATGCTGTATAAATGGTGACAGAGACTCCCAGGTAGCTGTCCTGCAGATCTCCTCCAGAGAGGCCTGAATGGCCCATGTGGCTGAAGTTGCAGAACTTCTGGTGGAGTGGGCTATTAGTTTCTTTGGCACTGGAAGGGACAAAGTCTGGTAGGCCTTGGAAATACATGTCCTGATCTACCTACCTATGGTATCTTCCTTGTTCTCCAAGGAAGTTGGTTGGAAGGTCACAAACATGGCTTCAGTTCTCCGCAAGGCCGCCATACCTTTGATGTAAATATGTAGGCCCCTCCTTACATCCAATGTATGCCACTTATGCTCCAACTCATGGTGCGGCTTGGGACAGAAATCTGATACCACTATGTCTTGTGCCCGATGAAACCAAGTATTTATTTTAGGCACAAAGGTAGGGTATAGCCTTAGAACCACCCTGTTCTCATGAAAGATATACAAGTCTTGTCTAACTGACAGAGCTGCCAGTTCAGATAGTCTCCTGGCCGATGTAATGGCCACTACAAAAACTACCTTGATGGTCAAAAATTAAAGTGACACAGATCGGAGAGGTTCAAACGGAGGTCCCGTAATAGCCTGCAAAACTTTAGTGAGGTCCCAGGTGGGATATCTGTGCATTACAAGGGGGGGGGAGAGCACATTAGAAGCCCCCTTCAAAAACCTGCAAACTGAAGGAGGGATAATTTTCCCAAATCAATACAGATGATAGTATCACCACCTGATGGTGGAGAGTGTTAGATGTAAGACCTTGATCTAACCCATCTTGAAGGAACATTAACACTTCTGCGACAGATGCCAAGAGGATCTCGAGCTGTCTCAGAACATCAATTACCAAAGACCTTCCAGGTGGCATCATAGTTGCGAGTGGTAGAAGACTTACGGGAAGCCAGGATGGTCTCTGTCACTCTGTTAGGGAGATTAGAATCCCTCAGATGTTGCTGCTCAAGCACCATACAGTCAAGTGGAACCACTGAGAGTTCAGGTGGAACAATACTCCCTGGTGAGGCAAGATCCTGTTGGTCAGGATCCTCCATGGCTGGGCTACAGACAGATTCACCAGATCGGTGAACCAGGGTTTCCAGGGCCAATGGGGTGCCAGGAGTATTAGCTCCGCCTTTTCCTCCAACATCTTCCAAATGACAGGAAGATGAGGAAAGCATAGGAGACCTGGGGCCATCTGCTCTGAAGTGCGTTAGTCCCATTGGCTCCCTGGGCTGGAAATCTGGTGAAGAACCTGCTTACCTGTGCATTTTGGGGAGTAGAGGTCTACTGCAGAAGAGGTCTACTGCAGGTGGACTGAACCTGCAAGACAGATCTAGGAACAAGGATGGATGGAGGCTACACTCCAACTGATCGACCTTGGACCAACTCAGCCAGTCAGCCTGGGTGTTGTTGACCCCCGATATATGGTCTACCCTGATGGAAAGAAGGTGTTTCTCTGCCCACCGCCCCCGGTGTTCTGCTTCCCTCATCAATGCCCTGGACCTGGTCCCCCTGTCTGTTTACACGTGTCTTGGTGACCACATTGTCTGTCATGACTAACATGTGGCACCTGCCACCCTGCTCCAGAAATGTTTCAGGGCTGTTTCAGAGTTCTAGCCAATTTATGAGGCAGGCCCCTTCCACCTGAGACCAATGTCCTTGGGCTATCTCGCCTGCTAATGGGCTCCCCAGCCCTGAAGACTGGCACCTGTGGTGAGCAGGATTCTGTTCAGTTCCTTGAATGGATGACCTTTCAGGACAGCTGGAGACTGCCACCACTAGAAGGAGCGAAAGATCTGTGGTGGTACCTGGACCCTGATGGAAGTGTGGCTCATTCCTGACCATTGAAAAGACAGCAGAAACCACTGAAGAGCTTGGGCATGGAGGTGGGCCCACGGAATGATGCCAATGCAGGAAATCATTTTCCTGAGGAGCTTGGGTAGGTGAGACAAGGTGACCTTGTGCTGCCGTTGAATCTGAAGCATTAAATCATTGAGGGTCTCTCAGCAATTCGGGGAGAGAAAAACCTCAGAAGATGTATCGATGATTGCACCGAGATGAAGTCTGGTCGTTGGAAAGAGATGGCTCTTCTTGAAGTTGATAGAAAAACCATGGTCCTGCAGGAAGTGCAACGTGTGGAGGTCACGATGGGCAGAGCGAATCAATGTCGACTGAATCAGGATGTCATCCAGGTAACACTGGACCCTCACAGAATTGCTCAAAGCTGCCAAGATCTTGGTAAAGACCTTGGGGACCGATGAAAGCCCGAATGGCAGTGTCCTGTACTGGAAATGCATAGTCTGGTAACAGAAACGAAGAAACTGGCAGTGATGAGGCGAGATAGGAATATGGAGGTATGCCTCTGTGAGGTCAATGGAAGAGAGGAGATTGCTCTCCCGAACACTCTCTAGAATTGAATGCAAGGTCTGCATCTTAAAACATGTATGGGATAAATCTATTCAAAAACATGAAGTTGAGAATGGCTCAACACCCCCGAGGCTTTTGGGATCACAAAGAGCCAAAAGTAGAAGCCTACCCCTCGTTGATCCTCTGGAACTGGCTATATGGACCTTATATCCAAAGGTGTTGGATGGTCGATTCCATAAGAGCCCGCTTGGAATTGTCTTGAGATAATGGGCAGCAAACAAAAAATTGTGGGGTTGGGGAGAGGAACTCAAGTCAGAGACCTGATCTCACTGTTCTGAGCACTCAGGCATCCAATGTCAACTCCTCCCATCTGGAGGCGAAGAAGGCCAAACTACCTCCAATGGGGGGGGAGAAAGGGCATTCACTTAGAGTATTGGAATGAACAACCTCCTCCCCCTCGAAATAGCCATTTACTGGAAGTTTGCTGTTGTCTGTTTGCAGCCTCTGGCCGTTGCTCCTGATGAGGAGGGAATGCTTTCTGGCCCCGCAAGAAACGAGTGCTAGACTTGGCTCGGAAAGAGAAGGGTAGGTAGTATGGTGAAGGAAGATACTCTGACCTCTTCCCCGTAGAAGAGAGGATCTTTTTCTTATCCTTGGTTTTTACCAAATATGGCTCCAGGGTGTCGCTGAACAGTTTTTCTCCAGCACATGGAGCCAATGCCAACTTCCATTTCCATTTTGGGGCAGGAGTCAGACTTCCAATTTCACAGCCAGAGGAGCCTCCTCACTGCCACCAAAGAGGCCATGGCTCTTGAGGCAAACTTGGCTAAATTTAGTGTGGCATCTGCCATAAATTCTGCCGCCACAATGATCTTGTACAGATCCTGATGAGATCTGAAATCAGTGGTAAGTAGTTTGTCTTGTAGTTGGTGGAGCCAGCGCAGTGAGGACCTTGTAAAGAACGAGGCCACTGTTGAGGCTCAGACAGTCCACGCTGCTGCCTGGTGGGTGCATTTGAGAATTTGTTCCAACCTCTTTTCCTCTACCTTGAGGACATCTTTTGGCTCAGTGGAGGTGCCTGATGTGGAGAATGAGGCTACCACCAGAGCACCCACAGAAGGCACTAGGAGGGTGTTGGCCAAGGAAGGGCCCATGTTGTAAAAACACCTTTCATGGGATCAAGGCCGAGGCTGAAGCCCCGCCCCAGGGGAGGCACACTGCTCTTTTACTAAATCCAGAAATAAAAGAGGGGAAGGAAGAACTTCTGTGTGGACCACTTGTTTTGAGTAAAGGGAGCCACCATGGCTAGAAGAGGCTACTTGGGGCAGGAGCAGTTTAAACAAAGATAGTTTAAAAACCACTGCGAAGGGAGGTTTGATCAGACCTAAGCCTCTCCTCCTCCGATAAATTAAGATCCCTAATCTCACCTTCCTCCTCCTCTGGCATGGAGAAGTGACTGTGTTCTGAAGGATTTGTATAATCCCCTTCTTCATATTCCCCCCAATCCGATTGGGTGGATGGGCAACTGAACTGCTGCTGTCTGGGCCAGGATGTGACCCCTTGATAGTAAGCAGGGAACAAGTTGTTGGAACCCCTCAGCTAGGCCCTGCCTGATGGCCACTGAGACCATGTCCCTAATATCATCAGGCCTGCCAAGTGTGTGGGGGGGTCCATTGGCCACAGGCCTGTAGCAGTGGGAGTGAAGGTGGTCTTGGGCCTAGGCCTATGACCCCCTTGGATCATCTGACCTAGGGGATGAGAGGAACCTGGACACCAGGCAGCCTGTCTGAAGTTGGGCCCAGATCTGCTTAAATCCTTGGACAAAAAACTCTTCCTCCACCCTTTCTGGGACCAAGCTGGAAGGTGGCTGGTGGACCCAGTTTCAGGCTCCCCCACCCTGGCCATGACCTCTGGGCAAACCTGCAATTCCCCTGCCAGGGAAAGTTGTTGAATCCGGTTTCTCATCTGTTCCAGGGTATTGGCAAACTGCTTTTCCAAAGCAGCGTGCCTTTGTTCCTCAGCCCTGAATTTGGATTTGGATATCTTTTGGGGGACCAAGGCTTTGGCCCTTATCTTTGCTGCAGCCTCTCTTTTAGCTGACTGGCCTCTTTGTCTTTTCCTCTTCCTCATTGGAGCCTGAGAACCCTGTGTTTCTTCCAGGCCAGCGAGGTCAGACTGGGCCCTTTCGCTCTCCATAGTCACCAACAAGACTAACACAAGGGGTGCTGGGAGTTTCCCCTGTGAGAGTGTCGCCTGTTGCGTGGGCCAGGCGAGCAGGTGCAGCTGTGAGGCCCCAGTAATGGTCGCTCCTGCAAACAAAATGGCCAACCACCACTCAAAATGGCCGACCACCAAATGTGCTGGCTCCAAAAAGGCTTCGCTGCTTCACTCACTCCTTAGGCTCTCTACAGGCCCTGAGCGATCAAAAACCACTTATCTTGCTGTCAGCTGAGGCAGTGAAACTGAGCTCTAAAAATCAGCTGTGGAGCGGTTGTTTGAAAAGTGCTGGGGAAACTGCATGGGAAACTTGCAGAGTGCTCCCTGAGCTTGCAGCTTCACAGAAGGGCAGCGCTAAAGTCTCGATGCTGCAAGAAAACAGATCCCCACTCTCTGTGGAACAGATCCCCGCTTTCCACAGCTCAACCAGAGGCCCGGGAGCTGTGCTGAAGCTTTTATCTCTTCTTTCTGCTGATTTAGCTGTTATTTTAACTTATTTTTTCTTTTTCCTACCCAGAGACACTAGAACTTGTGACAAGTAGTTGAGTCAAAAGCTGGGGAGCCAGCTAGGGGCTGGCTTTTTATATACCGTATTTTTCGGACTATAAGGCGCACCTAAGAACCTTAAATTTTCTCAAAAATCAGCTGTGCGCCTTATAATCCAATGCACCTTAGGTGTGCACTGAGTTCCAAAATCTGTAAAAATGTTGCTGTGCGACTTTGGTAAGCTCCGCTTGATTGACTGTCGGACCATTTCCTGCTGACACTGGGACATAATACGTATACTACGTATGCTGGCAGCGATAAACCAATCAGAGAACATTAAGTAATACGTGCAGTATGTATGCATTACATAATAGGTACAGTATGTACCAGTACGCTTGCCAGTATCTCCGCCACTTCTCTGGTAGGTATACTACCGGTATACTGCAAAACAACATTTGTTTGTCTAAGGACTCCCGAAAATGGCACCAGTGAAGAGACACGCTTACAAGGCACAATTCAAACTACAGGCTATCAGTTACGCGGTTGTAAATGGGAATAAAGCAGCTGCGAAAGAATTCAACATCAATGAATCTATGGTTCGGAAGTGGAGGAAGCAAGAAAATGAACTGTGTCAAGTTAAGAAGACGAAACAGAGTTTCCGCGGGAACAAAGCAAGGTGGCCACAGTTAGAAGACCAACTTGAACAATGGATTATTGAACAAAGAACAGCCTGGAGAAGCATCTCTACAGTCACCATTTGACTGAAGGCAATAACGATAGCACAAGACATGAAGTTCGAACACTTTCAAGGAGGTCCGTCTTGGTGCTTTCGTTTTATGAACGGCGTCATCTCTCCATCCGCGCAAGGACTACCATGGCGCAGCAACTGCCAGCGGATTACAAAGAAAAGCTGGCCATCTTCAGCACCTACTGCAGTAACAAGATTACAGACAAAAAGATCCAGCCCAACCACATCACCAATATGGATGAGGTCCCCCTCACTTTTGACATCCCCGTGAACCATACTGTGGAGAAAAAGGGGACCAGCACAGTATTGATACGCACCACGGGGCATGAGAAGTTGGCTTTCACTGTTGTTCTTGGTTGCCACGGTAATGGACAGAAGCTACCACCTATGGTCATTTTTAAGAGGAAGACGCTGCCAAAAGAAAAGTTTCCAGCCGGAGTCATTGTTAAGGCCAATCAAAAGGGCTGGATGGACAATGACAAAATGAGATAGTGGTTGAGAGATGTGTATGTAAAGAGACCGGATGGTTTTTTCCACACATCACCGTCCCTGTTGATCTGCGACTCCATGCGCACCCATCTCACCACTACTGTGAAAAACCAAGTAAAGCAAATGAATTCGGAACTTGCCATGATTCCAGGAGGATTAACAAAAGAACTCCAACTGCTGGACATTGGTGTAAACAGGGCGTGCAAATTGAAGTTGCGAGCAGAGTGGGAGCGATGGATGAGAGACAGCGAACACACCTTTACTGACTGGGAGGCAGCGCTGGACGAGTTACGCCACTATATGTGAATGGATTGTGGATGCCTGGGCAAAGGTATCTGCTTTAACTGTTGTCCGAGCTTTCGCGAAAGCCGGCATCATTGCTGAACAGCCACCTGGCAACGAGACTGACACCGACAATGATGAGAGGGAACCCGGCATGTTTGATGGCGAAATTGCCCAGCTGTTCAATTCAGGCACAGAAGATGAGGACTTTGATGGATTTGTGGGAGAAGATTGATGAAAAAAATAATGTGAGTGTATTATTAAATAGTAGAATGAAGTTCAAATAAACTCGATGTTTTGCTTCTGTTACCTTTTTTTTTGTGGACTGTATGTTTTAGCATGCGTCTTATAATGTGGTGCGCCTTATATATGGGTTAAGTACAGAAATAGACCCCGTAATTGAGGCTGCGCCTTATAATCCGGTGTGCCTTATAGTGCAGAAAATACGGTAGTGGCAGACTGAGCTCAATGACATCAGAGGGAGGAGTCATACCCATTCCTGGACTCTAGTCGCAGTGTGGATGAGAAGAGGTGACAGCTTTATTGGGGTCCTCCAAGAGTTGTGAGGAGACACTAAATGGCACAAGCCTATATTATCTGTAGGGGAAAAAAAATGACCCTAAAGTTTGTCTACTGATTAGTTAAAGCTAAAGCAACATATAGAAAGGCAGACTCATAGGCTATATTTCTGTACATCAAAAAAGCCATTTTATTTTCTTAATTAGATGTTATTTTATTTTCAACATTTATCCCATGTGTATGATGCTACAATTACTTAGCTTTGTTCCTACTTACTGTACACTGGTCTGAACTGTGATCCTTTTTAATGAATCTCTTACAAATTAATGCAAAATTGGAAAAAAGATATTCTAAGAAATTAATGGAAATACATTTATCAATGAATATCAGTTTATCAATTAATAAGGAAAGAATAAAAAAGAGTGATTAGGAATGCAAAAATTGTGTGTGTGTGTGTGTGTGTGTGTGTGTGTGTGTGCTGACTCCAAATTGTAGCTGTCTTATTAACTGAAGAGTACCAAGGAGGTGAGGATTGACAGGAAAATGTCACTGCACAAGCATAAAATTGCATGTACTAGATGTAGCTATAAAAGTTATTAAAAGTAGTCAAACTAATTATCAAAATTATAAACAAATACATGTTCATTCTGATTTCATATAACAAAAAATTAACACCCAAGCAAAGGAATGTGCCACATTCTTGGCCAGCTGATCAAGCAATGAAACGTGGAGTATTGTTGTAACAGTAAATATTTAATATATCAATATTTAGAGTATGTACTAATGTAACCGAAGTAAATGAAAACAATCACACTTGTTCTATTTTGGGAACTCTACTTGGCATGTGGTTCCTAATTATCAAACATACTATCATCTCTAATTCTGAATACATCTTAAGCTATACTCTGAAAAGTCTTAAAATGCAATTGAGTGAAAGTAAAATTAATGAATGCATGCATATTTTTGCTTGAACATATTCTATAATAAATATGTTGTCTATATTCTACAATAAAATATATTTTGTCTATATTCTATAATAAAAATGAATGACATTTTATTTGAACTATCTTATTTTTCTCCTTACTGCAATTTGAAACATCGGGGATAGGAGAAAAAAGGATTGCTCTCTTTGCTTTTACTTGCTTTAAATTTATACCAACATAGTGTCAACAGTGCAAAAGCAAAAGCTCCCAGACCATTATCACTTACAGCTAGCTACATTTAACCTGAGCAAAGTCTGAGTTTTAAAATGATTATAGGCCTGCAAATTGCCACTGAGATCATGTCAATTATATTCATAAATCTTACATGCTGGAAATGAAATGGTGAAAGAGACAGGGAGAGAGAGAGAAAGAGATAGAGAATGTATGACTATCATCAACTATGTAACCAAGCATCTGTTACCCAGCAACGGAAGAGCAGCAGCATCTGTCTTGCACAACAATGCACTTCCATTACTTTGAGATCTTTGCTTTACAATGGAGTACACTGTTTAATCTGAAATCAGAAAGTTCTCTAAAGAAAAGATGGCATTATACTGTGCTGCCTACAAAATACCTGATTCAGTATTGGGAAAAATAACTCTGGAAACAAATACACAAAAGAAAAAAAGAACCTAAAACTACTGTAATTGATAGGAATATCAACAGAGTGTGCTGGAAATTAACATGATACAGATCATGAAAAGTCAATACACTGCACAATACATATATTTGTTTTTAAATAAAACATTGTGTTAAATAGTGTTATCATTTAGCATGCCTTTAGTCTTGGGTTAAGGAAAGAATCAGGGCATGTACAATAGCTTTGGAATTTCCAAAATTAAGGAAGATGTTTTTAAAAAGTTGAGATACCTTTCAATAAATGAAATTCACAGGTACCTGGGTATTCTCTCATAGGTTTTTCATTAGAATAATATATAGCAATTTTAAAAGATTTCAGCATGTGCTTTTGGATGAATTATTTATTTATCGGAAGGTGTGCAGCTCTTAAAAATATTGCCAAACTTTGGACAAGGTGCTAGAAGGGTACAATTCTGATTGGAATAATAAGCTGTATATTTTAACAATGAATCCTGAAAATATTGTACTGGTTGCTTATAACCCAATTTAAGATTCACATCCATCTGTTTAATATTATATGACTCAATTACTATATTTAAAAAATGTTTTTGCCCGGCGTCATGCAACTCATGCACTCAGATCATCTAGGGAAGCCCAGCTTATGTTTCCATTGTTGGATTTAGATCGCAGTGCAATGGCAGCACATCAAACATGAATCTTTCTCTTCCTCGGGAAACTTGGCTCAATACTGTCTTTCTTCAGAAAACAACTGAATATCTGCTTACTCCACACAGTCATTTGTAGATATGTTTCAGATTGGTTTTATTTTGCATTTCTGTTTTTTTGAGTGAATTTTCTTTAAATTTTGATATTTTGATATTTTTTTATTTTTTTATTCAGAATTGTTTTCATTATACAATTTTAAATGGTTTTCAGCTCCTCTAGAAAGAAAAAGGAGAATGTCAAATAAATAAATTGTGAATGTGAATCACAACACTGTACGAATTCTGAAAGAATTGATAAGTTTTCTCAAAATAACTCCTATGTCATCAGTGTTTGTACAATTTTGGACTTATGACAATATTGTGATGCTATGAAGAGATGTTTATCTACAGCTGAGTAGATTCCAACTGTAGAACTTTGGACTGGATTCTGAAATTTTACATGTGGATAGACAAATATAGATGAAAGAAAATGGTGTTGATAAGGGAAGTCAGGTCAAAAAGCCATATTAAACTATTAATCTTTTTTAGAAATCAACTGCCAGAAATTTGTTTACAAGGACTTAAAATATACTGAAAAATTCTAGGTGCTCTTTTTACACAGCCCAATTCTTGCCACTTTTTATTAATAAAATCTATCTATAAAGAAACCTTGATAGTAAAAATAATCTATTTATATTGAAGACTATACAAAATCACATCAGTACAAATATTATTTTAATAAAATAAATGCAACTATCTATCATGCAACATCTCTGTTTAAATATGGGCTGCATTCTTGAAAAACCAAATGAATGTATATTGTAACAGACTGTTAAGCACTACACTGGTGTTTGCACAGTATTATTGAATAAAGAAACAATTTTAATAATGTGTCCAAAGGGAAATTATTAAAACAAAGGTAGTTAACCTTATTTATAGCTTATGAAAAAGAAGTGAAACTCCAAATTATTTCCAAATCAATCATCTCTAGCTCCGGATGAACTGAACTGAACTTGAGACTGTAACCACTGGAGCAACTGGTAAAAATGGTGTCGGGTCTCCCACTTGGGCGGGTGGTTGGACTAGATGACCTACAAGGTCCCTTCCAACTCTGATTATCTGTTAAATCTGTTAAATAATACCTGAATTACCTCGACTTTTACAGCAACAGTATTACATGATATAAGGGGAAAAGTGCTTTGCTACATGTAACTTCAGGGAAATAGGACTACATTATGGAGTAAAACAAAAATTATATTAAAATGTAAAACATTAAATTTGAGAACTGAACAAGGATAAACCTATAAGAGCTGTGATGGCACAGTGGTTAGATTGCAGTACTGCAGGTTGACTCTGCCCACTGCCAGGAATTCAGTCTTGACAGGCTCAAGGTTGACTCAGCTTTCCATCCTTCAGAGGTCAGTAAAAGAATGACCCAGATTGTTGGGGGTAAGATGCTTTCAATATTTGGTGTTTCGCCCTGGGCAACAATAATTGCAAGTAAATATTTCAATTACTGCTGATTAGTCTGGCACATCCCCTTTCCTCAAGCTTATGTAGTACATCACGGTATATTAAGTATATTAACATCATTGGTTTCTAATATGTTCCTTAGTTTTAAGATTGATTTATCATTCATAGTAAATTCTTTCTCAAAAGGTTATGGTTACTTAGAAAAGTTATGATCACAAAATACAGAAATGCTATTTACCTCATATTATGCTAATATAATGTGCTAGTCAATTAGTTATAACATGTATTTTATTGCTATTTTAATATGATTATAATACAAATAAGAGTAGCAAAAAGCACTTAGACATAGATTTGATGCAACTCTACACTCAGTACCTCTCCAAGGATAAGCCTCAATGAAGACCTGAATCCTGGGAATTCTCAGGAATCTTGGGAATAACATGCCAGCTTCAAGGTTCTATCCATTAGCATCCTTGCAGATTTGTGGCAGGCAAATTGGATGCAAGATGAGTTTTGCTGTACCTATTATTTTTAATTTTGTTTAATAGAATCCCTCTAACTTTTCCCTACTGGTGTGCTTATTGTTTTGAATACAAACCAAATTTAAAATAGGATAGCACAGCACAGTTCTATTTTGCAGTAATCCCAATCTGTTGATGAATGCACAGCAAAGCAACTTTTGATAGTTCTATCTTGCCACTCAAGATTGATCAAAATTTACAGAAACATAAAGGTCAATTAGAACCTTAGAATAGGATCCTATTAATATGACACCAAGTTCTTCTGCTCTGTATCATTCATTTCTAAGGAAGCAATCAGCACCTGTAAAATTTACCTAGGTTTGATCCTTCTTGGATGACGGAGAACAGCCTGAAATCAAATCCAAATAAAATAGAAATGCTCTTCAACAATAAGAAACTAGACTTGGGAACTGAGATTCTGTTCTGGAATGGTTGCACTCCTCATAAAAGAGCAAGGAAACAGTTTGGGAGTGCTCTCTGTTTAATCTTTATTTGATTTATAGGTGGTGGCTGTAGCAACGCATGTATTTTCACAAATGCAATAAATGGGCAGGTAAGTGACTGTTCCTCAACTGCATGGATTTGGCAATAATTACCTGTCACACCTTGTCTTCACTGCTGTGACATGTTTTATATGGAGGTTTCCTTTGAAAAGTGTCCGGCAAGTGCAGTTAACGCAAAATTGCAGATAAGTGACGAAGTAGTACAAAAGATGACATTTGATACCAATAATAAAAGATCTGTATTACTTGGCAATAAATTATATTCTATGAATACAATTTAATTAAATTTTAAAATTCCTAACAGGTTGGGATCTAATTCCATGACAGACTGCCTCTTTTTCTTCTTCTTAAACTGAAAGAATATTTAAAGGAAATACCATTTTGAAGATGCCCAACTGGCTTACTTGTCCAGCACGCAGGACATATGTATCTGTCCTGCACTTTCTCTATCAAGGTATCTTAAGCTTTCCTGGACAAACATTTGATAAAAAATAGGGCTCATGGCTGTTTTCATAGCTAATCTTATGTGTATTTAGTTCAGCAAACAGTCTGCATTCAAAAATATTGTTTCTTAACTTCGCAACTACAATTCTTAAAAAAAACAACACAAAAATGAATGTGGTTTTATGGATCAAAACTCCAAGGTTATGCTAATACTGCATAACATATTTTAGTGCTCACATTATACCTCCTTAGCTACAAATTCTAATTAAATCTTCAGAGTGACAGTAATTGTTCAAAGAAAAAAAAAAGTACCCTTATTCACACTTGGAGAATTTTTAGTTTATCTACATTTCTGAGTAATAGAACATTATATTAGCATTTATCCAAGTGGGAATATATAAGTATGATCTTTATATCTTAACAAGTGCTGCCACCATCAGGATCTAATTAATGAAGCAAACTAAATGCATACAATATAAGCAAACTAGCTTAATTTCATAGATTAAACTGTTTTATTTGGTAGCTTTCAAAAATGCTTTTCATGCATCATGCAATACACATAAATGGTAAACTGCCTATGCATCTTACAGATATATTAATGCATACTGTGGTATTGAAAACATGGATGTTACAGCAAGCCTTCTTCCCAGGCAGAAGGAAATCAACAGATGACCTGAATGTGTTTTATTGCAGGTCTAAAAGGAAACTACAGCCACCTATCTCCACAACCCCCATCTCAAATACACCAACAACAGCCAAGCCTCCTACAACTGGCCCAAATCCCTTGGGTTCGCAACCCCTGTGTCAGGTTTGGAAGCCATATTGAGATCCGATGCTCCCACGCTGCCACAAATGAGCCTGGGAAAGTGGGAGGGGAGAATTCTTTGGAGTATATCTAATTAGACATAATAAAATTCTTTTGCTGGTGATCACAGAAAAAGAAGTGCAAGATCTATTTCACAGTCAAAAGCCAGGAAAAACACCAGGGCCAGACAAGATAACTCCTTCTTGCTTAAAAGTCTGTGCTGACCAATTGGCCCCAATCTTCACTCAAATCTTCAATAAATGTGCTATGTTCCTTCTTGCTTCAAATGCTCTTCTATCATCCCAGTGCCAAAGAAGCCCTCCATCAGGGAACTGAATGACTACAGACCAGTTGCTCTAACATCTGTAGTTATGAAAACCTTTGAAAGGCTAGTGCTGTCCCACATGAAAACCATCACGGATCCTCTGTTAGATCCTATGTAGTTTGCATACCGAGCAAGTAGATCGATAGATGCTGCTGTTAATATAGCTCTGCACTACATCGTACAATACCTTGAATCTCCAAATACCTACACAAGGGTCCTCTTTGTAGACTTCAGTTCAGCATTCAATACCATCATTCCAGACATTCTTCTAACTTAACCAAACTAGCTAGCAGTACCTGAAGACACTTATTAGTGGATCATAAGCTTTCTAACAGACAGGAAGCAGCAGGTGAAGTTCAGCAGAATCACATCTGATACCTGTATAATTAGCACAGCCCTCCTCCCCAAGGCTGTGTGCTTTCTCCCCTTCTCATCTCCCTATATACCAGTGGTGGCTAACCCTTTTGGGATCCCGTGCCAAAAATTGTGCCCGCGTGCGAGCACCCAGAAGGCAAGGCAATGCGTGCAGCAGCCCCCCATGCCCCCTGCACATGCATGCGTGACCCCATGCTGCATGTCTCTGCACATGCACGTGCAATCCCCATATGCCATGTGTCTCTGTGCATGCGCACACCATTCCCCTGTGTGCCACACGTCTCTGCATATGCGCACAAAAGAGATGACTTTCAGTGGTGCTGGAATTCATAATTAGCTACAAGCAGAAATAAAGTGGAACCTGAACATGTGAACATAATTTTCCACATTTTCAGCAGATTCTAGGAAATTGAAGTGAGAAAGTACTCCCTTTAAATAGGAGTGCTGAGCAGAGATCAAACTACATAATCCTCTTTGTTAATATTTTGGAAAATAATAAAGATGGAACTGTTTCAGAGAGACTTCCCCTGATCATGTCATTTCTTTTGTTTGTGTTTTTATTTTTAGTGTTGTTATTTTACTGTTTTGATGTTTGCACCCTGGATAGTTTAACTGATTTTGTATTCTATACAAACCACTGAGGTGGTGTTGATTGCAGGAGGACAGAAAAACATTAAATAAATGTGCGGTGGTAGCCAAAAAAACCAGTGCAATCCTAGGTTGTATTAACAGATGGATACAATCAAGATCAAGTGAGGTACTAACACCACTCTATAAAGCCTTAATAAGACCACACCTAGAGTACTGCATCCAATTTTGGTCACTACACTATAAAAAAGATATTGAGAGTCGAGACTCTAGAAAGAGTGCAGAGAAGAGCACCCAGGATGATTAGGGGACTGGAGGCTAAAACGTATGATGAACTGTTATAGGAATTGGGCATGGGTAATTTAATGAGGAGAAGGACCAGGGGAGACATAATAGCAGTGTCCCAATATTTGAGGGCCTGCCACAGAGAGGAGGCGGTCAATCTTCAAAGCAAATGAAGGCCAGAAAAAGAATAATGGATGGAAACTGAACAAGGAGAGATTCAACCTGGAAATAAGGATAATTTTTTTGACAGTGAGAACAATCAACCAATGGAACAGAAGTTGCCCTTGGACGTTGTGGGAACGCCATCACTTGAGACTTTCAAGAAGAGATTGGACTGCAATCTGTCAGAAATGGTGTCGGGTCTCCTGCTTCAGCGCAGGGTTGGATTAGATGACCTACAAGGTCCCTTCCAACACTGTTAATCTGTAAATAAATAATTCCAACCCCCATCCCTATCTTTGGATAGCTTTCATTATAAGTATATCATGTTTAGCAAAAGCTGTCAGAAATGTTAATGGCAGGGTCCTTACATCATTTTATTGTTTCTGAAAAGCAAAGTGTGAAGCAACACAATGAAAGAAAAAATTAATTTCAGATGATTACCTCCTTTTAATAATCCTAAAAATAATATTCTGTTCCAGCAAGGGGAGATTTAAATTAATTTATTTTCTTTTAACCCTATTTTTATTTTTGTGGGAGTAAAAAACACTGAGTTTGGTGTGGCTTATTTCTGTGTTGGCATGTAGATGATTGCACTGCACTCTAATTTTGTTCTTTCCATTTTTATAATGAAATGGCTGGGGGTTGTTGTTAAAAATGAAAAGAAGTAACTGAGGATAACTATTCAAACTTTATCACCATGGGTACAGAAACTGATTTTAGTCATTTCAAAAAGTGTGTTCAGCCCATTTTATTGCTTCCTAATAAATTTAAAAATGTTAACAGTTTAAAGGCACAAAAACATTTAAAGGAATGTTAATTAAAATGTGGCTTATAGCTCTAGACAACTAATAAATTTCATGTACGACTTTGAGTAGATATAACAAATTATTACAATCTACCCCCTAACCAATATGAAAAAACTTAGGAGGTTACTGAAAAATGTGCTGGTTAGTAATCCTATCGGCTAATTTTCAAGGCTACTTTAAAGCTTAAAGTTAAGCTGTTAGACTAGGTTATTGATATGATTTTGAGCTAATCACTCTATCTTAAATCAGTCTTCCACCTTGGTGTTTTGGCGGGGATAAAATGGAAGGAGAGCCCAATGTAATTTGCCTTGATTTCCTGTGGGAAAGGCAGGATATTAATGTAATTAATATTGGACAGGTTGTTTTGTAGCATAAAATGAATACATCGATAATGACTATTTTTCAACATTGTCACAATCTATATAATTTCCTTACATGAAATTTTTCTTGGATGCTAATATATCTGTCTGACCAACCGTATCCAGGGTATATTCCTTAATGGAACTATACCTACATGGGAGAAGGGGGGGAAGCATGCAGTTAGGTTCTCCAGATTCTGTTTTAGTCCTAGTACTCTTCAATACATTCAAAAATGATCTAGACGGGGAACTCTGCAGATGACACCAAGCTGGGGGGGGGGGGGGATTGCTATCATTGCTAACACTTTGGAAGATAGACTCAAGATTCAGAAGGATCTTGACAGACTTGATTATGGGTCTTATCCAACAAGATGTAGCTCAATGATAAGAAAAATAAGGTCTTGCACTTAGGCAGGAAAAACCAGAATTGGTGGTAGTTGGCTCAACAGTAGTAACCACAAGAGGGATCCAGGTGTCCTAATGGTTTACCATTTAAGTATTAATCAACATAGTGTATCAGCTGCCCTCCCCCCGCAAAAAAGCCAATGCAGTCCTGTGCTACATCAACAGTGAAATCGCATCAAGATCAGAAGAAGTGATTAATGCTGCTTTATAATACACTGGTGAGGTCACACTTGCAATACTATGTACTGTTCTGGTCACCATGATACAAAAAAGATGCTGAGACTGCAGAAAGTGTGCTGAACAGAGCAGCAAAGATGAAAGAAGGTCTGAAGGCTATATCATACAATTAACAGCTGAGGGAGAAAGGTATGTCCGGCCTATCGAAGAGAAGGATTAGGAAGAACATGATAACTGTCTTCTAGTATTTGAGGGGCTGTCACAGAGAAGAGGGGATTGACTTACTCTTCAAAGCACCAGAAAGTAGGACAAGTAGTAATGTTTGTTAAACAGAGATTCAACCCAGAACTAAGGAGAAATTTTCTGACAGTGAGAACAATTAACTGATAGAATAGCTAGCCTCCTGGAATTATGGCTACTCCATCCATCCCTGGAAATTTTAAAAAATAGACTAGATAACCATTTGACTAGATGATATAAGGTCTCATGCTTGAGAAGAGCCAGTGGTTTTCAACCTTCCTAATGCCATGACCCTTTAATACAGTTCCTCATGTTGTGGTGACCCCCAACAATAAAATTATGGCTCGGTTCCTAAGACCATTGAAAATATGTGTTTTCCTATGGTCTTAGGCGACCCCTGTGAAAGGGTTGTCCAACCCCCAAAGGGGTCACGACCCATAGGTTGAGAACCACTGGAGCAGAGGATTGGACTAGAACAGTGGTCGCCAACCAGTGGGCCATGGCACACTGGTGGGCCATGAGAAAACTTTGGTGGGCCTCAGAGAAATCTCACCCCCAGAGCACCCCCCAAAGCAATTAATTCAGGTACGCAAAAACACAAGGCTGCACTGCCCACATGGCCCGCGGGAACTCTCCCCACCCACTCACTCCTTACCCAGCAAACTTATCTGCTAAATTGCTGTTTTTCGTTTTTCAACCATCATCTGTTCTGCTGTGCCAGGAGTTTTAGATTAGCTACGAAGCATGAAATGGTTGGATTTCTTGCTTTCTAGCTAGTCTTTAGATCTTCAGCTCTGCTTTTAAGCACAGCCGAACCTCCCTTAGGACTGAAGGTTCTGTTATTTAGTGCCGACTCACAGCAAGCAAATTTGAGAGACTGAGCTTGCCGATGGTAGATAGATAGATCATTGAATGATTCTGTGAGCAACTCAATCTGCCTGTCTGCTTTGCCTGATTTTGGGTAAAAGTTGGGTTTTTTTAATAAAAAGTTCAACATTTACATACATGGTATGTTGTGAGTTAATTTTGTGAGTTTGCTTGCAAGCAAATTTTATGTGACAGGCTGAGCTAGCCAATGGCAGATAGATAGATTTCTGAATGAAACTGTGATTCTGTGAGCAACTCAATCTGCCTGCCTGCTTTGCCTGATTTTGGGTAAAAGTTGCTCTTTTTTAAATAAAAAATTCAATATTTATATAAATATTTATAATATTTACACACAAGCCATGCCCAGCCAGTCACATGACCACCAAGCCACACCCACAAATTAGACCATGCCCACAGAGCCGGTTAATGTTTCCTGGGATTTAAAATTATGAGTTTGGTGGTCCCTGAGGTCCAAAAGTTGGCAATCCCTGGACTAGAAGAGCTCTGAGGTCCCTTCCAGCCATATGAGTCTATGTTCTATTTAATTCAGTTCTTTGACATATTACTATATTTCTCATACATATTTCTAAAATTCTGTATTCAGTGTTCCTTCACTTCAATTTCCTCCCAAATTCTTTCACTATTTTCTTGATGAAACTACCTTTTAGAAGCCCTATTTTTCTCACTATAGACATCTTTCATCCTCAGTTGTGCAACTTTAAAAGACCATAGAAATATTTTATGAGTTGACATATATATTGTTTCAAATCATATTTTTTGCACCAGTGGATCTTGCAACGTCTACATTTAACATCTGTAGAAAGGATAAGACCAAAACCACAACATCTAGAACAGGCACCTAAACACCTCAGACTTTCTCCACTGCCAGGAAATGATGAAATACAGACAGTGGCACCTTGACATGTCCTCTGAAAAAGCCATCTTCATTCTAGAGCAGGGTTGTCAAACTGGTGGCCCTCAGCCTTGATGTGTCATGCGCAGGCCATGCCCATCCCAGCTCTGCTAATGGGAAAATGTGATGGCAATGTGATGTGATGAATTGGATACCCATGTTCTAGAGCAAAAAGGCTATGTTAAATTATGTGATATCTTCAGGTACTTTAAATAAGTGTTATCTGGCATTTTGACTAGTATTTGTTGCATACTTATGAAGTTGTCACATGACTGACAAATTCCTTTCAAAATATTGTCAAAATATTATTGTACTACCATTACAATAGGAAGAATGGATTTATAAGTGCCCATTTCCCTCATGTTTGTCAGGTTTTTGACATCACATAACCTTCTACATTAGAACAAAATTGGCCAACCTTCAGCATCATCTTTACTCCCAAATGGCCACATAAGAATTCTTAATTTTTTTTAAAAGGCTAATATAACTTACTTTTAATGTCTACACACTTGCCTAGAAAAAAGGAGAATGAAATGATAAAAAGGAGTAATTGAAATAACGTTTCAGGATGGGTACTATAAGTGATGGCAGATAAGATTCAGCTAAATGATACTATTTTATTAGTTATGTGTCCTGTATGTATTTTATCGATGAAATGGCTACAAGTAGCCTTTCTGCAATATATTTTCTAAAGAAAAACATCTCAGGGCAGAAAATTGAAGATCCCACTTTATTATTTTATGTGTAATGCAATTTACTTCTGCCAAAGCCCCATGACTCCCAGATTTCTCAGAATATAACAAACAATTATAACATGAAGTTTAGATTATGCCCTCAAAACAAGGCAATTTTGATTGGTTTAGTCATGTCACTAAACCAGGGGTCGCCAACCTTTTGGACTTCAAGGACCACCAAACTCATTTTTAGATCCCAGGGATCACTAACCGGTTCTGTGGGCATGGCCTAATTTGTGGGTGTGGCTTG
Source organism: Laticauda colubrina (assembly GCA_015471245.1). NCBI lineage: Eukaryota > Metazoa > Chordata > Lepidosauria > Squamata > Elapidae > Laticauda > Laticauda colubrina. The sequence goes on along the minus strand of BLBF01000002.1, from coordinate 63,576,170 downwards.
GTGGTCATGTGACTGGCTGGGCATGGCTTGTGTGTAAATATTATAAATATTTATACAAATATTGGATTTTTTTATTAAAAAAAGAGCAACTTTTACCCAAAATCAGGCAAAGCAGGCAGGCAGATTGAGTTGCTCACAGAATCACAGATTCATTCAGAGATCTATCTGTCTGCCATTGGCTAGCTCAGTCTGTCACATAAAATTTGCTTGCAAGCAAATTCATAAAATTAACTCACAACACACCATGCATGTAAATATTGAATTTTTTTATTTAAAAAAAGAGCAACTTTTACCCAAAATCAGGCAAAGCAGGCAGATTGAGTTGCTCACAGAATCATGCAGTAATCTATCAATCTGCCATCGCCTAGCTCAGTCTCTCAAATTTGCTTGCCGTGAGTCTGCACTGATTTTGCTTGCAAGCAAACCTTCAGTCCTAAGGGAGGTGCTGAGCCGAAGATCTAAAAACTAGCTTGAAAACAAGAAATCCAACCATTTCCTGCTTCCTAGCTAATGTAAATCTCCCAGCATAGCAGAACAAAAGATGGTCAGAAAAAGGAAAAATAGCAATTTAGCAGGCAAGTTTACTGGGTAAGGAGTGAGTCGGTGGGGAAGGGTCCTGCGGGCCATGTGGGTGGTGCAGCCTTGTGTTTCTGCACAGCCTGGCTTTGGGAGGGTGCTCTGAGGGGTGACATTTCTCTGAGGCCCACCAAAATTTTCTCATGGCCCACCAGTGGGCTGTGGCCCACCGGTTGGCGACCGCTGCACTAAACTATAGTGTGGGTTGAGTGTTTTTGAATTAATCCTGTTCCTACGACGAAACGTATGTCAGGATTTGCTAAGTTTGAGGCTTTATTGTAGCCAAGCATCCTCCAGCCAAGGAGCATGGCAGAAATAAGGTCTGCCAGTTGGAAATCAAGAAAATTTCAAATACTGTACTACCAGGTAGAAGAAACGAGTACACTGAGAGCAGAAATTAGATCTGGCCTAAATAATAAGTCCTAGCATATGAAATTGGAATTCCAGCAAACTATCATAAAACACACGTGTAAAAATTGCTTGCAAAAATGTACAGTTTGGTTTCTTTTTAGAATAAAATGTACTTGAGAGATTACTTTTTTCAAGTTAATTATGTTCACTGAGCATTTTCCTTTTTACTATGTGAACATGAGGAAGTCAATGGGATATGTACTATCCCACGATATTGTTAATACCTGTAAGAATAGTTTGCATACTTTAATTCACAACAGTTTTTAAGAATAATCTATGTCATACTCTAAGCAAAATACATTTCTTTGTAAACAACAGAAAAACAATGCAGGATTAGCATGTAATTTAATTATTTTCTCAGAAATGATTTTTTTAGAAATTAGTTGAATCTGTACATATTTTGTGCAAAATAATGTGTTTAAGGCAACAAGTGAACAGATAAAATATGTTTGTTTCATATTTATTTAAATTGTTAGTTAAAATATGTATCTATCCGTGGAAATAAAATTCATGAAATGTCAGCAAACTGTAGGTAGGCTTTAGAAGGTAGCTACTTTCCTGGAAAAGTTTAATTAAAATTTACAAGATTCAACTTTGGCAGGAGTGTTTACAGAGGCACCCAGTGAAGGGAGAGGATTATTCCCAGAGTAAATGAAGGGCTAACTATAGATATGATCCGAAGGCAAAGCACTTTATGCTGTGAGGATTTAAATACCTCATATTGTTCTCCCTCAATTTTTCTTCATTGGATAATAACATCAGACAAAGTATAAAATAAACCTTATTCTACTATCTAAAAATCATTCCACACTATCTAGTCAGAGCTGAACAAGATTCTTGGTAGAGAAATGTCTTCAAAGAAAAGAAGAAATACCAGAAAGTCCAGCTGAAAAAACATCTTTGGGACAAGCATGACCATAGATATTTAAAAATGTAAAACATTATTCACACTATATGTACTGCTACTCTTTCAGATCATCAACTAAGCTAATAGTGAATTCCCTTCCCCAAATACCTACCTTAAGAAATTAAAATGGCTCCACCCAGACACACAATCCAGAGCAATAAAGCAATGAGCACAATCACATTCCAGAGTAATCTTAAAGTAACATCAACTAGGGTAAAATCCAACAGCATACTTATGAGAATGGAAGCCAACCATGTACTCAGAAAAGAAGAAAAACAATCTACCTTTCTCCATGTAAGTTTCCATACCCTCAAAGCCTCCTCCAAAGGTCCCCCTCAATCCTTTGACACAGATTTGGAGGATTTGAATCCAGAATGGAGAATTAGTAAGAGTCTTGGAGCATGAATAGATGTCAACATCTATTTTACTGTATTCCATTTCACACCTCAGGATTACCATATTCAACTGAATCAGTGGTGGGATTCAAATTGTTTTACTACCAGTTCTGTGGGTGTGGCTTGGTGGGTGTGGCAGGGGAAGGATACTGTAAAACTTCCAGTCAGAGGTGGGATTTGCCAGTTCTCCGAACTACCCAAAATTTCCTCTACTCCACAACTGGTCAGAACCTGCTGAACACCACCTCTGAACTGAATCCATTCCTCAGTAAACCTCCCCATTATTTCCCAATTCTTGCCTCTAAATCTTCCATTTTTAAAATGGACTGGTCCTTCTGACCATACCCACACAAATCTCATGACAGAGTACAAGGAATAAAGAGCAGCAAATGACAGCATAGTATAATAGCATTTATTAATTGTCTTAGATGGCCTTCATCGCAGAATCCCTGTGTGGAAAAGGGATTCTGCTATCTACACTTCAGATAAACACATGAGTTCTGAAGAGACAATTTAACACATACTTTTGCTCCAGCTTATGAGATGTATTTTACTGATGACCGACTGCAGTCTTTTTTCAATACTCACTTAGGAGGTGTTCTCCCCCCACAATTTTAAGAAGTCATGAGCTTTTAGAATTAGATTTGATTATTTAATTTGGGGCAACTATTAATTACACAAGCAAAAAGCTCTTTACTTCTCCAACGATTTACTTCAGTTCAATTCCTCCTTGCTAGCTCTATCACGGGGGTGTCAAACTTGCGGCACATGGGACTTATGCATCACATGTTGGCCCTGCCCAGTTTAGCAAAGGGGAAGAAAGTCCCGATAAGTCACATGATGCCACTGTGATGCCACGTGTTTGACACTCCTGGCTCTGTCACATACTTCACTATTTATCCAAAGCAGCTATCCACTGTCTCCATTTTTAATATCTTTCACTTGCATTGAAAATTGCATTTGAAATTGTCACTGTCACTCCAAAATCTACTGTAAGGATTCTATTTGCTCCCTTACTGCCACCAATAATGCAGGATTATGTCCAGCCAGTCACAGAGACTATTATTTAGAAAGAATTATGGTTCTTCACCATAACAAATTAGAAGTATTTTAATTCGTTTCTTTCTTTTAGACATATGAAGAAATTTTGGAGAACAAAAAATAATATGTAATTTTAACTATTTTTCATTAGAGTAATGAGTGTGAAAGATGTCTGATCTGATTTTATTTTGGAATGTGCAGCCACTTATTCACTATACTTAAAATGAACAAATCAAACACATGTGATTGCAGATTATTTCTTCAGGGAAATCAGATGCTTCATTTAACTGTCCCTGTAGCATTCATGCTGTAAAAGCAGCATGTATAATGAGCTTCCTAGAGAGTTTAATTATTAATTAAAATGTATCAACAAGCTAATTATAGAAAAATAGCTTACCTTTATAACTTTAAAATGCTGGATGATTTCTATACTCAGAAAATTAAGTCTCTTTTACCCTTACTACTTTGATGAAAGTCCTCATTAAAAAAAAGTATTTGCCTATTATGTAATTACAACACATAAAAGGAGAGCTAGGAGGAGGAGAAGGAGGAGGCATTTCCAAGTAGGTCAGGTTTCTTGTCAATTTTGTGGGAGTTGAAAATTGCTTGTAGGAAGCAAACCAATGATAGCGATTTGATGCCCTGAAAGGAACAATTCCTCTCAAAAACAGTCCTAGAAAACTATTTTGAACTGCTAAGTATCCAAATAATTTGAACTGATTGATTACATAGTTTAACCCAGGGGTGTTAAACTCATGGCATCGGCACATGACGTATCAGTACTTTTTTCCTCTTCCCTAAAACAGGCGGGGCAGGGCCAGCACGTGATGCATCCAGCCTATGGGTCGTGAGTTTGACACCTCTGTTTTAACCTGAGGATTATTAAAACAATTGGACTTACTTGCATTCTCCAGTCCTCTATAACGCTTTTAAATGCTTTATATAAAACACTTTAAATATATTATGTAAAAAATCTGTTATAATAAGGGCTGCTTAGTTCTTTGGACATAATTTGGAAAAAATGCTTTGGAATGCACAGCACTGCAAGCATAGAACGTATGTTCTATGTAATTCAAAGTACTATGCTCTTTAAGCAACCACAGTGGTATCTTGGTAGTCAGCTACTTTGAAACTCATCAAATTTGGTCCTCAGAGCATTTTGATGCAAAAATGCTCTGTCCCAGTACTCATTGTTTGTTTGGTACTTGATGCACAAGTTAGAACTTGTCAGCATCGGCTTCCTTGTGACTCATTATTCTTTATGGGAAAATTTTGTTTAGTACTCAGCTTTTGGTATTTCATTGTGCCTCCCAGAACCAATTAACAAAAAATACTGAATTACTGTTACCAGTATCTCTCTTTTTAGGTTGTGACAGCTGTTAAGTGAACCTGAAGGAAAAATATGGCTGCCTTAATGAGTTGTAGACAAGGGCTACATTTTCATCCCCCTGTTGAAAAAGGTCCTTTTTGGAAATGAGGTCCAAAACACTGGACATATTTGGTTTAAATCTTAGTTTGAGTTATTTTAGGCTCATCAATTCCTCACATTTTCACAATAAATATGAGTATTATATTTCTTATTTATATCATTAACATTTTAACATTTCCATGGTTCACTTATCCTGATAAATGTATAGCACCTTTTCTCAAAAGGGCATCACCAATTGTGATGAAAAATATATTTAAGATATTACACTTAAAAACAACCCTGTTCTTATTAACAATCAGATCTGTTCATATTCTCAAAATGACAACACAGGGATTCTTTACATTTCTGATCAAAAAGGTCGTCATAGCTCATATACCTTTATGCTTACAATCTTGGATTGTTAACATATGAGCTATGGTGACCTTTATACTGGAACATCTTTTCTCTTGTGCTACTGGGTTAGGACACCTACAGTTTCATCCTATAATACCATTTTTTTTAGCCGGACAGAAATAAAAGCATCAGGTCATTTGGAGGGAAAAGAAACTGGAGACCCGGAAATAATACACAATAAGTGGGGGGACAAGGCTGGAAGATTACATGATTGAAGAACTGCATGAATCCCGAAAATGCAGTTTCGACTCGGCGAGGCATGGCAACAACGTGCTTTGTTCAAAGCATGGACCGCGCCAGAGCAGGCAATTTGAGTTTAAATACTGTCCTATCACAAAGCAAACCACACACACACACACACACACAAACACACACCCCAAATTCTGCCACCCGCTGATTTTATTTTTTATTTTTTACACTGTCATGTGTCATCTTTGGAAGCAGCCAGCGCCACCTGTGCGCTAAACGAGGCAAGGCGGGGTAATACGTACCCAACAGCAGCAGGCGGTGCGTTTGCTTGTATTCCCGCTTCTGTTCCTTGAGCGCCCGGTCAATGCTCTTGCTAACTCGCCTCGCTTCCTTCTCCGCCTCCCGCTCCTCCAAGCGCCCCTTCTCCCAGGGTCTCTGCAGCGCCAGAGGCTGTTGTTTGCCAGCGGCGGGCTTGGCCTGAGATGCTGGCGGCCCCTGCGGCGATTCCCGTTCTTTCTCCCGGGGAGCCGCCCCGTTCCCTTCTCCGTTCTGCAGGAGCAGGAGCGGCCCGTCCGCCTCCCCGGCGCGCGGCTTTCCGGCGGCTCCTTCACTCTCGCCGCTGATGCTGTTGGTGCCGCTTCCTTTCGCTGCGCTTCTGCCTTTGGCTCTCCCGGCCTGGGCTCCGGGCAGGAGCGGCGGCGGCGGCGGCGCCCGGGCCGAGGGTTCTGCCGCGGGCGATGGCTGTTGTTCTGTCTCCGAGGTGGTCGTGGCGGCAGCGCTGGAGATGGAGCCGCCGCCGCCTGCTGCTGCTGCTGCTGCTGCTGCGGCCGCCGCTGTTGTGCCGGGTTCGCCAAAGAGCCGCGGACGCAGGCTGTAGCAGAGCCCCATGTCTGGATGGCCCTTCGGGGAGCGAAGGAAGTGGGCGCACGTCTGGGCTGGCGGCGGGAAAGGAGGGACGCAACGGTTAGCGTTGTCCCCGCGCGTCAGGGCCGGGGGGGTGGGGGTGCGCCTGGCAGCCCCTCCTCATAAGCCCGCTGCAGCTTCTGCTGGGCCATTTTGCATTTTCCTCTCCCCTCCTCCGGACAAGAGCAGGAGCGGCTGCGGCGGTCTTGGTTGGGCGGCGGCAGTGGTAGTTCTTCGCCTCAGATCACCTGACACGAAGCCGCTGTCGGGTCCACTCCACCTTACCGTAAATACGCCGGTGCGTATCCACCGCGTAGCTAAAAGCTACGGTAGAATTGGAGGGGAGACCTGATGTGTCCCCATGTGCGTAGTTCACTCGCGCGCAGAGCTCTCGTTCAAGGAGGGGTCGTTCTTCACGCGTCCACACACACACACAAAACGCGCGGGCACGCGAAACAAGTAGGCCAAATGGTGTTATCCCGCAGAGACGGAGCTGTTATCTATATAGAAAGCGGTTGGCTCCTTGAGATAGTCGCAGAGGCGGACAGCCTTGCCTTTCTTCCGCGCTTAAGGGCTGCCCCTTTCATAGTCAATTATTCCACTCTGGCCCTTCCCAGCCAACGAATCATTGGAAGAATAAACAGATTTACAACGTTCTCCCTTTACTTCCTATTATCAAATGAGACCTGTGAATTGCTTAATCGGATCCCCCCCCCCCCAGCAAAGTATTCCCTACGGTTCCCCCCCTCATGATTTCCTCACCCGTTGTCTTTCACATATGTGTACAATTAGCACGCCCAGAATTCTAAGTCATTTTATAGATATTCTAATACTGATTTAGAACTGCTAATATTCTACTTATTTCATAGATTCCAGGAACATAAAAAATGATATTTGGTGTGAATTTTTGCAAGTGCTGCCAGCTTTTAAATATTTTCAGTAAAGATCTTTTAATGGTAGAAGTACTGATGAACCCCAGGTACTGTTCTAGCTTTGATCAACAGTACTGTGTATAAACAAATAAGTCATTCTCAGTTTATGTAATAAATATCTAATAGTGGAGAAAAAAGAAAAGAAACCTCCCCTTCCATCTCGACATGGATCAAAGTGAAAAAAAAAGTATTGCTATCTCTAAAACTAAAACCAAGCATATCTTCAACCCATATCCTCACTCCATTCTCTATAAACCAACCTGTTAAACCCTCATCTCTCCATCTTAATTAGCAAATATTCATTAAGGTTTGTCAGAAATAACAATGTAACTTTTACAAATTATATCTACTGACCCAATTTGAATCCCTCCTATTAATTTATATCTGCCTTTCTATTCAAACTTCTCCATTTCCTGTCTTTTCTGTTTCCTCTCTTCAAATAAGCAAAATCTTGAACACTTCCTCATGCAGTCCTAATCAACAAAAATCCATGAAATGTTACCAAAAGTAGGGTTTTGTATTTTTTCCTCCCAATAATATTTAGTTCCCAAAAAAACCTAACATCTGCTTTCTTGTATTGTCTTTGTCTCTTTTCAGAATCATTGATATTTTTGACAAGCACTGTTTGTAATTCCAATAAAAGAAAGTCATCCACATCAGTTCATATTCTTGCTTGTTCTTATTAAATATTTGAAACTTAAGCAAGTCTTTTGCTAAATCTCATGTAGAGAAATTACATCATTCTTCTGGTTTGATATTTGTATGTATTTTGTAATATTTAAATCATCATCCAGTTTCATATTACTTTCATCTCTTATTGACAATCATTTAAAAATCCACATTCAAATCAATTTTATTTTTTTCAGTTGAAATTTTATATAACAATGACTTCCAATTCTATAATAACAGATAACTTTATGATTACATCTTTGCCCCTTTCATCTTAGATCTCCCTTAAGGTAGCCATTGATATTTTTGTCTTCTATTGCCCTCTGGTATCTAACCTTCAAAGTCGTCTTACACAGGAATGTATTCTTTAATTAGATTCTTAATTTAAATTAAAAATTAAATTCTTTTAAATAACTCCAAAGTCCTAATTTAACTATAGAAAAGTCTATCTGAATCTTTTAACTGTTTAAAAACTGTCTAAGATCAACTTTGTAATCTTTGTTTTGTGTATATTAAAGAAAATATTAAAATTTAAAACCATCTTTTTTAGAAAATTGAAGAAAAACTAACACAGCAAATAGGACCAGAACAGACTGAAGGTTTTAAACAAGCAGTAACACACACCCCCTCAAAAAACAACAACAACCAGGTAAACTCCATATTGATTAAAATAGGAGTTTGGTCAAACCTTTAAGTCCATTAAAGGCTCCATTACTGTCTATGAGCTTGGTGAAACTTGTGATTACCAGCTATTTGCAAGAGACTGCAAAAACATCAGTTTCTGCCATATACTCAGACAAAAAACAGCTGTCAGGTGTATATATGGGTGATCTCAAGATCTGTTTTTCTCCAGAAAGATTTTCAGTGGTTCAGATCCAGCATTTAGTTTCCTTTTCATCCATATCTCCTTCAACCCATGAGACATTTCTCAGCAAATGTTTCTCTTGAGACACAACCAGTTATGAAGCACTTGATATACTTGAACAGTGTTACTCAACTTTAGCCATTTAAATTGGCCGGTGGTGTATGTGTGGGTGGGTGCTCTGTAATTGGAGTCCTTCCATCTTGCTGAGCAGCACTGCACTAAAAGTCACCCAACAGGCCAGCTCACTCTTTAAAATGTTCTTTTGTTTGTTTTTGCCCTTTGGACAAATGCACATACTCCCAAATACATCAATATTTATAATTTCTAACAGAATTCACCTGGGCTATTTGGATGTCTCGGAAATAAAGAAACCATGTTGGCACTGTTACTTTTCTATGTAGCAGACCAACTTCCAATGATTAAAAACTACTTTTCTTAAAGAGGTGAGACAGGGATCCAGGCATATATCTCCTGGCATGTTTGGGCATCTCAGATTTAAGGGATATTTATGGAAGTTTTTATCATATACATGAAATACACTCATTTGTTGTGTGAATTGTCGGTATGCATGCATTACATATGAATGTATCAACCTACCATTAAGCCCACCAAGATTTTATATTTGATTATTTTTTCTGGAGAAGACATATTTCGTCCCATATTTTTCTCGGAAAAATCAGATTTACTTACTCTGACCCAGTAAAGCAATATATTTCAATGCACATTTTTTTTACTTAATTGTGCATTATTGCTCTAGTAAAAATAAAGACTAGTGCAAAATTTCCCTCAAAAGTTTCAGGTCTAGATTGTTTTTTGAGATGAGTTACTTAAATTAAAAGAGGATAAACTTTACACTAATATTGAATTTGTGCTAATGTGGAAATTGATATCATGCATGCTTGATTGAAAGAAAAATTCTGCAATCCTCAAAGACTAACAGTACATAACAGTGATTTTACTCAGTTGACTTGTTTTAATTGCTATTTTATAACTACATGTTTCCTATAAATTCTTTACAGTCCAACTATAAAAGGTTTAATTAAAACTTGAGCTTGTTCATTTGTTAAAGCAGGTTAGTAAAAATACTGCTTCTGTCAACTTTATTTTTTATTATTTTTTCCATTTTTTCCCATTGCTAAACAAGGCAATTCTTAAGTGTATTTTGCCCATTTTATGATTTTTAGCTACAGTTCTTAAGTGAATCACTGCTGTTGTTAAGTGAATCTTACAATACTTTCACTCATTGACATTGGATATCAAAGGATGACTGGGAAGGTTACAGAAAGTGATTATACAATCCGAGAAGATTGCAATTGTCATAAATATATGTCAATTGCCAAACGAATTTTGATAATGTGACTATTGGGGATGCTGCAATGGTTGTAAGTATGAAAACAGGTCACAAGTCATTTTTTTCAGTGCCATTGTAACTTTGGTCAAAAAAAGAATGGTTGTAAGTCAAGGACTACCTGCAAAACCTGTATCTTTTTGCAGTTACTTGAATGTTTGGTGATGTGTTTTTTCATGATTCCCTCTACTGCCCAACTAATTTTATAGCTAAAAAATGCCTGCTCCACACTAACCATATCCTTGTTTGACTTCCTGGAAATTTTTGCCCATTCTCCTTAAAATCAGAATATATTTTTACAAAATAATCCCATTTTTAAAAAAATAAGTTACTATTGATTAATGTTAACAATGTACACTAACATTCCTAATTTTTTAGACTGCCATTTTAAACATACTCCCTATAAAAATGTACATAAATGTATGAGGTTTAACTCCAAATGAAGGTATTTTGGGCAGATCTTTTTAAAATTATGAAACACATGATCTGTTCAAAGAAATCAGAAATATAATTCAGATGAAATTAGCAGATTGAACATAATATATTTAATTTATTCATTTGATTTATATCTTCCTTCGCTGCTCTGAAAGTTACATAGTATATATACTCTATCTTTTAAATTTATCACTATATATGCAGTAGGTTGGATTGATAAAGGGAATTTGATAAGCCCTTTGTCACCTAGTGGGCTCTGAAAATTAGAAATCTATCTTGGTAAATCAGTAAAATAAAAATCATTTTCTGGTTACAGTCTCATGCCTTTTACAGGTTCTTCATTTTCTTCAAATTATCCTTGACCAGAAATAATATTTTTAAAAATCCTCTGTAGGCTTATTCTGATAAAGTTTACATCTTAGGCCAGATATTAAAAATGAGTTTTGAGGCAAAACATATGAAGCCTATTTGCAGCCATGTCAGTACTTAACCCATTGTAACAAGAGTTTGAAAAGTTAACCAGAGTTGGCTCTGGCTAATAACAGGTTCTAGACTAGCCCGAAATATTGGAAAACAATCTGGAAGAAGGCAGCAGTAATCACAGGACATTGCGGCCATAGGAACTGTTTGGAAGTGTATGTGAACTCATCTGGAATCAGGTTTGATTTGGAGGAGACTATGACCAGTTCTCACATTTAAAAGTGCTGCAGCTTCCCCGTGATCACATGATCGAAATTAGGATGTTTGCCAAGTGACATGCATTCATAACAAACACACTGTCCTGGGGTCATGTGATCATTTCTAGTAACCACCTCACCTGGCCCCCAACAAGCAAAGTCAATGGGGAAGCCAGATTTGCTTAACAACTGCATTATTCATTTAACAACTGCAGTGATTCACTTAACAACTGTGGCAAATAGGTTGTAAAATGAAGCACAACTCTCTTAACAATTGCCTTGCTTAGCAGCAGAAATTATGGGCTGAATTGTCATTTATACATTTCAAAAAGGAGGGGGAAATGATGCATGCATACATATTCATTAGGTAATCACATACTATAATACAGTAAATCTGAAGTTACTTCCTGCCCTTCTGCTATGTCAGCTAGACACTGCAAGGCCATGTTTTTGTTTTGTCTCAAATGGTTCCATTCATTGGAAAACTGATTTTCTATGCACATGTACATAGAAAATTAGGATTTTAGGAAAAGTGAAATTTGTCTCCCAGGAGTGGTGAAGTGTGACACAGTGACAGAAAGTAGAAAATACCTATACACAGTCAGGTCTTCTTCGTATGTTCTCAGAGTATAATGTTATGGTGGAGAAATATTCAACATGGAAAGAACAATGAGCAGACATCCTCTTCTCCAAATCATGCATATCACCGAAGAGCTAGTTTCCATGGATACAATATAAACATGGTAGGGAGCCTTTGCATACACATCAAGGCCTTTATGTGAGTTTGAGCTCTCTAAACATTGTGGTTCCAACTCTTATGGATATGTTTACATATAAAGACTTTTTGTGAGAGTGCTTACAATGAGTGGCCATCAACCCCAAAATGTGAGAATTCTCTAGCATTTAGAGCAAACCAGTAAGAATTTGATGATGGGCAATTGGAAAAGGGCACTTATGCAAAATCCCCATTCATATTAATAGTTGGAATAAAACTGCTAGCATCTGTGTAATTGTCTCAGGAAACCAGTTGTATGTGAATGTCGGCCTCACTGCCCACAAAACCAAGGTACCGTGCAAAGCCAAGGAAGGAATGATATCCCCATTATTTTGTTTAGCATCTTTTCTGTTCTTATTCCTGTAATTGGGGAATGCAATGTGGAGGATTTATTGTATCTGTTACTTTAAAGGATGTGGAAGTAAATTATTTGGGTTTCAGAAAGGCCATCTTTCTCAAATGAAGGCTGGCTTCCGGTATTTACTGGTAAAAGTTTAGTTACATTTGTCACATGGCTCATTCTTTTTGAGATCAGAACCAGGGCCCAGGGAAAAGAGCCAACAAAAACAGGAAACATTTCATGGGAATTCCATTTATGGATTAGTGAACATTATTCTATTACAGCTCTCCTTAATGAGTTCCAAATATAGATGTGGGAGTTGACTTTAGTTCTGTACTTATTACACTTGCCATTACTTTTATTTTTTCTACAAACAATGTGGCAATTCTCCAACATGCAGAGACCAATCTATTCCTTAGCATTGTGCTTTATAAAACATCAGCAGTTACAACAGGGATTAGGCCCCCAGTGTCTCTGTATCAACACATTTCAAAAAGACAGTAGCAGAGTGTTGTAATGAAAAAGAAATGTGTGTCCATTATCTTCATGCTTTGCCGTTTAGATGTCTCAGATACAAAAAGATTGCAAAACTTATTTTGTCTGGGAGAATTGATCTTCAATAATGGACATTTTTGCTATTTAAGCTAGGTCACGCTTGACATAGCCAACATCAAACTGCTATATGGCTTTGGTATTTGGACTGAAGGAGTATCTTTCCATTAAAGTACTCCATCCGATCTACAAAGCCTTGCTGTTGGGAAGCAAGCAAGCATAATGAAGAATTTAAGGGGTTGGTTTTCAAGGGATGAAAGATTGATATTTAAGTTTACTTGAGGAATTCTTGAAAATGTATGGAAAGTATGATTAGATGGATGGAAAGCTACTGGACATAATAAGCCATATTAAATAAATTAACATGATTAGTCAAACAATTATCTGACCAAATGTTAGTTCTTGCACCATTCTATTTGATTGGTGATATCATTTGATATTAGTATGCTTATTTGTCCTATAAAAGAATTGAACATTTCATTTGTCTTCCTCTAAGTCTTTTATATATTGATTATGTCAGTGTCACTGCATTTATTTAGATTTCTACAGCTATTGTTTATAGATACTTCTGCTGAAAGTTATATGTGAAGCAGCCTCAATGTAATCTTTTGATTTACTATACGGTAATAGCTTTCAGTCATAAGGTCACACTGATTCTTACTCAGGACATGAAAAACAAAGAATGGCATTGCTTTTATAATAAGTACCATATAAGGATATAGCATCAACAGTACTAAGCTACAATACAATCACATTCTCCCAATCTGGATCACAACCAATGCCCAATCAATTGAAAGGGGTCAATCTATATTAACAAACAAGGATACTTAAGACAGTGTGCCAAGTATTGTACAATATTCTTAATTTCACATGCTAGCAAAGTAATATTTAGGATCCTCCAATGCAAATTGGAGCCGTGCATGGCAAAAGAGATGGCAAATGTTCAAACTGGCTTTTGAAAAGGGCCAAAGTGCATGAGATATTATTGTTGAGGCACACTAGGTATTGGCCAAAAAAATCTGAAGTCCATATATGCTTCATTGATAATAAAAAGACCTTCAGTGATGTGGATTAGGTCAAGCATGGAATGTGCTTAGAAAAACACGAATCCCAGAAAATCTCATTGTCCTCATGCAAAACCTATATATGCAGGGCAGATATCCCCAGTATAGACAGAAAATGGTGAAATAGACTGTTTCCAAGTTGGCAAAGCGATGAGATAATGCTAACTGTTAATTCTCCCCTCATACTTATTTAACCTGAATGCTGAATATGTGTGTGTATGTGTATAGATATAGAGATAGATATATAAAATTGAAACCTCATTGGAAAAAGATGAGTATTGCTTTAAAATTAAAAGTGGGTACCAGTGATTCAGATTTCTCCCTACCATTCCCCACCTCCATTTGCTTGCCCTTTTCTGTATAATTCCAGATAAACAACAGTCTTCTGAAATATGACTAGAAGTCAATATAATATTTAAAGAAACATCATAAATTTATTTTGGAATATTACTGTCTTGGTTGTATTATTGTCCATTAAGTCTTAGCACAGAATTTGCCTTCCCTTCTCTAGTAGCTGCACACTGGGTTGATATTTTTACTGACTTGCCACCAGGTGAAGGTACAACCAAAAGCTAGTACAGTTATTCTGGCACTTGAATCAGAAAATCTTACAAGAGCTCCTCCTGACAATGAAAATGCAATAATTAACATGACATGATTAATTCTGCTACTGTTCCAGGATAGTCATATCTAGTTACTAGGGACAAGCACCGTATTTTGCCTAATTACAGATGAACTTGACAATAGTGCTTTTAATATTTATAGCTTGTCTGCATCATCTCATATTTTGCATTCCGATATTTAGTGGCATGTATATAATGGCCTTTGCTATACAACTATCAAGCTTGCATAATAGATATATCATTACAGTGAGGCTTGCAACAAAATATTGCACCAGAGAGGTCTCCTGCTGATAGAGTGAGGAAGGCGCTACTTTTCTACTTATTTTCCCCCAAAGTTGGTACTCTGTATTTGTGGAGCATTGTTAGGGATAACATTGTTCACCCTAACTGTTTTAGGTGAAATACTA
>BLBF01000002.1:63540440-63556239 GCA_015471245.1 Laticauda colubrina | reverse complement strand
TTATCTGTGTGCCTATCTGACTAACGCTGCACATTCTGTTTAGCTTGTCTACCTAACCCTGGTTGGGGAACCCAGGCTTAACAAGCATGTTGAGGTTTAATTTGTCGGGGAGGTGGGTTTGGTTTCAGCCACTGCTTTCCTCACATTTTATTGTTATGGAATGACTGGACCCAGTTTTAAGCTACAGAACGAGGGAGAAGAAATTGGATCTGCCACATGGTACTGCTAGGCAGTATGCACTTAAGTAATGTTTCAATAAGTCATGATACCTTTCAAGATAATTCATTCTGCTTTCATTCCCAGTTATAGTTAATGAGCATTCTAGGGCAACTGAGATGTTTGGGATATGTTTGTTTTTCTGTTCATGTACAAGCCTCAATCAATACTCATCTTTAAACATAAAAAAAAAAGAATGATGACACACAAATGTTCTGGCTGTTTTGGAAATGAAAATCCTAAACAAAGGAATCTGCAGGGACAGCAAAAAAGTCCAAATGGAAGTTGTAGCAACATGATCTAAGCCAGGGATCGCCAACCTTTTGGACCTCAGGGACCACCAAACTCATAATTTAAGATCCCAGGGACCACTAACAGGTTCTGAATTTTGAATTTTTTTATTAAAAAAAGCAACTTTTACCCAAAATCAGGCAAAGCAGGCAGGCAGATTGAGTTGCTCACAGAATCACAGATTCATTCAGAGATCTATCTATCTGCCATTGGCTAGCTCAGTCTGTCACATAAAATTTGCTTGCAAGCAAATTCACAAAATTAACTCACAACACACCATGCAACTTTTACCCAAAATCAGGCAAAGCAGGCAGATTGAGTTGCTCACATAATCATTCAGTGATCCTTCTATCTGCCATCAGCTAGCTCAGTTTCTCAAATTTGCTTGCCGTGAGTCTGCACTGAATTTGCTTGTAAGCAAACCTTCAGTCCTAAGCGAAGTTCGGCTATGCTCAGCTAGAAAGCAAGAAATCCAACCTTTTCCTGCTTCCTAGCTAATCTTAATGTCCCAGCACAGCAAAACAGATGATGGTCAGGAAAAGGAAAAATCAATTTAGCAGACAAGTTTACCGGGTAAGGAGTGAGTGGGCAGGGAGGGTTCCTGCGGGCCATGTGGGCAACGCAGCCTTTTGTTTTTGCATAGCCTGGATTAATTGCTTTGTGGGGGTGCACTGGGGGTGAGATTTCTCTGAGGCCCACCAAAATTTTCTCACGGTCCACCAGTTGGCGACCTCTGATCTAAGCCTTGCTCCCTTCTGAAAGTAAATCATTTGTGCTTGATTATAAGAAAGATTGCTTAGGTGCAGGTAGTCCTCTCTTAATGACTGTATTAAGGACCAGCAACTCTGTTCTTAAGTTCCATGGTGGTGAGGCATGATGTCATGTGACTTGTGACTTTCCGCCAGCTTCCCTACTGATTTTGCTTATTGGAAGTCAGCTGTGAAAGTTGCAAGTGGCAATCAGGTAAGCTTTGTAAAAGGCATGCCAGTTTGCCAAGCACCAAATTGTGATCATGTGAACATGTACTATAATGGCTGAAGTTTTGAGGACTGGCTATAAGTCTCTATTTTCAGCATCATAGTGTCATGCCCATGGTGGAGTCTGACTCTGAGGAAGATGAGGAACAGCCAACAGGGAGTGGGAGTATGGCTCCAGAGGTGTTGGAGGAGGCTGGGGAAGGGCAGAGGCTGGCTGAGCAGTCAGATGAGAATCCTATCCATCCTAGGTCATGCAGGGAGGAGAGGACCAGGGAAAAGCGAGGTCTACTCAAGAGGAGATTACCATGATCCTCCTTGTGGCTTGCAGGTGGGAGCTATGTCCATACGTTTTCAACTACATCGTTAGAATTGCTGGAGTCAATTAATGTTCACCTTGAAAGAGGCTTATCTTTGCTGGCGTTCTTCCCATGGACTTTTCTCGGTTATTTTTCTGGAGTTTATGATTAGTTATCTCGGCTTGCTTCAGAACTCTCATCAATGCAGTTTGTTTTGGTTTTCTGTTTGCCTCATTATTTACTTTTGTGACTTTAAACTGTGCCTAATAAAACAGTGAACTTAAGTTGAAGGCTTTATTGAACTTCAATGTATGTTTTGGGTTTTGGGTTATTTTGAGAGACTGGGTCATCACACACCATAAATTCAAACGATAGCTGAATGAATTGTCAGTAAATGGGACCTACCCATACAATTTCTTGAATCAAAAGAGGCTACAAATTTTACAAGTTCTACAATTACAGAGTACCAACTTTGGGGAGAGATTGAACTATCATCACAACTGAAGTTTTTCTAAGTGAATGGAACAATAATGGCCCTGACACTTTTAATAAATGAAAGTGGCTTATGAGTTAGTGGTCGTTTTTATTTACAAGTGCCTTGAGAAGTGTAATTCTGTACTACCAAGACTTAACTGAAGTTTATTTTTTGACCTGGATAAAAATGTCTAAAACTGCTTGGAAAAGAACCATTAGTAAAAGATTTTGTGGAAGTAATAAAAGCAGATAAATGTTTGATGAGCAAATCTATTAGCTTCTATATTTGATTAGACCTTTCCACTATTATCATTCAAGCCATAATCTGCTAATTATGGCCTAATGTTCACTGGAACATCAGTAAGACAATTGTTATAGGATCTGACATGGATTAATTGCCTTTTCCAGAACCCAGTTGAAGATATTTAACAATTTCTGATGTTGGCTGAAGTGTAAAGGCTTGCAACGATAGCCAGAAAGATAGGTTATACTATCTTTGGTTGAAGAAGGGCTATCTTAATGGTTTTGACTGGTTTGTGCTGACTAAAAAGCAAAGTGATATCTTTTCTGGTTGCACAATTTAGATTCATTGGGCAGAATATGATTCATAGTACAGTATATATAAGTGTACATATAGCACCTATCAGGAACACCTAAACCAAATTCTATTTTCTTGGGGTGCAAAAGGGCAACTGCAGTAGTACAGGAAAAGACATTATTTACTTTGAGGCATCTCTGACTGATATTTCACATGGATTATGCATTGCCTTTATATGTGGATCTCTATATAACTGTAATATCTGTATCCATCAAATTATCAACTATCAAAGCATTATTCACATCATGGGTCTGCTATTTATCTGTTTGTTTTTACCAGTAATTTGAGGGAAAAGGAGGTAAGTAACATCAGGCAAAGTTAAAACAGTTTTAAGATCTCTGAACATGAAAAGCTCAGGAGGACCTTCAGCCAACACAACATATGTGCACACCTTAAACCCAAGAATACACCAAGGCAGAAGCTTGTTCAACCCAAGGATAAAACACCCAGACACAAACTGAGCAGTCTATATGCAATACAATGTGGTGATACATATATAGCTATTTCATAAATGCATGGCACAACATAGGAGAACAAATTCATCAGGACAAGATTCAGCAGTCCGCATGCATTTAAAAGACAAAGGCCATTCTTTTGAAGACAGCAACGTTCCCATTTTGGACAGAGAGGACTGCTGGATTGAAAGAGGGGTCAAAGAGCCCATCTATGTCAAAATTGACATAGAGTGGGAGGGATATGGCATCATCTATCTCCATCTATAACACAGTCCTTTCAGCAATTCCAGGAAGACTCCACACCCCTCTGCACTACTCAGTAATCCTGAGGACACAGATAAACTTTAAAGGGGCCTCAGCCACCCTCTAAAAGAATGCAAATGAGCAGCTGTCTGAAGAAATATAAATCCTTGAATTCCTCACTATCCAGTCAGAGCTAAAGAAGCTTCTGGATGGGAAGAGAAGCATCTTCAAAGAAAAACAAGAAAGTTGAGTTGCTTCTTGAAAAAGCACCTTTGGGACAACCATGATCTGGATGACTGAGAATCTCCATAAACATCCCTGAAAAAATAAAGCAAACTATAATTATTTGGGCCTTATGGTGGAGCTGTTGGCCTTTAAATCACCAGAATTAATTCTTGTTGCATACTGTAAACCACTGCAGAGTGTCTTTCCCTCAAATGCGCATATACCTTTCTTTTTCAGTTTATTCATGTTGGAAACAGTTTTTAGAAAAATTGTTAAGTGGGAATAATAACAATACTTGCTTATTGCGATTTACTGACTATATAATTCCTTTGGAAAAACAAATTTTGGACTGTAGCCTTGGTACTCCGGTATCTTTTAAAATACTGCAAAGTCCCCTCAATCAAGAACCTGGTATTTTAAGAAATATGTATACATTCTATCCATGCTTTTATCTCACTTATGTTTCCTCTTAGTTATGTTTTTTCTAAGTTAAAGATTCTCAATATTTGAAGTCTTTCTTATAACAGATATTTGAATGGTTTGTTAAGTCTATCATCTCTTTTTTGCAATTCCTCCAGCTCTGTTTTATCTGTTTTGCAAATATGTGTGTCTAAAATTGTACAAAGAACAAAGACATACCGGATATTTTTATAAGGGCATTACAGTGTTTGCAATTTTCTTTTTAAGCCCCGTTCCTAAAGATATGCATGTAGAATTTGCCTTTTTCATAGCTACCAGAAAGTCAACATTTACTGTGACCCATGGATTTTTGCCCTGATTGGCTTCACAATGCTCAGATTTCAATGCAGTCTTGGCTAACTGTTCTTCCCTCAGCAGTGTACTTCCATTTCAATTCAAGTGGAGCCCCTGTCTGTGGGCTGGGTCAAGACTATGTGGCAGGTGAACTCTTGTCACTCAGCACCTAACAAGCCGATATTCCTCTTTTCGGCATAATCATGTCAGTAATGCCTTGAAACTGCTGAGCTAATTGTCCCTCTGTGTTGAATAAGTAGCATTTCTGAAAACACTGGCAGCTTAGGTTTCAGTCTGCTATTTAGCAGTTTAGACCACAGAGCACAGGATAATAGAATTGGAAGGGACCTTGGAGATCTTCCAGTCCAACCCACTCCTTGAGCAAGAGACCCTATACCATTTCAGATAAATGGCTGTCCTGCTTAGATTTGAGTTCTAGCACTGGCTTGCCATCTGTTGGAAAACGCTATGCATCCATTGTGTACATTTTGCATACGTGTTTCATACGCTCTATCCGTCGAGCATCCGTCCACTGCGATTTCATCTGCGCAAGAAGTTTTGAGCTGCACAAAACTTTATGAATGGATGAACTTTCCACTGTGTACGATGTAAATCCGCAACATACGAGCAACAAACATTCTATGTCCGTTTATCATCTGTTAAACGTCCTCTATCCTCTCTGCATCCTCTGGGCATCCTTGCAACTCACATCCGCTGCAGCTGAAAATGGAAAGAGGGAGGAAAGAAAAGGTACATGGAACGTCTATACATCGTTAGCAGCACGGAAATAGAAAGGATGCGCAGTGAACGGTTTGCATCCGATATACATCCGCGCGGCATCCCCTTTCTTTCCTTTAGGCGTATGTGATGCATCCGCTTCATCCGCTATGCGTCTGCTTTGCAATTATCCCCCGTAACCCCTTCGGAGGTGTCATCCTCTTCCATCCGCTTTCATCCGCTACGCTTCCGATGAACATCTGTTTAACATCCCCGCTACATACTACCCACGTCCGTTCTTTTCCATTCTGTTTATGCAAATTTTTGCCACTTTTTGGAGTGAATGACAACGGATGGAGCCACCCCCCAAATTTTGCTTGTCCGCTGTGTCCTTTAGGCATACGTTTTGCGTCCGTCGGCCAGTGGGACCGGGCCTTTAGAGCCATGAGGGGGCAGTGGTTAGAATGCAATATTGCACGCTAATTCTGCTGTCTCTAATTTCAATTTCTGTTTATTTATGGGAGTCAATTATTAACCTGTATTTTTATAAGAATACAATTTTGTTATATAGCAACAACATGCAGTCAGTCAACACAATTAGGAACAATTCACTAATGATAATGTGTGGCATTGACAGCAAATTGTCTTTAATTGTTCTTGAAAATAAAATAGCAACCAATGAGTACCTGAAGCAACAGGATTATATAGGAGAAACACAATGCATCCCTACCACTGCATTTGAAGCATTGTTTCAGGTTTGCAATAGCTGTTTTTCATATCTGCACAAATGGTTTACAATCAATGAACTCCTTTTATTCCAACTGTGTTTCATGAATCCCAAGCATTTGGATTTGGGCAGCTCTAAATAATAACGTAACATAAAATAAATCCTGTATTAAAATAAATTGAGGGAAACTTGCTGACCTCCAGATGTAGTGGATTGCAACTTCTTGAATTTCCATCTGCTGTGGCTAATGGCATAGAGGATTGATTCTTTATCAAATAAACAGCTTCTCTTTTTTTCATTTCTTCTGTATTTCTGCCTCTGAAAATTTATGGGAATTTAGTTACAAATGTTTATGTACATGTTTGACCTTCCATAAAAATATGATTATAGCACTTCATTTGTCACTCAAACTTGAGCTTTTGTAATCCAATAAGTTATGATTCCAACTTCTGTAAAACTGAAACTTTCCTCCTCTTTTTTCCCCCGAGGGAAGTTTTTCAACTGACTTAGACTGCTTCAATCTCAAATATTTATTATGATCTTTGATGAACTCGAGGTTTCAACAGAAATATAAAAATCAGTAATATCGGACTGAAATCCAAGTTAAAAAACTATAAGATTAAAATTAATTACTAATTCTATAAATTCTACAAATTTTAGGATCATACATAATAGTGTTATGTAAATCCACTTCTCACACAAGCATTTGAGTAAGTTTTATATAGTCTAATACTTCAATGAGAAAAGGTTGTTAAAAAGATATATAGATACATGGGTGTAGTCTTTATCTAGTTTGTCTTAATAGGTCAGATTTTATGTAACTGAGAGTGAGAAGTAGAACAAAAAGAAATTGTAATGATGTGTTGTTTTTCTTTCTTTATCTGTGCTTTTACTAACTACAGCAGAGCCATGTTTTGAATGTTAAGGCCCTGTCACACTGGCTGACGGATGCAAAACGTTAGTAAAAAGTACACAGCAGACGAGAAAAATGTTCCATCCGTTGTTATCCGCTCTCAAAAGGGGCAAAAATTTGCATAACCAGAGCGGATAACACGGAAAGGAACGGACGGGGGGAGGACGCAGAGCGGATGGAAAGCAGATGCGGAACGGAAGGGAGCGGATGCCACATCTGCAAGGCTTCCGGGGGACCGCAGCAAAGCGGACACAGAATGGATACAGCGGATGCAGAACGGACACCGAGCGGATGAAGCAGATGCACAGCGGATGCTGAACGGATGCCTAGCGTTCACTGCACATGCGGGGAGGATGCATTGCGTCAGCCCCGCGGATATAAAGGTAGGCAGCTCCCAAGCAGGTCACCATTCAGATGAAAGACCTGCTTCCAGACACATCGAGTGCCTTGCCAGCCTGCCCTGCCAGCCTTGCTGCCAGCCTTGCTGTCTGCCATCCTGCCAGCCTCCCTGCCAGCCTGCCTGCCAGCCTCGCTGCCAGCCTGCTTGCCAGCCTTGCTGCCTGTCAGCCTGCCTGCCAGCCTGCCTGCCAGCCTTGGTGCCTGCCTTCCTGCCTGCCTTCCTGCCTGCCTTCCTGCCTGCCAGCCTTGCTGCCAGCCAGCAACCCCACAACCATGGGGAAGAAGAGAAAGCCTCAGCCATCTGCTACCAGCCCTGGCAAGAGGGAGATGGCCACCCTCCCACCCCCTGGCCCTCATTCTGCTTCTGCTGGGGCTTCTGCAGCACGGGCTCGCTCTTCTAGGGCTGGGGCTTCTGCTGCTTCTGCTTCTGGAGGAGCTGATAATGCTGCTTCTGGCGTTGGTGCTTCTGCTGGTGCTTACTCTGCTGATGCTGCTTCTGGCGGTGGTGCTTCTGCTGGTGTTTACTCTGCTGGCACTGCTCCTGGTGCTGGGGCTTCTGCTGATGCTGCTTCTGGAGGAGTTGATGCTGCTGCTTCTGGTGGTGGTGCTTCTTCTGGTACTTACTCTGCTGTAGCTGCTCCTCATACTGCTGGTCCTGCTGGTCCTGCTGGTCCTGCTCGTGCTCCTGGTCTTGCTCGTCCTGCTCGTCCTGCTGGTCCTGCTCATGCTCCTGGTCCTGCTGGTGTTCCTGGTCCTGCTGGTGCTCCTGGTGCTGCTGGCGCTGCTGGTGCTTACTCTGCTGCTGCTGATCCTGGTCCTGCTGGTGCTGGTGCTGCTGCTGCTGCTGCTGATCCTGCTGGTGCTGCTGCTGCTGCTGGTGGTGGTGTGGAGGAGCAGCCTCTACAACCTGGAAGCCCCTCTAATGAGGGCCCATCTGGTCCTGCCAAAGGGAGGAAGAGGCATATGCGAGAACGGGAGAGGAGGCAATACTCCATTGAGGAGGAACATGAGGATGAGGTGCTGGAGTGGCTGAGAGAGGATGACTATCTATGGCGGAAGGGACACAGGCTCTACAGGGACACCAAAAGGAAGCAGGCTGCTTGGAGAGAGAAGGCGGAGAGTCTGGGCTACACTTCGGAGGTGGTCCTCGGCTAGTGGAAACATATGTACACCTGGTACGGGAAGCTGCACCTCAAGAAATCTGGCCAGGCCACGGTCAAGCTGACAGACAGAGAGACCTACGTCATGGCCAGGTGCAGCTTCCTGGAGGGTGAGATCCGCCACCGAGGAGCAGCCCCTCTCACAACCCTCTCTCTCCAGCAGCCTGCTGAGAGCCAGTCCTCTTCCGGCCGAGAGTCAGCTCCTGTCTCCAGGCAGGTTTCTGTGGAGCGTCCCATGGCGGAGAACCCGCGGACAGTTGTTTTAACCATGGCGGAGCGCATGGAGGACTCCCTGGCACAGTGGGAGAAAGGATACGGCACTTCCACCACAGTCCTACCCGCATCCACCCCCAGCTCCACCTCCACAGAAAGGCAGAGAGTCAGACAGCAGGAGGGGCAGAGCCACACTGTCCTGCTGGAGATCAGGGACACCATCCGGAGCAGCATAGATCTCCTCTCTCAGCTGGTCCACACCGACTCCTCATCCTCCAACCGCAAGCCCTTCCTCACCTATGTCAACCAGACCCTCACGGACATGGCGGAACCCAGTACCAGGTGGTGAAGGACCGGATCACCGAGCTGCTTCACAACCCTCCAGATCCAGAGGAACCTCCTCCCACCCAGTCCAGGTCTGCTCTCCACCCCAGGTGATGTCACTCCCATTCCAAGGCTTTCCACAGGCCCTCACTTACTAGGGCTACGGCTACCAGGAGGTCCAGCAGCACAGGCAGCAGCCCTTCCCAGTCCAGGCACAGGCTCATCGGACGCCCCCGTTGCCACGGGTTTCACTGATGCCACCGATGCCACCCACGCCACTGATGCCACCGATGCCACTGATGCCACCCACATCACCGATGCCACCCATGCCAGTCCTCACACAGCTGCAGACCAGACAACCCCACTACACTGCTCCTTTCTCCACCCCACAGCCAAGCCTGGCCTCAGTACATGTGTCGTCAGTATTGGGACTGACACCTCGTGGCATGGAGGAAGGAGCTCTCAACATCACGGGGCTGAGCCAGCTGTCTGAGAGCTTCCTCAACACACCGTCACCTGTTGTCCTCTCGGGGCCAGGCACCCCAGTGGGGCTTCAGACCAGCACTCGAGCAGCAGCCACCTCCACAGCACCTGGACCCTTCACCCCTGAGACTGGGCACACCTCCAAGTGACCGATAAGAGTGCCAGAGACTGGGTGGCTACCTGTAGACTTTATTTGGACACTTGACTTGGGTCATTTTTCTTTTACAACTTGTTATTAATAAAGATTATCTTTGCTTCACACGCTTGCCTCATTTATTTTATTAAATAAAGTCTTGGTGGAAACTTTTAGAAATGGTTTAAGCCTTTGCATGCTTGTGGGATGGGTAAGGATAGCAGTGGGGTGGGCAGGGATACCTTTGGATTGGGTAATAGCTGTGGGATGGGCAGGGATACCTGTGGGATGGGTTAGGATATCTGTGGGATGGGTTAAGATAGCTGTGGGGATAGATAAACCTCCAGTGCAAGCATAGTGGGACTGTATGGTCCACCCTCCCAGGTGCCACACCTATGGCCCTTCATTATCAATACTAATGTAATCATTGATCCACACATGTCAACACAAACACAACTCTTTATTAAATGCCCTGTTCATTGTAGGCCCACCCAACATACATGGCCCAATCTCATCAGTATGATGAGACAGGCTGAAGGAAGCATCCATTAATCATCTATCATCCTGTCTTGCCACTCCACTGCTCCAGCTGGGGAGTTGCACCAGTGTTTCAGGAGGTTGCGCTGCTTCTTCCCTTCATGTGAGGCTCTGTTGGGGCCTTGCACATCCTCAGTGTCTATCAGGTTTTGCCCTTGCCTCCATTCCCCAGGCTCCATGTCCCCATTGCCTTGTTGGAGGTCCATGAGCCTGTTCTGCAAGACTGGGTAGCGGATGCACATGAGATTGTGCAGGATGCAGCAAGCTTCCACGATCCTCCTCACGGTCTCTGGGCAATGCTGCATGGTGGTGAGAAGTACCTGGAACCTGTTGGCCAGGATGCCAAAGGCGTTCTTCACCACCCGCCTTGCCCTGGACAGCCTGTAGTTGACGATCCTCTCTTCACGGGTGAGGCATCTGGAGGTGTAGGGCTTCATGAGGTAGGTTCTGAGGGAGAAGGCGTCATCCCCCATGATGAAGTAGGGCACATCTTGCGTGTCGTTGGGCAGGGGTTCTGGATCTGGGAAGCCCATGATGAGGTTGCATTCCAGCCCCTCTTTGAGATGACTGGCGTTGTATACCTGGGCATCTGAAGCTGACCCGTTGCCTGAAGCATCGATGTACATGAACTTGTAGTCAGCATCGACCATGGCAAAGAGGACGATGCTGAAGAAGCCCTTGTAGTTGTGATAAGAGGACCCTGAGTTGGGTGGAGCTTTGCAGGCCACGTGCTTGCCATCGATGGCTCCAACGGTATGGGGGAAGTTCCACCTCTGATACCACTGCTCTGCAACTTTCTTCCATCTTTCTTCAGTGGAGGGGCACTGGAGGTATTCTTCGATGATGGCCTGCACCACTTCTCTGACCACAATGCTGATGGTGTTGTGTGGCACCCTCCAGCTGTACTGCATGCTCCTGTAGGTGGTCCCTGAGGCCAGGTGGCGCAGAGTGAGTGCCACCTTGAGCCCAGGGTCCAGGCTGGGCCGGAAGTTGGTGCTCTGCTTGGTCAACCTGGGTGTCAGCCGCTCCACAACTTCGTCAAACATGGCTGGAGGCATCCTCATGAAGTTCTGGAATGCATGAGTGTCTTCGTTCCTGATCTCCACCATCAGCTTGTTGTAGAGTCCGTACTCTGCTCTTCTCCCGATCCATCTTCGGACCCAGACGCTTCTTGGCTGCCTCCTTTTCTTCCCGTAGTAGAGTTCACAGAGCCTGTAGATGGCTTCGCACTGTTGCAGAACGATGGTGGCTACCAAAAGGAGTTTGTTACAATCCAAGGTGTACATGACTGGATGTTGTGGAAGAGCAAGAAGCAGATGAAGGCTGCAGAGGTCTGCACAGCAGTGCTGCTGGTCTGAAACTGAGATCCAGGTGAGTTGCTCCCCCTTTTTATAGGCAATATAGGTTTTCCCCTATGTGTCCTTTTGCATCCTCTAGGCATCCTCTAGACATCCTTAATATCTGAGATAGGTCCCCTCTGCGAATGTTTTTTCCATTTTAAATGCTTTCTTTGCATGCTGCATCCGCTTTCATCCTTTCTCCGTCCGTGATACTAACGCTGCGGGACCGTTCCACGTCCTTTCCGCTTCCTCCCTGTGTCCACTTTCTGCTGGAGCGGATGTGAGTTGCGCAGATGTGCAGCGGATGCCTAGCGGATGTAGCGGACGTGTAACCGATGCCGACGGATGCAGAACGGATGTCCCCCATATGCCTAGCGGATGCAGAACAGACGTGTTGGATACATTTTCCGCTCAGAAAGTTTTGAGCAGCTCAAAACTTTTTGATCGGATGAAATGTCAATAGACAGATGCTGGACAGATAGAGAGGAAGCAAAACGGAGGCAGTAA
Organism: Laticauda colubrina; assembly: GCA_015471245.1. Classification (NCBI taxonomy): domain Eukaryota; kingdom Metazoa; phylum Chordata; class Lepidosauria; order Squamata; family Elapidae; genus Laticauda; species Laticauda colubrina. Next base: position 63,544,258 of record BLBF01000002.1, on the reverse strand, counting down.
GTACAGAATGGAAGCATCACGTTAACCAACAGATGGCAAGTGTTTTTCTCCGTTTTACATCCTCTTTCCATCTGTTGGTGCAGTGTGACAGGGGCTTTACTAATGCAAAATTTTTTTTGTTATTTTGGGATTTTATTTAATAGGAGGAACAAAGGATTAATCCTATGTGGATAGAATATTGGAATATAACAGATTCCAATTAAGATCTCTCCTGAAATTGATATTACCGGGAGTAGTTCAAAAGATTTAATGGCTCCAGAGCCCCTGGGCAGAATATTTCTCAGTAGTAGATCTTTCTATACATACTTTGAGAATTGCTGATGTAAAAAATATTAACTTGGAGAAATGAGAAGCTCTTCAATATTTGGCAATTGTTAGCTTATCTCGAAATCTTGTTAGATATACTGTTGTTGTTGGCGGCACTTTGCTATTCCCTGTTTTTACATAAAGGATCTTTTTTCTTTTTAATATTAAACTGGCTTATCTTATCCCAATGCCAATAGAGCTCCAGAGAAAAAAAGTTCTTCCCAATAAATTCAGAACTGCATCTTTCTACAATACAGTATATAGAGACTTCCAGGTTTCAAACATTTGCAAAATCTTTTATTCCAAATGAGACAAAACTATGCACTGAAATGAACCAAAATCTACAGATTTACCTATTTAAGTAAGCTATCTAAATATTTGAAATATTGAAAGTAGTATTTGTAGAAAACTTTTTGATTGAAAATACAAATGCACAATTTAAAGTATTATACATTGCTCTGTAATGTTCAAGCCCATAAAATCCAGAGGTGGTATTCAGCAGGTTCTGACCAGTTCTGGAGAACCGGTAGCGGAAATTTTGTGTAGTTTGGAGAACTGGCAAATAGTACCTCTGACTGGCCCCACCCGTATCTATTATCTGCTTCCCAAGTCCCAGCTGATCAGCTGGGTCTTCTTTTGTTGCCCTGCACAGGAAAATGAAGCTGGAAAGCAGTTTAGTGGGGTGGGGAGAGAATGGGATTTTGCAGTAACCTTCCCACAGGAATGGGAAGGGAATGGAGATTTTACAGTATCCTTCCCCTGCCACGGCCACCAAGCTATGCCCACAGAACCCGTAGTAAAAAAACTTGAAACCCACCACTGATACAATCATTAAAAGAAATAATGCTTTACAGTTGGTTTTATTTTTAAGTATTTAGGTTAAGATTTTTCCTTAAACAACTTGTCATGTTTAAGGCTACAACTGCATTTACTGCTCAAAAAGCTGGTCATGGTTTTATGGCAACTTTAATCTAATTGGTTTAAGAAAATCCTATCAGAAGTGAGATATTTTTACTGTACTCAGCTTATTAAAAATATTCTTCAGTGCAAAGAATCTTGGTCAGCTAAAAGGAAATATCAAAAAATGTTCTAGTCAATCTGTTTGGAGGTAGAAAAAAATTTGTCTAGTGTGTAGTTTTTTTCAAAAAACTGGCTCCATACTGACTAAAACAATCTTACTTGCTTACTAGATTGAACAAAAAGGCCCTGTCCCATTTGTAGCAGAACCAAGGGCTAGTGAGCTGAATAGAAGATAAAACACAGGGTTGTTATGTATCCAAATTTTAAGTAATAAAATAGAGCTTAAAATATTCTCCGTTTGGGAGCAGTATTGTTCTGCTAATTTCAATGCATGTGATAGCAGTGTCTCATGTTAAAATATGAGAACATAGAAACCGGCTGTAGCATATTAACTTCAGTAGGTCATTCCAAGGTCTTGAGAAAGACCTTGTAAAACATCTTGCACCAAAGTTTGTGCACAAGAAAAACATTTTTCAAATGGCTTGACAGAAGGGAAAGCACACTGGGTTCAATATTAGGAATTTAATTAGTACTGGTTAACATTCACTTCCAAACAGATTATACCAAAATGTAGATATGTTAATAGCTCCAAGTTTGTATTATTCATGCAAATGATTTATATCATCGCATTCTCAATAAATTTTGTTCAAGATTACAGTTGATGCATACACTGTTTATTTATGCTCTAAAAACAGAAACTACAAATTTTCTAGTGAAGTCTGTTCTAATGCATAAGGCACCAGGCTAGAGAGAAGGAAATTTGAGTTTTAGATCCCTTTTATACATGAAAGCCCTGGGTGATTTTTTGGTCACTTTCTCTCAGTCAAACTCACTTCACAGTGAGTCTGTAAGGAAAAGAAGAGAAGGAATGAAGTATGTTCACTACCTTAAATTATTTATGAACAATAATAAAGGTAGGATAAAAAACCTTAAGGCTGTAATCTGAATACTCATAACATTTTATCTGTAAAAATGTTCAATCTCATATATGCTGAGAACGTTAACATTCATGTATCCAGTTTGTTAAGCAGGGGTGGGTTTCTACCGGTTCTGTCCTGAAGCTGCCTTTTATGCAAGGGCTCTCTTTCCAAAGCCTAGAGAGGCAGGAGAGCTTTGCAGCCTCCCCTTGGACAACCGATGGCTGGACAGCTGATTGGCAGAGAAAGCTCCAAAAGGCTCCTAAAAAACTGGTTTTTTGTTTGTTTGTTTTTTGTCCCAGAAAGGCAGGGCACTTTGGCAGGAGGAAGGACAGAGGCAAAATTGGGAAAGGCAGGTGTGCCCAGTGCTTTCCTTCCCCATTGTTTCTTGCTGGCAAGCTGTGCCACAGCCACCTATCTAGGGGTGAGGGAGGCCTGAGGCAGGTGGATTAGCGTTTTAATTAAGCCTCCCAGAATGTCTCCCCATCCCCTCATAATGACCAATGCACATTTAATGAATGCACTAGGGAGAACAGGGAGGGTTGGTTGTTACTTGAGGCAATACATTTAACTTTGTTTCGACCTTTGACACTAATGGGCAAGCTCCATTAGGGTCGTACTTTGAGTTACATCACTTGAGTGTTCAGTAAAAATGTTAACTTTTATATTCTACTTCTCTGCAAGTTTAATGCAGGACCCAAATCAACATATCATGGTTATGCCATCATGCTGTTGCATGTGAATTATACATCTGTAACTCTCTCAACATAACATTTTTCAGCTAATTAAAGATTAATGCATTAACGGATCTAAAAGCTTCTATAGACATTCAACATTCAAGTTGGACAAATTGCTTTCCAGGTATTTGAGACAGCCTGTAATGCATTATTTATTTGAGCTACTATATGAAGGTTGTAAACTCATTCTTTTACATTTTCCTATGTAATTTTCCTAGTAAAATGTAGTGTACATATTAGAAATTTATAAACATGCTTCAGTTCAAATATGATAAACTTTCATGAAAACTGGCTGTATGTGTGGTGCAAAGAAATAATTTTCACAAGCTGTGATACTTGTTTAAGACCCTGTCCCACTGCACTTACGGATGCAAAGAGGATGTAAAACGTTAAAAAAAGCTTGCCATCCGTTGGAAAACGCTATGCATCCGTTGTGTACTCATTGCATACGTGTTTCATACGCTCTATCCGTTGAGCATCCGTCCACTGCGATTTCATCCGCGCAAGAAGTTTTGAGCTGCACAAAACTTTGTGAACTAATGAACTTTCCGCCATGTACGATGTAAATCCGTGACATACGAGCAACAAACGTTCTATGTGCATTTATCATCAGTTAAACGTCCTCTGTATCCTCTTTGCATCCTCTGGGCATCCTCGCAACTAATATCCGCTGCAGCTGAAAATGGAAAGAGGGAGGAAACAAAAGGTACATGGAATGTCTACACAGCGTTAGTAGCACGGAAATAGAAAGGATGTGTTAAGCCTGAGTTCCCCAACCAGGGTTAGGTAGGCAAGCTAAACAGAATGTGCAGCGTTAGTCAGATAGGCACACAGATAA
>BLBF01000002.1:63521003-63535440 GCA_015471245.1 Laticauda colubrina | reverse complement strand
ATAGTTAGTATTTCACCTAAAACAGTTAGGGTGAACAATGTTATCCCCAACAGGATGCACAGTGAACGGTTTGCATCCGATATACATCCGTGCGGCATCCCCTTTCTTTCCTTTAGGCGTATGTGATGCATCCTCTTCATCCGCTATGCATCCACTTCGAAATTCTCCCCCGGAACCCCTTCGGAGGTGTCATCCGCTTCCATCCATTAGGCTTCCGATGAACATCTGTTTAACATCCCCGCTACATACTACCCATGTCCGTTCTTTTCCGTTCTGTTTATGCAAATTTTCGCCACTTTTTTGGAGCGGATGACAATGGATGTTGCCACCCCCGAAATTTTGCTCGTCCACTGTGTCCTTTATGCATACATTTTGCATCCGTTGGCCAGTGGGACCGGGCCTTTAATATTAGTGTGGTGAGTCCTGAAATGTTGGATGTAACAATTGAGACCTGAGTTTTTGAAAAAGGCTGACCAAGCAACAATTAAGTGACAAATCCTCCCATTTACATTATGTGTATGATTAGTTCTGAAAAAGTCTGGCTCCCAAGATATTTTTGGATAAAATTGATACTTAATCTCCAGTCCTCATTGAAAAGATGAGCATAGAAAGATTGACGTCAGCAACAGAAGTTAAGTTGTGAATCCAGGCTTAACCACATTATTTTATATTGGTGGTTATGTTTTACTATTCTTACCCTTATTTCAGCATTATTAAAGATAATAACCAAAGTGAAGAATTATAGCCCTCACAGCTTGCATAGTACCTCCCTGCTCTCTTTCTCACTCTCTCTTATGCCAGAAGGTGGCAAATAAGAACTTCCATAAATGAAACAATCTCTTCCATATAGATGGTCCTCAACTTATGGCCAACATTGGTACCAGAATGTTGGTTACCAAGTAAGGCAGTTGTTAAGTGAGTTGCACCTGATTTTACAACTTTTTGCCATGATTGTTAAGTGTCTCACATCAGTTGTTAAGTGAATCGTGCAGTCATTATGCAAATCCAGCTTCCCAACTGACTTTGCTAATTGGAGGCCATCTAGGAAGGTCCCAAATGGAGATCACATGACCCTAGGATGCTGCAATAATTATAAATACATGCTGGTAGCCAAATGCCCAAATGTTGGTCACTTGATCATAGGGATGCTGTAACAATTGTAAGTATGAGGACTGGTTGTAGATTGCATTTTTCAGTGCTATTGTAACTTTGAATGGTTGCTAAATGAGTACTACAGTTACCTGTAGTAGCTACAAAAAGAGGACATAGTGTAAAATACAAGGTGTATCTTTTCTCTTTATAAAAGTATCGCTTATTAATTTAGAAAATAAAGGGGAAAAGTCTAGGATGAGAGGATCATATGTAGCCAGCAAGGAATTTCCTTTTATTCACTGGATGATTCTGTCATTATAGTACAGTATTTTGCTGTATTAATTAGAAACTGTGTTTTGTTACCCTTGTTTCTTCTTTCTGCGTAACATCGTGTTTAATGCAATGCATCAAGGTATATTTCTATTTGAGTTTTTTTATAGGCTTGTATTCTTACTAGTTTTCTAAATAAAGCAGATAAATGGAGACTTCACTTAAGATATATTGATTACCTTTTCTAAGTTATAATAACTGGCTATCCACTCTTTTATTGATCTTAAATGTTGCTTTCAATCACCAAAATTCAAGGTCACAGCAATTCTAAAGCAACAGCAGATACTTTACTGGTGTATTCTGTCATTAGACAAAAAGAACATCATAAATATTGGAAAGGTAAATTACTTGAAAATTTGAAACATGCAGTCTGTGTTGTAAGTACTGTATATAGAATATGGTAAAATATTTTCTTCAGGCATTTGTCCAGATAATCACTAAATCTGTGCTTTCAGTTAAAAGTTAACTTATAAAACCAAGCTCCCCTCCCCAAGTACTATAGATATTCTATAAGTGATTCATCTATAAAAGCATCAGAAAACATTTCATAAGGTATTTGTGAGCTGATAGAGTACTGTTCTAGGGAAAACAAGACAAATTTATATACTTGATTGGAGTGTCTACTATTGGAGACTGGAAGGAAGGCTTAGTCTCAATAGTGGCATTCATGTTTCAGGCAACACGTTAAAGAGTTCCTGCTTTTGTAATCACAGTACAATAATAGGGTAAGTCAAGGCAGCTATTCCAGGATGTAGAGCATTTTGAGATCTGTAAAGATGAAATCGTTCCAAGATTTGGTTGATACCGTGTTTCTCACAAAATAAGGCCGGGCCTTATTTTTTTTTGACCTCCCAAAAAATGGCTAGGCCGTCTTTTAGGGGGTAACTTAATTTCCTCTCCCACCTAGAGCGGCCCATCCTCACATACTTCGCTGCGAGGCCGCTTCTATCGGCCGATGAAAGCTCCCTGAAGGCAGAGTCCCCAGCTGCTTCAGGGCATGGCATGGCTGCCCATGTCCCCTCACCTTTAGGCAGCCTCTTTCCAGTGATGGAAGCTCCCCAAGTGTAGTCAGCAGCCACTTCGATCGGCCGGTAGAAATGGCCTCGCGGTGAGGGGAGTGTGTGTGTGCGCTCGACCCAAGGCTGCTTCTATCGGCCGATTGAAGTGGCTGGTGACTGCAGTTGGGGAGCTTCCATCACTCAAAAGAGACTGCCTAAAGGTGAGGGGACATGGGCAGCCACACCATGCCCTGAAGCAGCTGGGGACTCCGCCTTCGGGGAGCTTTTGTTGGCCGATAGAAGCGGCCTCGCAGTGAGGGAGTGTGTGTGTGCACTCGCCCCGAGGCTGCTTCTATCAGTTGATCGAAGTGGCTGGTGACTGCACTTGGGGAGCTTCCATTGCCCGAAAGAGACTGCCTAAAAGCGAGGGGACATGAGCAGCCACGCCATGCCCTGCAGCGTCTGGGGACTCTGCCTTCGGAGAGTTTCTATCAGCTGATGTTCTATCGGTAGATCGGGGTATTCTAGCCTAGGCTACCTGCAGGGCACTCCTAAAGGCAAGTTTTCTCCCCGCCCTTCCCCCCCCATTTCTCTTCACCTCGTGTAGTTCTAACGAACAAAGTGAGAAATAGCGGGGAAACGCATGGTTTAAATAGGCCTAAATTTTGGGGATGGGGCTTAATTTCACCTCATGTCTAGAATCATGCTGGGCCTTCCTATTGGTGGTGGCCATATTGTTGGAGAAACACGGTAGTTAAAAAGTTAAGTGGGTTTTGCCCCATTTTAAGATTTTTCTTGCCACAGTTGCTAAGTGAATCATTGCAGTTCAGTTAGTAATGCAGTTGTTAAGTGAATCTGATTTCTTCATTGACTTTGCTTGTCAGAAGGCCGCAAAAGGCCGCAAAAGTGTCCTGCATATCATGCAGGACACTGCAACTATCATAAATATGAATCAGTTGCCAAGCATCGGAATTTTAATCACATGACCAAAATGTGATTAAAATGTGACTATGGGGATGCTGCAAGGTTATGTTGTGTGGAAAATGGTAATAAGTCCCTTTTTTCAATATTGTTGTAATTTCAAATGGTCACTAAATGAACTGTTGTAAGTTGAGGACTACATGTATATAGTGTGGAGTCCTCTGACTGGTAGTGTATATTTCTACAGACTTTCATTATACTTTTACAGGTTCTCCTCTAGTTATGTCCCTTTGTTCAGCCACCAATCAAAATTACAATAGGGGACTTACAAGCTAGCTCTCAGAGTTTCAACTGTTGCTGTGTCTCCACAGTCATAAAATTATAATTTCCAATGTTCCCTGATGGCTTCCCACAACAACAACAAAATAAAAAATGGGAAGCCTGGAGAAAATGAAAAGCATGGTCATAATGAATCTCACTTATGATCTGTGCAGTTCTTGCTGAACAACAGGAATCAGGATTGCTGTTGTAAGCTGAGGACTACCTCTATAAGATATTTTATAATTCTGAGATACAAGGGATTGAAACAGGGATTGGGCATTCAAAGCATGCTTTGTCATACCTAGTCTTCCCCTTTCTTATGCAAAGTCACGTCAGTCAACGAAGAACCTGTTGATTTGAGAGCTACCTGAGCCCTTATCTCAAGCTGATAAAATTCAGCTTTATGCCATGCAGGTAGGAATCATCTGAAGAAATATCTGATAAAGACATTCTAAATTATGATTGGTCAATTTTTAAAACAATTTCTCTCTTTGAAGTTACTTTTCCCCAACCCCTCTAAAATCCTTTGTTTAAGAGAAACTTATTTTTTTTCTTTACATGGTGATATGTAAAGAACAAAACATAACCACTCCTCCCCATCACATGTCATCTGAGTTGGCTGATTTGTACATGACAGAACCTACTTAGAACTGTGCACTTCTGGGCCTCAATGTGTATTATTCCAAAGCATCACTGGAGGGTGCTGCCATGCTATGCCAAATCATGAATATGAAAATAAACCCAGGATTAAAAGCATTCCCCACAGCATTAAAGTCAAACTTTCTTTCCTTTCAAAATTCCAAGGAATTTACTAAGGAGCACGTTAGACCAAAAATTCAATAGATGGACATTCAGATGTGCTAAAAATGTTATATTGAGATGTTAAAAATAAGAGAAGTTCCTTGCTGGTCAGTTAAGAAACATTTTTTTCCTAGACAACCAGATGTTTTTAGGAAGTCCACAAGCAGGACAAAACAACTGCACATGTGTTTCCTTGTGGTTGCTAATTGAAAAAGCACAAGAAATATCTTAGCTGTGAACTCCATGAATTTTCTCTAACACTTTTTAAGATTTGCCAGGAAAAAGGGCTTGATTACTTCTTGTGATATTGAGTGGCAGTTTAACAATGGTTTATAAAACAGTACTTTCTTTTCAGTCTTCATTCAATTTTGCTGGCTGTCCTAGATTCTAGCTTTATATTATGCCTCCACTTTCTCCACAGTTCATCTGGGAATCTGACTTTTGATTTGTAAAAAAAGTTTCAGTCTGGGTTTCCCCCAGAGATGGTATTCAGCAGGTTCTGATCAGTTCTGGAGAACCAGTAAAAGTAATTTTGAGTAGTTCGGAGAACCAGCAAATCCCACCTCTGACTGGAGCTTTTACAGTATCCTTCCCCTGCTACACCCATCAAGCCATGTCCACAGAACCTGCAGTAAAAATTTTTGAATGCCACCACTGGTTTCCCCCAAACATTGCTATCACATTACAGATGTTTTCTAAGTTGGCTAGAAAAGAGCAATTTCTAGACTTTGAATCAGACTTTTTTGGCACTTATTATCACTTTGCTAATATCAGCAATTATTTATATAGTTACTTAATTCCATTAATAACATGGTACAAACGGTGCATAAAAAACATTGTACTTATAATGTTTTTTTTTTTAAAGTATGTATTAATCATAGTTTTAAAAAGAAAACTGAACGAGTAAGGAAGAGAAAATAAATATAGTATCTATCGGGGGACAAAGGAGTTACAGTTCCATGTACAATTATATGTACAATGATTATTCAGTATATTGTTGATGAGATATTAAAAATACATAAAATTATATTAAACAGGTGAGTAAGGATTTGAATTTCTGAGATAAGTGCCAAAAACTCCATTATTTCTTGAAGAAACAGAAGCAGGACAGATAAATATTAGCTTCTAACTTCCCCTTTGTTTGATTAATATAAACTATTTACAGACATTTAGAATTTTTCTGTGATTCTTATTCTGATTCATTTATCAATTCTTGTAATAAACTTTGATACTCCTTCTGGAAGAATCTGTTCCAGAAGATGGTGCTCCAGGACTGATGGTGTGGTATAAAAACTGGCAGAATTCTGTATTGTCCCTAAAGCTTTTAAACTTCTGCATTTAGCTACTGTGGCATGTTCCCTTGGAATTTGATATTGAGTGTTAACATGCTGATGAAAGCTAGCTGTATCTAGCCCTTCATCTATGGTGAGGTAGCAGTAATGCTGATTTAAAATGAACAATTGCCTGAATGATGCAGATTTTTTATTTAAAAAAACATTTTTTAAAATATAAAGTACTATGCAAGTACTATCCTGCAAAATCATAGATTTAAAATTAACTTTCATAATACAATAAATATCAGAACCTACTGACATTTATAAAGCGAAATATGTCCTCGAATTGCACTCAACTCCTCATGAGAATTAAAAAACAGGCACACAATTTTATTGGCAACATATGGAGATGATTCCTCTTTGGCATCTTCCAGGATATTTTTAATCTTCTCATAGTAGTTTATAGCCCTTGTAGTCTCTCACCCAAGTAAGTATTAAGCAGGCCTGATTCAGCTTTGCTTCTGAAGACACACAAGGTCAGACAGTATGTATGCTGCTATACTCACTGAAGTAGATTCTGCTAAAACCATGCCCAGTCTAGCAAAATAAGAAAGCCTGACTCAGGATTATTTTGACACGTGAAGCTACAGTTCATTTTCAGCATTTTAGAGGACTATCAGATGACTAGAAAATAGCCAAGAAACATAAGAAATTTCAACTTTATGCAATTTGAATCTAATAGACTAATTGTATCCTGAAAAATAAAAGAGAAAGGTTATGATATAGATCAGGGTTGTCAAAGTTGTGGCCTGCAGGCTGGATACATCACTTTCTGGCCCATGCCCAGTTTAGCAAAAGGGGAAAAAATCGCGATACGTCATATGCCGCTGTGATTCCGTGAGTTTGAAACTCCTGATATAGATGATATGTGAGAACCAGCCTTTTGTTTTGAGGTTAAATGAACCAATGTTGTGGTTCACTGGCAGCAGGTGTGGATGGCTGAGGTCTCTGACAATGAGGACTTGGACGAGGGGCCTGCATGTGATGCAGAGATGGGGCCAGGACTATCAAAGAGTGGGGTATTTCAGAAGTTGTGGAGTCTGGCAGCAGTGACAAAGGGGGACCCGGAGAGCCTGCACTCAGTCTGCATGCGCACAGGGCTGCTCAAAGGAAAGAGCAGCTGAAGCAACATGGGCGACTCGGAAGTTAGCCTGGAAGGTGATGGCCCCTTCCATAAGGGATAAAAGCCTTCAGGGTTGGCTTTTTTGCAGGAAGCAAAGAAATTCTTTCTACTCAGATTCCTCGTTGAAGCCCGCTTGCTCCTGTTTGTTTTTTGAAACTTCTGGTTTTGGATATTTATCTGCAATTAATCTTTTGTTCTTGGCAGCCTTTTGCAACCTTCAAAGGATTTGCTCTTATCTGGGACAATTAGTTTTGAATGACTCTTGACTGTGAATGAACAGAATTCACAGCATGGCATTAAAAAGGTTTGCTTTTATAAATACTTTGTATTTGTTTGATTTGAACAAGGCTTGGGTCAGAACAACCAGAAAACAAGGGATTATAAATGAGCTTAACCTTCTTTTCAACTGTGAACCTAGAATTTGACATACAATTAGCTTCAGTTTCATGATACTATTCATATTTATATAACTCTTCGTATACTGAAAGGGAAGGATCTAGTAACACTGAAACATGGAATAACAGGCAGCTGCTAAAGTCAAACTAACTGAATTTATACATAAAGTAAGAATCACAATCAAGCAAACTGTTTTGTTTTAGCATGCTGGGTGCATTCATCCAAATATTGTTTATTCTTTGAACTATAATTAAGCAAACAAAATCATAGCAAGCTGGGTGAATTTCGGCATTAGATTCAATATATAGCATGTAGCTTCTCTTAAAAAAATTCTTTGCATCAAAATGGAGTATACACACAGTATGTTAAAAAAAACAGCTACAGTGGTAGATGATAGTTGTGACAGCTCAATCAGAGTTCTGCCTGCCACTTGACTTTTTTTCACCATTATTGTTATTATATTTTTATTCCACCTTCTTTAATATATAACTCAAGACAGCAAACATACCTTTTATTTTTGCACATTCACCCTGAGAGATGAGCTGGACTGAGAAAGAGGGATTGATTCAAGTTTATCCAGCCAGCTTCTATGCCTAAAATGGAGCTAGAATTCACAGGCTTCTGGCTCTTAGGCCAGCACCTTAACCATTACCATACTGGGAAACTTACCTTGAAGATACAGTATTCCCCCCCAGGGGTGGGATTCAATTTTTTTTAACAACCGGTTCTGTGAGTGTGGCTTAGGTGGTGGGTGTGGTTTGATGGTCATGTTATTGGCTGGGTGTGGCCAACTCAATATCACTCACATCAAGGCACGCATCTCCTCGCCTGGCCTCTCATGACTCTGGGGATGCTGCAACAGTTGTAAGTTTGAAAAATGGTCATAAGTCACTTTTTTCAGTGCCATTGTAACTTTGAGTGGTTACTCCACATAAGAAAAGTACCAGCAAAGGAGGGAAAAAAACTCCAGAATCGTTCCTGAGACAGGAAGTCTAGACCTGCCAAGTATGTAATAAGGGTTAACAGAGAGGCAGTTTTTGTAAGCAACACCAGAATGTTTCCTTCCTACCTTCCTTCCAGGATTAGGCCAGTAATTTCTTCTAACAACAGGTTCTCCAAACTGCTTAGAATGTTAGCAACCGGTTCTAGCAAATAGGTGCGAACCTGTAGAATCCCACCCATTTCCCCCCCCCCCCAAGTAATCAATAATTGATTCCATATTGACATTCTCATTGAGGCATGGGGATGGAATGAGAAGCATAGCAGGTAATCATTTTTTGCAAGTTGTTTTTTTTCCCTTGCTCATTTTGTGAACTTGCCTCCAGGAAATTGTAAATGCTCCAACACTGGAGGTTTTTAAGAAGAGATTGGACAACCATTTGTCTGAAATGGTATATGCCTGAGCAGGGGGTTGGACCAGAAGACCTCCAAGGTCCCTTCTGTTCTATATGTAAAGTGGGTGACTCCAAATCTACAAACCTGATTGGTCAATAAAATGAACATTGGATTGGTTCACTAGGAACCAATCCAAAGAGCTGCTAAAAGGCGGCAAATCTAAACAACTGCCATTGGCTGCAAGCAGGCAAGCCAGCCTGTATAAAAGGCTGGCCTCAGCTTCAGCCAAGTGTTCCTATTTACTAACTAGTTGAAGAATAAAGTATTTGTTGTCGGAACCCGGTCTACCTCGTGTGTTTTCCGAACAAAACACTGGCGACGAGGATGGGATCGTCCTGAACGGAAAAACCTGCACGCGGTGATAAGAAGTCCAGATTACAACCAAGATGTCTAGAAACAACGCACCGCCCTCACCCTTCAATCCCAACGAAGAGGATTGGGATTCCTATGCTGATCGCTTCCAAATGTATTTGGAGAGCAATGAAATGGAAGGCATTTCAGAGCAACGCAAGAGAGCTGTGTTCCTGACGCACTGCGGGCCAACAGTTTTTAAGATGGCAAAGGCCCTTGCATAGCCCCGGGACGTTAAACAACTAACGTGGACAGAATTGCAAAGACTCCTCAAAGCACACTACGCTCCGATGGTGTCTAACTTAATAAAGCGACACGAATTTTACCGCAGAGACCAGAGAGAGGGAGAGACCGTCGCCGATTTCATCGCTGCCCTCAGACAAATAGGGGGTGAGTGTGAATTTTTGAACATAGACGAGGCAATGAGGGATCGCGTGGTGCTGGGCCTGAGAGACTCGACCGCACAGAGTAAATTGCTCAACAAGCCCAACATCACCGTTACCGAAGCCATCGCGGAAGCCACAGCCGCTGAAGCCGCGAAAAAATCTGCCGTAGCCATTAAAAAGATGAACACACACAGCGAAGAAACACCAACCAAAGACAGAAAGCACCCTGCCACCACAACCCACTACGAAGAGTCGGGCGAAACAATTGAATCGAGCGAAGAGGACGACGAGGTCCACCGTTTGCTCACGAACAAAAAAGAGCGCGAAAGGAGAAATTGGCGGGAATGCGCTGGCTGCGGAGGAAACCATCCCCGAGCCGAATGCAGATTTCTCGATGCCATCTGCCGGCACTGCAAAAAACGAGGGCACATCGAGAAGGTCTGCAGGAACAAAAAATACTACAGCCCGACGAGATGCAGAAATTCCCCAACACGAGCCGAGCCTAAACGAGCCGAGAGAAAGTGGCAACAAGAGAAGCGAGCCAATACACACCAAACTGTCATTATACAGAGCACTCAGACGGAAAGTGGAAAAAAAATTAAAGTCATCGTGAAAATCGAAGGAAAACACTGCAAGATGGAAGTGGACTCGGGGTCCTTCCTCTCCATGGTATCGTGGGACACAATAAAACAGCTAGTCCCAGGTATCAAACCCAAAGAATTGAAGAAGCAGCACCTAACCCTCAAGGACTATCAGGGAAACCAAATCCCTGTGGTAGGCATGGGACAATTCCGAGTCGCCTACAAACATCACATCAAGGTGCTTCCGCTGACCATAGTCGACCAAGACAGACCAAGTCTCCTGGGCATCGAATGGTTCGCGCCATTGGGCATAGGGATGATCGGGGTCGATCGAGTGACTACAACCGGCTGGGAAGATGACCTCATCCGAGAATTCCAGGACGTTTTTGACGACTCACTTGGCAAGTATCGGGGAAATCCCATTTCTTTCAATCTAAACCCCCAAATAGCCCCACGAAGAATAAAAGCCAGGCGAGTTCCTTTTGCACTAAAGGCAAAAATAGAGGAACAGCTGGACAAATTAATAGCCCAAGGGGTGTTAGAACCTGTGGACCATGCCAAGTGGGAAACGCCTATTGTCACACCCATTAAACCTGACGGGTCCATCAGAATCTGTGGTGACTATAAGGCTACCCTGAACCACGCATTACAACCAAGCGCATACCCGGTGCCAGTAGTCCAGCATTTGCTTCATTCCCTGGGAAAAGGCAAAGTTTTCGCCAAACTCGACTTGGCACAAGCCTATCAACAACTCCCAGTGGACTCAGAAACAGCAGAAGCACAGACTATAGTCACCCATAAGGGCGCATTCAAATGTCACCGGCTCCAATTTGGAATAAGCGTGGCCCCTGGCGTCTTCCAGAGTCTGATGGAACGCCTTCTAAATGGCATACAAGGAGTCGTTCCCTATTTTGACGACGTCCTAATCTCGGCCAGAGATGAAACTCAATTAAGGAACAGACTCAAAGAAGTATTAACTAAGTTTAGGGAATCTGGCCTCAAGGTAAAAAGAGAAAAGTGCTGTTTAATTAAGAACAGCGTAGAATTCCTGGGCTACTCAATAGACGGAGAGAGTATCCACCCCACAGACAAAAAAGTTAAAGCAATCAAAGACGCTCCTGAACCAAGAAATAAAACCGAACTACAAGCATTCTTAGGATTAATTAATTTTTATAACGTGTTCCTGCCAAACAAAGCCACTATAGCAGAACCGTTACACCGTCTGCTAGACAAAAAGGCAACTTGGACTTGGGGTTACAAAGAAAAAAAAGCCTTCCAAAATATTAAAAGCTTGCTAACATCAACAAACGTCCTCATCCAATTTAGCAACACTCTGCCATTAACAGTGACCTGCGACGCCTCACCATACGGAGTAGGTGCCATCCTGAGCCACCAACTACCTGATGGCAGAGAAGCACCCGTCGCATATTACTCTAGGACTCTATCAAAAACCGAGCGGAATTACAGCCAATTGGACAGGGAAGCTCTAGCAATTGTCGCTGGAGTAAAACGCTTCCACGAATACTTATATGGGCGGACTTTTCAAATCATAACGGACCACAAACCGCTAATGGGGATTTTGGCGGGAAACAAGCCAACACCTAATATACTGTCCCCAAGAATGTCGAGATGGTCAGAGTTCCTAGCAGCTTATTCCTACACTCTGACACATCGGCCAGGGAAATAAATTTCCCATGCGGACGCTTTGAGCAGAGCACCCTTACCAGCAACCGACGAAGACCCAGCACCAGCGATGACAACGCTACAAATCGAGACTTGCCCCGATCTACCCATATCGGCGTATGATGTCGCCAGAGCCACCGCGAAAGACTCATTGACTGCCCGCGTTCTTAGCTGGGTAGGTAAAGGCTGGCCGGAGAATCAAAAAACTGAAAACTTTAAACCTTTCCGGTCCAGACAGACTGAACTTTCAATCCAAAAGGGGTGTTTGTTGTGGGGTGATCGGGTAGTAATCCCTGCCAAATTACAGCCCAGGGTACTTAAGTTGTTACATGAAGGGCACCCGGGAATGGTTAAGATGAAAAGCCTTGCCAGAAGTTATGTTTGGTGGCCGGGTATTGATAAGGACATAGAGTATTGGGTAAGCTCATGCCACAAATGCCAGGCAATTAGACCATCCCCACCAAAAGCACCCGTTAAGGACTGGTAAACCCCTCGGGGACCTTGGTCAAGAATACACATTGATTTCGCGGGTCCTACCAAGGGGCATACCTTTCTGATTGTCGTTGATGCCTATTCAAATTGGCTTGAAGTAAAAGTTATGCCATCAACGACAACAGAAACTGTAATCAAAAAACTGGACAACCTTTTTGCCACCCATGGCATACCGGACGTTCTTGTCTCAGATAACGGGCCACAGCTAACCAGCATACCATTTGAGCAATACCTAGCCTCCCTAGGTATAAGACATGCCCTAACCGCGCCGGCTCACCCGGCTGCGAACGGCAGGGCTGAGAGAATGGTCCGGTTTACTAAAGAAGGTTTGGAACGAATGGACGCTGGAGATGTCCAACAGAAAGTAAACCGTTTGCTCACACTCCAGCACATAACGCCCAGTACCATAACCAATAAGTCCCCAGCAGAATTACTTATGGGGCGAAAATTAAGATCTCACCTTGATAGGTTACACCTAAATTTTACCCCAGAAAACCCCCCTGACTCCTCTACACGGTTCAGACAATTCGAAATAGGCGATTTGGTATACGCTAAAAACTTCACCGGGGACCCGGTATGGCTACCAGGACAGATTATCCAAATTACAGGCCCCAAATCCTACCGATTAAAATTAGACGATGGCAGGGAATGGAAGCGGCACATAGACC
Source organism: Laticauda colubrina (assembly GCA_015471245.1). Lineage (NCBI taxonomy): Eukaryota > Metazoa > Chordata > Lepidosauria > Squamata > Elapidae > Laticauda > Laticauda colubrina. The sequence goes on along the minus strand of BLBF01000002.1, from coordinate 63,522,568 downwards.
AGCTTCGATCTCGAATTATAGAGAGAACCACAGACTTACAAACATTCACCGAAAAAACCGGCGAATTGCAAACCAAGGTGGGGGGGGGAAGGCGAGAAATAAATAAAGAACTGTTTAAAACCAAACCCAATGAAACATACGAACAAAAAGAGCAAATAAAAGACTCACTGTTTGGAGAGACTTGCGTGAAGAGCCCATCGGAAGGGGCCAGCCAAGCCAGCTCGACCTGCCCAGAGGACACGGGAGGGAGCGGCAAAACCGTCAGCCTAAGAAACTCAGACGGCAGTAAAATGGCTGACTCACCCTTCCAGACGGTTCCAGGGAGAAGGACAGACGACACAGCAGCCCCATCCGAACCGGTCGAAGTCTGCACTAAGAATGAACCGCGCAAGTCAAGTCGAGTCCGGAAAAGCCCCGCCTACCTGCGAGACTACGTCACCACGTAGGACTGAACTAAGGGGGGAGGGGTGTTCTATATATAAAGTGGGTGACTCCAAATCTACAAACCTGATTGGTCAATAAAATGAACATTGGATTGGTTCACTAGGAACCAATCCAAAGAGCTGCTAAAAGGCGGCAAATCTAAACAACTGCCATTGGCTGCAAGCAGGCAAGCCAGCCTGTATAAAAGGCTGGCCTCAGCTTCAGCCAAGTGTTCCTATTTACTAACTAGTTGAAGAATAAAGTATTTGTTGTTGGAACCCGGTCTACCTCGTGTGTTTTCCGAACAAAACACCTTCAAACTTTGTTATTCTGTTAGGTTAAAAAAGAAAAGAAACCTAGGTTTGTATGATGGCTACTGCATTTTTCAAAACAAGCAGCCTGAAAGAAGGATTAAGTTTCTTTCCTCACCTAACTATGGTGACCTTGATCCATATTAAGTGAGCTACTGCTCCTGAGATTTAAGAAAAAGCACACTTACAACTGCATGTCAATTATACCATATATTATGTGCTTTAGCCCTAAAATATATCACACGTATGTGAACAATTGTTCAGCCAATCACACAAATGTGAGCAATCTTTCAGAATGAGATTGCAAGTTGATAAATAGCTCTACACACGTCATTTCTATATTATTAATAGACTCACTTTAAGTCCTTACTTTGTTTAATTCTGTTTCCTGATTCCATTGAGGGATTGATTATTTCCCTCTGTTTTTCAAGGGAGAAAAAAAATCATTCATCCCAAAAGACTGAAATACCACAAACTTTTAACTACAGTATGTTTACTAAATAGTTCCTCTCAGTTCAGTAGAGATCAATCCTAGTTTCAAATGAGTGACTTAAAATTGCAGCCATTTGTAGGCAAGGAGACATATGCAACAGAGGAGCCTATATTTCATAAGTTCTTCTGACAATGTGCTTTGGGAAGCAATGGATCCTGAATGGATGCAGTAATGAACCCTGGGTAACTTGGCAAAGATTTCATTGATAAAATAAGATAGCCCTTACTGTCATTTTCCTGTAAACATAATGGCATACAATGCACCATTCTTGAAAATCACCCTCACCATCACAATAATAATAATAATAATAATAATAATAATAATAATAATAATAATAA
>BLBF01000002.1:63499386-63520993 GCA_015471245.1 Laticauda colubrina | reverse complement strand
AATAATAATAATAATAATAATAATAATAATAATAATAATAATAATAATAATAACAACAACAACAACAACAACAACAACTACTATGATAATACTAACAGCAGCATCCAAAAATGCTAAATTATACCATCATTTTGAAATATTGCTGATGCTATCGTTAACATATATGAATACATTTGCATATGTATGAAGGATACATATTGAAGATACATATTGAAGATGCATAGACATATTTAGGAATGAATAGTATAGAGAAAATTATCACATATGTTTAAAAGAAATGCCTAAAGAAGTTTCTGTGAAATTCCTTAAACTTCCTTGCTTTGTGGAGGTACCATGGTATACTGAAACCAAATTCCTGGCATGATTTTAATGTTAGTCTTGTATTTTCTCAGTCTTAATGAAACAATTTCTTTCTTTTCATAACTTGCTCTTCCTTGCCTCCAGTGACATCTCACTGAAACTTACATATCTTTTTAGAATTCCATTGTACATAGGAGAAATGGTAATCTTTTGTTTAAAACAACAAACTTGAAAGATTAAATTATTAACATTGTTAGAAATTGGACAGAAAATAAATTTAGTAAATATGAATCATCTTTTTTAAAAGTTCAAAATATTTACAATCGCATGTGCATATTTACCATGTTCTACTGAAGTCAGTCATTCTTTTTTGAGTAGGTGTATAGGTTTGAAGAGAGGCAATCTGGTTTAATGATCAGTGTACCAGGCTAGAAATTGGGAAATGGTCAGCTGGGCTACTTTGGGCTAGTCACTCTATTTCAGCCTTGGGAAGGAGGCAATGGCTAACCACTCCAAAATCTTGCCAAGAAAGCTGCAGGCAAGAATGTGAATATGTGGATCATGTCTGCCTAGTCACTTGATTTGTGTAATATATGAAAATAATATCTTTTTCATAATATAACCAATCAGTCATATAAAAGGCAATCCATTTGGCCATTTCTGGGAAATTTGCTGCTGTTGAAGTTCTAAACAATCTTGATTGATTACTGACAACATAAACCTGTCTGAACATTGTCCATTACTGAAGAGAATAATGGAGATGAGCTTGAGAGAAATATGCAAGAATTGTGTCCTAGGCAAAGAGGGCTGAAACAATTTAAATTCTTGGAAGCTAATTATTGGAATGCAAGATTCATTATGGTCAATTTCAGTACAGTATAATTGTGGTCTTCTTGTGAAGCTGATTTTCTGGTCTGCTGTAGCTGATGGGGCTGGCAATTGCCTGAGATCCTCCAGTGGAATATGCCATCTTTCTAGGTGTTGTGTATGGAACTTGGGAGGCTCCAAGTTCCCTATTCTGATTGGCCGAAAAGGCCGTTCTCGGATTGGCCATTAGAGAACCAATGCGATTGGCCCGCCGGACGTCAGGAACACTTAAAGTGGTGTCATTGGCCACAAGCCACAAGCAAGCCGCTATATTAAGGGCTGCCGTGGCTTGGGCTCTTGTTCCATTACCATTGCTTGCCGAGTTAAATAAAGAGTTTGTTGTTGGAACCCGGTCTCGCGCAACTTCTTTCCGGATGGAACACTAGGTTGCTATTGACCAAAGAGTTAGTCTTCAGCAATGACATTATTTATTTATTTTGTTGACTGATTGATTGATGGTTGATTGATTTGTATGCTACCCATGTTGTCAAGAGTTTAGCATCTTCTCCAGGAGCCAACTGTGAAGTTACTCATATTCTGAAAGAAAGCAAGTTTATTTGCCCCAATATTCCATCACTTATTGTAAGTTGCTGACATTTCAACTCTACTTATTTTTCTCCTATGAAATATGTTTAGTGGTTTTGATGTATTAATCAGGGGTGCGTTTCTACCAGTTCTGTCCACCTCTGTAGAACCGGTAGCTCTGAAGAGCAGCAGACATAGAACCGGATCTATGTCTGCTGGTGTTTTTGCCCACCCACCTGCCGAGGCTCTTACCTGACCTTTATTTCCTGCTTTTTCAACTTCAGCTGCCTTGCGAGGCACAGCTGCAGTTAAAAAAGCAGGAAAAAAGTACTTTTTCAAAGGCTGCTTCTCGGCATGCAGCGCTGCTCAGCTGTCCAGGCACCAGGGTGATGATGATTTTCAGGCACGTGCACAGCATATAGGGAAGCATATCGTAAATCACCAAACCTTGTAAATCACCAAACCGGTAGTTAACCCTTTCAGATCCTACTCCTGGTATTAATTAATGCTGAATTGTAATTGTGATGCCTTAACAGTGGTACTGAATAATCTTTTAAATAAAATATATATTGTTGCATTGTTCTCTGCCCCTATGCCTTATAGACAAAGCAGCTATTTTAGTGCGCAATTACTGAAACCAGAAAAACAAAAGAAACTTCAGGGGTTCAGGAGAATTTCCTGTCTACCTAAGAACTTGGGGGTTGGGTGGATATAAAACACAAATTTATTCACTTTTAAGCTATTGGCAGAGTCTTGTCTCTTCTATTGAAGCAGAATTTTACAGTGCCATTTAGAACCTCAACTTGAAAAACAGAAATTTCCTTCTTTATCATAAAGGGATATGAGGCGAAAATTTAAGAAAGGATTTAAAAGCCAAACAAAACTGCAGATCCAGCTGCAGTCATGGGATAACTTTAAGCTATATAGTAAACTGAGCCAGAATCTCATAGTTACGCATCAGGATACAGGTTTGTTTTTCCTGTGAGTCTATATGGGATTTTTGGCTCCAGCCTGAACATCTGGCAGGCGCAAATGTGATAGTCCTGGATGAAAGTCAAGGTCTAGGCAAGAACCCACAGAGCATACTGTAGATTCCTGGTTACTGTTTCTGGCAGCCACTTCTCTCATTTTATTTCACTAAAACCTACAAACTATTTGAACCATAATCCAATATCTCCTCTCTCCTTGACACATATATTTGCTCTGGGGCTTAAGGCAAACTTTTGTCCATATAGAACTACATTTGCTTGGTAGCTCAATTTGATTTTGATAGTTTTGACTGAACTTTTGGCAGAACTTAAAATAAAAAAATAACTTATTTTTGACTGTAGCAAAATTAGTTCTTTTTTATTTTAAGAACTTACATCATTATATTATATCAGTTATTTTAAGAACATACATTATTATACTAGTTTTCTTGTCTCTTTACTTAAAGATGATAGCAAAGATAACATTAGTTTTCAAATTTGAAACTGTAAAAAATTGTTAAAACTGGACACCAAAATTGAGAATAAAATTAAATTCATAAGAAACAGTGTCTGTTGGCTAAGAAATTTAAAAATATAATGATCTTTTTAAAAAACAGCAGTTTTCATTACATTAAGACTTTACCGGCGTTATATAGAATATTTTAAAAGCATTTTCAAATTTTATTTATGTTTCTGACATGCCTTTCCCAAGGCCAGACAATTAATTCAGGGAAACACAGCACACATTTTAAACTTTCCGACAAAATGAAAGATCAGTTTAAAATACAGAGCATTAAAAACTAATTATAAATATGCCCTATGCTTGTCAATGCATATCTTGAATTCAGCAGTTAGAAAAACAAAGCAAAACCTTCTACACCGTTTTTACTCTTAGCATCCAAATTCTCTTCCTTCTAGGTTAATTTGAACAATTGTAGTCTATTCTGGATTCAGATTTCTTTAAGGCCCGGTCCCACTGCACTTACGGATGCAAAGAGGATGTAAAACATTAAACAAAGTTTGCCATCCGTTGGAAAATGCTATGCATCCGTTGTGTACTCACTGCATACATGTTTCAAATGGTCTATTCATCGAGCATCCATCCACTGCGATTTCATCCGCGCAAGAAGTTTTGAGCTGCACAAAACTTTGTGAGCGGATGAACTTTTCACCACGTACGATGTACATCCGTGACATATACAGGCAACAAACGTTCTATGTCCATTATCATCCGTTAAATGTCCGCTGTATCCTCTCTGCATCCTCTGGGCATCCTTGCAACTCACATCCGCTGCAACTGAAAACAGAAAGAGGGAGGAAACAAAAGGTACACGGAACATCTACACAGCGTTAGTAGCATGGAAATAGAAAGAATGTAAGCGTATGCATCTCGTATATAAAGGATTAAAAATGGACAAAACGTTTGTATCTGGGATGTATCTCGTATATTTAGGATGTCTGGAGTATGTCTAGAGTATGTAAAAGGCCCCATAGCAGACAACCGATATTTCCTATCAAAAGGGGGAGAAAGTCATCTGGATCTCAGTATGAGTCCAGCAGTCGTGGTGTACAGACCTCTTCACCCTTGGTCTTGGTCTTCAACATCATCAATTGTTCTCCACCAAGGATGATGACACAGTCCGTATGATAGCTGCGCTCATTCATCATCAGAACCAAAACCTGTTCAGACTGTTTCAACTTTTATACAGAAGGAGAAGAAGGAGATGTCCAAGAGATGTCTGGGTCTGAGGATGGATCGTGAGAAGAATGGAGTTTGAACTGTATGACCAGTTTATGGTGGAGCTGAAGAATGAAGACCCTCGTGCATTCCATCACTTCATGAGGATGCCACCAGCCATGTTTGACGAACTTGTGGAGTAGCTGACACCCAGGTTGACCAAGCCTAGCACCAACCTCCGTCCCAACCTGGACCCTGGACTGAAGGTGGCACTGACTCTGCGGCACCTGGCCTCTGGAACCACATACAGAAACATGCAGTATGCATGGAGGGTGCCACACAACAGCATCAGCAAAGTGGTCAGAGAAGTGGTGCAGGCCATCATTGAAGAATACGTGGAGGAGCTCCTCAAGTGCCCCACCACTGAATAAGGCTGGAGAAAACTTGCAGAAGAGTGGTATCAGAGGTGGAACTTTCCCCACACCGTTGGAGCCATAGATGGCAAGTACGTGGCCTGCAAAGCTCCAGCCAACTCAGGGTCCACTTATTACAACTACAAGGGCTTCTTCAGTATCATCTTCTTTGCCTTGGTTGATGCTGACTACAAGTTCATGTACATCGATGCTTCAGGCAACGGGTCAGCTTCAGATGGCCAGGTATACAATGCAAGTGACCTCAAGGATGGGCTGGAACGCAACCTCATCATGGGTTTTCCAGGTCCAGACCCCCTACCCAATGACACACAAGATGTGCCCTACTTCATCGTTGGTGATGACACGTTCTCCCTCAGAACCTACCTCGTGAAGCCATACACTTCAAGATACCTCACACGTGAAGAGAGGATCTTCAACTACAGGCTGTCCAGGGCAAGACAGGTGGTGGAGAACGCCTTTGGCATCCTGGCCAACAGGTTCCAGATACTTCTCACCACCATGCAGCATGACCCAGAGACTGTGAGGAGCATCATGGAAGCTTGCTGCATCCTGCACAATCTCATGCGCATCTGCTACCCAGTGTTGCAGAACAGACTTGTCGACCGTCAACAAGGGAATGGGGACATGGAGCCTGGTGAATGGAGGCAAGGACATAACCTGACAGACACTGTGTATGTACAAGACCCCAACAGAGCTTCACGTGAAAGGAAGAAGCAGCGCAACCTCCTGAAACACTGGTGCAATTCCCCAGCTGGAGCAGTGGAGTGGCAAGATAGGATGATAGATAATTAATGGATGCTTCCTTGAAGCTGTCGCATAACACTGATGACATTGTGCCATGTATGTTGAGTGGGCCTACAATGAATAGGGCATTAATTTGCCCTATTGCTTTGTTTGTTTTAAAATGTGTTGATCAATGAATAAATTGTTATTGATAAAAAAGGTCCATACATGTGGCAGCTGGGATGGTGGATCATACAGTCCCACTATGCATGCACTGGAGGTTTATCTATCCCACAACTATCCTTATCTACCCACAAGCATGCCAAGGCTTAACCATTTTTTCAAAGTTTTCACCAACATTTTATTAAGGTAAAAAAACTGAACCAAGTGTTTTAAGCAAAGATAACCTTTATTAAAGCACATGTCACACTGAACCAACGGATGCAAAGAGGATGTAAAATGGACAAAAAACCTTGCCATCGTTCGAAAACGCGATGTACTCACTGCCTCCGTTTTGCTTCCTCTCTATCCGTCCAGCATCCGTTTATTGACGTTTCATCCGCTCCAAAAGTTTTGGGCTGCCCAAAACTTTTGCGCAGAAAATGTATCCAGTTCGTCCGTTCTGCATCTGCTACGCATCCGCTACGCGTCCGTTACGCATCCGCTATATCCGCTTGGCGTCCGCTGCGCATCCGCGCAACTCGCATCCGCCCGGACACAGAGAGGAAGCGGAACGGACGCAGAACAGATGCAGAACAGATGCAGAACGGATGCAGCATGGAAACAAAGCATTAAAAGCGGAAAAAACATTCACAGAGGCGACCTATCTCGGATATTAAGGATGTCTAGAGGATGCCTAGAGGATGCCTAGAGGATGCAAAGGGACACCTATACTGCCTATAAAAAGGGAGAGCAACTCGTCTGCACCTCACTTTCAGACCAGCAGCCCACCTGTGCAGACCTCTACAGCCTTCATCTGACTCTTCCACTTCCACAGCATCCAGTCATGTCCACTGTGGATCGTACCACAGTCCTTTTGGCAGCCAACATCCTTCTGCAACAGTACGAAGCCACCTGGCCTCAGGGACCACCTACAAAAGCATGCAGTATGGCTGGAGGGTGCCACACAACACCATCAGCATTGTGGTCAGAGAAGTGGTGCAGGCCATCATCGAAGAATACAAGGAGGAGCTCCTCCAGTGCCCCTCCACTGAAGAAGGATGGAAGAAAGTTGCAGAGCAGTGTTATCAGAGGTGGAACTTCCCACACACCGTTGGAGCCATCGATGGCAAGCACGTGGCCTGCAAAGCTCCAGCCAAGTTGGGGTCCACTTATTTCAACTACAAGGGCTTCTTCAGCATCGTCCTCTTCACCATGGTCGGTGCTAACTACAAATTCATGTACATCTTTGCCATGGTTGATGCTGACTACAAGTTCATGTACATCGATCTTTAGGCTACGGCTCATCTTCAGATGCCCAGGTATACAACGCCAGTCACCACAAGGAGGGGCTGGAAGGCAACCTCATCGTGGGCTTCCCAGACCCAGAACCTCTGCCCAATGACACGCAAGATGTGCCCTACTCATCGTGGGGCATGACGCCTTCTCCCTCAGAACCTACCTCATGAAGCCATACACTTCCAGACTCCTGACCCGTGAAGAAAGGATCTTCAACTAGACTGTCCAGGGCAAGGCGGGTGGTGGAGAACGCCTTTGGCATCCTGGCCAACAGGTTCCAGGTACTTCTCACCACCATGCAGCATCGCCCAGAGACCGTGAGGAGGATCGTGGAAGCTTGCTGCATCCTGCACAATCTCATGCGCACCCGCTACCCAGTCTTGCAGAACAGGCTCGTGGACCGTCAACAAGGCAATGGGGACATGGAGCCTGGGGAATGGAGGCAAGGGCGAAACCTGATCGACACGGAGGATGTGCAAGGCCCCAACAGAGCCTCAAATGAAGCGAAGAAGCAGTGCAACCTCCTGAGACAATGGTGCAACTCCCCAGCTGGAGCGGTGGAGTGGCAAGACAAGATGATAGATGCTTAATGGATGCTTCCTTCAGCCTGTCTCATCACACGGATGAGATTGGGCCATGTATGTTGGGTGGGCCTACAATGAACAGGGCGTTTAATAAAGAGTTGTGTTTGTGTTCAAATGTGTGGATCAATGCTTACATTGTTATTGATAAAAAAGGGCCATAGGTGTGGCACCTGGGAGGGTAGATCATACAGTCCCACAATGCTTGCACTGGAGGTTTATCTATCCCACAGCTATTAGCCATCCCAAAGGTATCCCTGCTTATTCCACAGGTATCCCTGCCCACGCCACTGCTATCTTAACCCATCCCACAAACATGCAAAGGCTTAAGCCAATTCTAAAAGTTTCCACCAAGACTTTATTAAAAAAAACAAATGAAGCAAGTGTGTGAAGCAAAGATAAACTTTATTGAACAACAAGCTGTAAAAAAAAAATGACCCAAGTCAAGTGTCCAAATAAAGTCCACAGGTAGCCAGCTACCCGGTCTCTGGCACTCTTCTTGGTCACTCGGAGGTGTGCCCAGTCTCAAGGGTGAAGGGTCCAGGTGCTGTGGTGGTGGGTGGTGCTGGAGTGCCTGGCCCCAAGAGGACAACAGGGGACGGTGTGTTGAGAAAGCTCTCGGACAGCTGTCTCAGCCCCGTGATGCTGAGAGGTCCTTCCTCCATGCCATGGGGTGTCAGCCCCAGTACTGATGACAGATGTACTGAGGCCGGGCTTGGCTGTGGGGTGGAGGAAGGAGTAGTGTAGTGGGGCTGTCTGCTCTGCAGCTGGGTGAGGACTGGCGTGGGTGGCATCATTGGCATCGGTGGCATCGCTGTCGTTGGTGGCCTCATTGGCGTGGGTGGCATCACTGTCGTCGGTGGCATCATTGTCATGGGTGGCATCGGTGGCATCAGTGAAACAGGTGGCAACAGTGCCGTCTGATGACTCTGTGCCTGGACTGGGAAGGGCTGCTGCCTGTGCTGCTGAACCTCCTGGTAGCCGTAGCACTGGTAGGTGAGGGCCTGTGGGAAGCCTTGGAATGGGAGGGACATCACCTGGGGTGGAGGAGCAGACCAGGACTGGGTGGGAGCAGGTTCCTCTGGGTTTGGAGGGTTGTGAAGCAGCTCGGTGATCTGGTCCTTCACCACCTGGTACTATGGATCTGCCATTTCCTTGAGGATCTGGTTGACATAGGTGAGGAAGGGTTTGTGGTTGGAGGATGAGGAGTCGGTGTGGACCAGCTGAGAGAGGAGATCTATGCTGGTGCGGATGGTGTCCCTGATCTCCAGCAGGACAGTGTGGCTCTGCCCCTCCTGCTGTCCGGCTCTCTGCCTTTCTGTGGAGGCGGAGCTGGGTGGTGGTGGATGCGGCTAGGACTGTGGTGGACTCGATGTCTCCTTTCTCCCACCGCACCAGGGAGTCCTCTACGCACTCCACCACGCTTACCACACCTGTCCGCGGGTTCTCCGCCGTGGCACGCTCCACAGAAACCTGCCTGGAGACAGGGACTGACTTTCGGCCGGAAGGGGACTGGCTCTCAGCAGGCTGCCAGAGAGAGAGGGTCGTGAGAGGGGCTGCTGGTGCTCCTCGGTGGCGGACCTCACCCTCCAGGAAGCTGCACCTGGCCATGACATAGGTCTCTCTGTCAGCTTCACAGTGGCCTGGCCAGATTTCTTCAGGTGCAGCTTCCCGTACCAGGTGTGCATGTGCTTCCACCAGCCGAGGAGCACCTCCGAAATGTATCCCATACTCTCTGCCCTCTCTCTCCAAGCAGCCTGCTTCTGCTTGGTGTCCCTGTACAGCCGGTGTCCCTTCCGCCACAGATCGTCGTTCTCTCTCAGCCACTCCAGCACCTCATCCTCGTGCGCCTCCTCAATATAGTATTGCCTCCTCTCCCGTTGTCGGACACACCTCTTCCTCCCTTTGGCTGGACCAGATGGGCCCTCATCAGAGGGGCTCCCAGGTAGTAGGGGCTGCTCCTCCACACCACCACCACCACCAGCAGCAGCAGAATCATCATCATCATCATCATCATCATCATCATCATCATCCTCACCAGCAGGATCATAATCATCATCATCAGCAGCAGCAGCAGCAGGATCATCATCATCAGCAGCAGCAGCAGCAGCAGCATGACCAGCAGGACCAGGATCAGCAGCAGTAGAGTAAGCACCAGCAGGGCCAGCAAGTCCAGGAGTACGAGCAGGACCAGGAGCACGAGCAGGACGAGCAAGTCCAGGAGCACAAGCAGGTCGAGCAGGACCAGCAGGACCAGGATCAGCTTCAACAGAGTAAGCACCAGCAGAAGCCCCAGCACCAGCAGAAGCACCACCGCCAGGAGCAGCTTCAGCAGAAGCCCCAGCAGAAGCAGAGTCAGGGGCAGGGGGCGGGAGGTTGGCCCTATCCCTCTTGCCAGGGATGGCGGCAGGTTGCTGAGGCTTTCGCTTCCTCCCCATGGTTGTGGGGTTGCTGGCTGGCATGGAGGCTGGCAGGCAGGAAGGCTGGCAGGAAGCCAGGCATGAAGGCTGGCAGGCAGGCACCAAGGCTGGCAGGAAGGCTGGCAGGAAGGCTGGCAGAAAGGCTGGCAGGAAGGCTGGCAGGAAGGCAGGCAGGCAGGCACCAAGGCTGGCTGGAAGGCAGGCTGGCAGCAAGGCTTGCTGGAAGGCAGGCTGGCAGCAAGGCTGGCAGGCAGGCATGCAGGCAGGGCAGGCAAGGAACTCGAAGTGTCCAGCAGCAGGTCTTTCCTCGGAATGCTGGCCACGTGCAAGCTGCTTCCCTTTATATCCGGGGGGCTTACGTAATGCTTCCCCCCCGCATGCACAATTAACGCTCGGCATCCATTCTGCTTCCACTGTGCATCCGTTAGGCTTCCGCTGTGCATCCGCTTTATCCGCTGTGCATCCGCTTTATCCGCTTCATCCGTTCGGCGTCCGTTCTGCATCCGCTGTATCCGTTCCGCATCCACTTTGCTGAGGCCCCCCGGAAGCCCTGCGGTTGTGCCATCCGCTCTCATCCGCTTCCATCCACTGGGCTTCTGTTCCATATCCGCTTTGCATCCGCCCTGCATCCTCCCCACGTCCGTGTTATCCGCTCCGGTTATGCAAATTTTTGCCCCTTTTAAGAGCGGATTACAACGGATGGAATATTTTGCTCGTCCGCTGTGTCCTTTTTGCATCCGTTGGCCAGTGTGACCTGGGCTTAACTTTCTTAGGTAAACTTTATGACTTTATTAAATAAGCAAAATGAACCAAGTAAAGTGTCTTAAGTATCTTAAGCAAAGATAACCTTTATTAACTTTCTTAGGTAAACTTTATGACTTTATTAAATAAGCAAAATGAACCAAGTAAACTGTATTAAGTGTGTTAAGCAAAGATAACCTTTGTTAACTTTCTTATGTAAACTTTATGACTTTATTAAAAAAGCAAAATGAACCAAGTAAAGTGTCTTAAGGAAAGATAAACTTAACAAGTACAACTCAGTCTCTGACACTATTCTGAGTCACTCTGAGTCATGTCCCTGGTCTCAGCTGTTAAGCGGCCAGGGACTGTGGAGGTGGCTGTGGCTTGAGTGCTGGTCTGAGGCACCATTGGGGTGCTTGGCCCCGAGGGTACAACAGGGGATGGTGTGTTCAGGAAGCTATCCGAGAGCCGACTCAGTCCCGTGAGGTTAAGAAGCCCTTCATCAAGGACTTGAGATGTCAGGCCCAATACTGATGACAGATTGTCCATTGAGGGGCTTGGCTGTGGGGTGGAGGAAGGAGGAGTGTAGTGGAGCTGTCTGGTCTGCAGCTGGGTGAGGAGAGGCGTCTGTGGTGTCTGATGAACCTGGGCCTGTACTGGGAAGTTCTGCTTCTGCTGTGGGAAGTCCTGGTATCCTTGGTAGGTGAGGGGCTGTTGAAAGCCGTGGAAGGGCTGTGACATCACCTGGGGTGGAGAAGCAGACCTGGACTGGGTAGGAGCAGCTTCAGCTGGGCCTTGAGGGTTGTGCAGAAGTGCTGTGATCTTCTGCTTCATCACCTGGTACTGGACCTCGGGCTGGTCCCTCAGGGTCTGGCTCACCTAGGTGATGAAGGGCTTCCGGTTCAAGGATGGTATGTCACTGGGGACCAGCTGAGAGAGAAGTTCTGTGCTGGTCTTCATTGTGTCCCTGATATCCAACAGCACACTGTGGTCCTGGTCCTCCAGTCTGCCTCTCTGCCTGCGTCCTGTGGAGCTGGGAGTGGGGGTGGGGGCAGGTTGGCCTCTGGTGGCTTCTTCTTCTTCCTCCATTTGTGACAGCAGGGTGTCATCCTCCACGGGATCCTCCAAATCTGCCGGCATGGGGAGTGCAGCTGTTGGGGGGGGTCTCTGCCGTGGAGCCCTCTGAAGACACCTGCCTGGACAGGGTAGCTGGCTCCTGGCTGGAAGAGGACTGGCTGTCTGTGGGCTGTCTGAGGAAGAGGGGTCTCAGAGGGGCTTCTCCTCAATGGCAGATCTCACCCTCCAGGAAACTGCACTTGGCCATGACGTACATCTCCCGGTCAGTGAGCTTGACAGCGGCCTGCCCGGATTTCTTGAGGTGTAGCTTGCCATACCAGGTGTGCATGTGCTTCCACCATCCAAGGAGTACTTCTGCAGTGTACCCCAGGCTCTCTGCCTTGTCTCTCCAAGCTGCCTGCTTCTTCTTGGTGTCGCGATACAGTCTGTGGCCCTTTCTCCAGAGATACTCGTTCTCCCTCAGCCATTCCAGCACCTCATCCTCATGCTCCTCGGAAACAGTGTACTGTTCCCTCTCTCCCTTCTGCTTCCCTTGCCTCTTCCTCCCTCTGGCAGCGGCTTCAGCAGGACCTTCAGGGGCTTGAGCAGCAGGGCCTTCAGGGGCTTGAGCAGCAGGGCCTTCAGCAGCAGGGCTTTGAGGGCCTTGGGGCTGGTCCATCACAGCAGCAGCAGCTTCAGAGTCAGTGCCAGGGGGTGGGATGCTGGTTCTGGCTGGAATGAGTAGGCACGGGCTTCCTCTTCTTGCCTGACTGACGAACCATGGTGTTCCTGCTAGATGTATGTGGCAGCACTTCTTTCCCCTGTATGCTGACTGCATGCATGCTACATCCTTTTATATCCGCGGAGCTGATGCAATTCATACTCCCCGCATGCGCAGTGAACGCTTTGCATCCGATGTACATCCGCACGGCATCCCCTTTGTTTCATATAGGCATCCATGATGCATTCGCTTTATCCGCCCCTTCCACTATGCATCCACTTCGAAATTCTCCCCCGGAACCCTTTTGGAGGTGTCATCCGCTTCCATCCACTGTCATCCGCTAGGCTTCCTATGAACATCCGTTTAACATCCCCGCTACATACTACCCACATCCGTTCTTTTCCATTCTATTCTGTTTGTGCAAATTTTCACCACTTTTTGGAGCGGATGACAACGGATGGAGCCACCCCGACAATTTTGCTCATCCGCTGTGTCCTTTATGCATACATTTTGTGTCTGTTGCCTAGTGGGACCAGGCCTTTAGGAAAAAAAGCCACCCATATATAGGCTAGCAATAACTGAGATATGTTAACAAAATATATTCTGGGGATTGAAGAATAGTCATACACTGAAATGAATGGCTAAAAGGAACAAGATTAGTATAATATTAATCTACCCTAAAGCTTATCTTATCTTGATTTGTGATGAATGTTGAGTAGAAAAGTGAAAGCCAATTCACTTTCCACTCAACATTCAAGTAGAAAGGGAAGAGGCTTATCACTCTAGCTTACATAACTATTCTTACTTTCATCTATTGCTGATCCTCCTGCCCAACATTTTCTCTTCCATTATTTCAGAGATCAATAAACAATAGCGTGCATATGATGCTTAGGACATGTAGCTGTCATGCTCTTGTCGGAATCTGATTCCCAGGGGGAGATTGAGCAGCTGATAGGGAGTGGGAGTGTGGCTCCATTGGCTATGGAAGAAACTGGAGAAGGGCAAAGTCCGGCTGGGAAGAGCAGGGGAGAGGAAGAGCAAGGCAGAGGGAATTTGGAGGAAGACCAAGGCCCACCTCCTCTTCATCCTAGGGCATTTAGGGAGGAATGGAGAAGGGAGCAAAATGAGTTGCGTGGCTTACGGGGAAGGAAAGGGCTCTGATTCCCTTCATTAGCTGCAGCTGGAGATACAGTCTTTAAAAAGGGGACTTGCTCACAGCCAACTCTTGGGAGCAAATCATGAATTATCTGGTATTGTTGAGGCTTGTCTGGGTTCCTGGTGTCTTCCCAACTGTGTGTGTTTTTCTGGCCTTTCAAATCTGCAATTTCTTCTCCTGACCTGTCAAGTTAATTACTACAGCATGGTTTGTGTGGATTTTTATTTACAGTTTGTATGAACTTTGTTTTCGGTCTGAATTTCCTCCACTTAAAGATTGTTCTTGGGAGAGTTTTTTCTCCAGCCAAAGGTAACCTGGACATTGGGAGCAAAATTGGTACTAAAGGAACTCTTCTTACTTATGTGACTGTATTGCCTTTATGTCATGCCTCGGGTCATCACAGTAGCATTCCAAGCAATTCCACCTAGAATACTTCATTTTCTTAGTCAAAGTATCTTAAATTTTCATCTAACTGCCTCTTAACTGTGCCATTATAAGAGCAACTTTCCTATTGAATTATTATTTTTTACTTCCAAGCAATTTTAATAAATGGTAACAAAATTTACACAAATGATAATATGGAGGTGTCTGTATAAAAATATCTGCAGAGTGTCTCTTAATGGCCCTGTTTCGCCCAATCCCTTTTGGATAGAGGAGACTCTGAGGTTCATCTTCAGACAAGTACTGAGGAATTTTCATCTACCTGGCAAATAAAATCGCTCAGGTCTGTTCTCAGTTGGAGATTAAGTGTAATGCAGATCTGTTGCAGATATCTGGGGAATGTTCTTACTCAGTTATCTTTGATCCTCTTGAGCCTGAGGAAATAGACATGGTCTTTGGGGGACTGTAAGTGCAGCTACCTGTGGTTTAAATCTATGCTCCTTCTGGTTGTTCAAGGTCACCTAGAAGTGAGACGTTGGTTGCCTCTAGCAATGGTAAATTCATCCATAAGGCAGGGGTAGTCCCTGACACCATTAAAAAAACTTCCTGTACATCTTCTCAATTGTTCTGGATAATTTTCTTCTCATTTCCCATCCCCCTCTTTTAGGGAAGCTGGTTGAGAAGGTGGAGTGCTACAGCTCCAGAGAATTCTAGATGAGATGGATTATTTGGACCCCTTCCAGTCAGGTTTCAGACTTGGATATGGGACAGAAATAGCATTGGTTGCAGTTTTGGATAACTTCTGGCAGGAGTGGGGTGGGAGTATTGCACCCATTTGGCTCTTCTTGACCTCTCAGTATCCTTTGACACTATCAATCATGGTATCCTTTGGAATTGAGAATTAGAGGTAGGAGTACTATTTTCTGCTGTTTCTCCTCCTTCCTCCAGGATTCAATTGTTCTTGATAGGGAATAAGAGGTTCAACCTGAAACTTCTGCTTTGTAGGATGCTGTAGGGTTTGGTTCTGCTTCTTTTTAATATCTATTTAAAGCCACTGGATGATATTATCCATTGCCATGGGATAAGGAATCATCAGTAAGCTGATGACGTCCAGGTTTATGCCTCTGTTCCAGATGAAGAAGTGATGCTATGGATGTTTGGAGGTTTTGGGGATCTGGATGGGGAACAAGAGGCTTCAACTGAATCTTGGTAAGATGGGGTGGCTCCGGGTAGGAGGTTCCTCTGTATCTTGAGTTCTTTATGGAATTGTATTGCTCCATATGGAGGTGTATAATCTGGAGGTCCTCCTGGATTTATGACTCCTGTTTGAGGAATAAGTAGCAATCTTGGCTAGGAGGGCATTCGCTCTATTTTGTATTGTGCAGCAGTTGGACCTTTTCTTGAATCAAGAAGCCCTTTCTAAAGTCACCATGCCTTGTCATCCCCTGTTTTGAGTACTGAATGTACTCTATATATGGCTATCCTTGAAGAGTATTTGGAGAGTGCAGATGATGCAGAATGCAGCACTGTGAGCAGTCTTAGGCACCCCAAGGTTTCCCATGTAATACCTCTGCTTCATGAGTTGCATTCTGGGTCCAATTCAAGATATTGATTATCACCTTTAAAACCATTCATGGCATAAGATCAAGTTATCTGTAGAACTATCTCATCCCAATCACATCCAGCCATCCTAGCTGATCAGGTAAAGAGGTATTGTGGATTGGCTAAAGAATTTTGAGTGATATGATCCAGGAAAAAAGCTTTTTCTGCCATTGCTTCTGCCTTTTGGAATATCTTAACCCCCCAGAAGTGGGGCAGACACCCCCCCCAACTCTTTTGGCTATTCAAAAGAGTGTTAAGACCAGACTCTGTCAATTGACATGGTGGTCTAAGAGGAATATGCAGCTCCAGGAGGGTTGATGATGTAAGTGTGCTCCCTGTGCTTTAACTTTTTAATAATTCAATTTTTAGTTTTGTTGTTAATTCTATTTTAACTCTGTTTTTATTTATGCTTTTTATACTATGGTTGTTAGAGCCTGTCAGCTGCCAACAGAAGCTAGCAGCAGAGTCAGGTGAGGAGGAGGAGGAGCCTGGGCCAGGCTCTGATGAAGAAGCAAAGGCAGATACAGAACCAGGGCCTTCTGTCCACCCCCAGGTTGAGAGGCAGCTATCTTTGGGACCTGAGCTGAGTGAGGGGAAGGAACAGATGGGACCCATCCCCAATACATGTATGCTTAGAGAGGAGAGGAGAGCAACAGAAAGCAATAAGCTGGCTCTCGGGGAAAAGAAGTCATAAATGCTAGGCAGCCCCTCCCTGGCTGGGAAATAAATAGTAGCGGTTTGGGAGTGGCCTGTTGTCACAATTGTTTTCCAGTGTACATCAATCAAGTCAGATTCTTTTGCCAGAGCAAGGTTTGTCGGGAGTAATTGCTATTTATTTGAGGTGCCAACTGAGTCTTCCTCTCGGAAACAATAGGTAGTACATTTGCCTCAACCAGTGTAAACAGGGACTATTTCTGCTGGCTTAATCATAGAAGGACTTTTTGATCCTGAATTCTTATGTGAACAGAGACTGTTCTTGCCCTTTCATAAGGAGAAAAGACTTCCATTTGTGACTAATTATTTTTGATTTTGTTTATCCAATGTGAATAAAGACTGTTCATGCCCGGTTTTACAAAAAAAGGGGTTTGTTTTACTCATGAGTAAGTAGTTTCTCATTGCTTGTGAAGGTTGGATCAGAACAAGTTTTTTTGTAAACCACCCAGGTCATTTAGGTGAGATATGGGTGGTGTATAAAAGTGAATATATAATGTATAATGTATATATAATGTATACACAATATAGAAATAAATAAATAATGCAACTTCAGCCATCCTCTTTGCAATGAACTTTGAACATGGCCTGAAACCTAAGGTATGAGGAAGGAGTTGTAACTAAGTAGTTTCACTACATGCTTTTTAGAATTCTGAATGGATGATTGTTGCCATCCATTGTTTTCTCTATATTCCATTTTTCCCAACATAATGCTTTTATTATCATGATTACATTGATCTAAATGAGATATTTTTCATTAAATCTTCCCAATTCAAAGATTGCATGGTAGTACAGGCATCTTTTCAATATTTGGACCAGAAAATCCAGAACGTATTTCCTGTTTTTTCTAGAACTGGCTGAATGGACAATTCCTTAATTTAAAGTAGAAAATTCCCCATCTAGACAAGTAACACCAAAAAGTGGCAATCTACCATAGGTATCTTTTGTTTGGGATCTTTGAAGAAAGTGTTTGCCGGCAAAGTTTTAAATTATCCAACCTCACAGTTTTAACTGTGTTAAACAGGGCAATCCCTGAGGATTTACATTGTACCATTTAAATTCACACTGTGCTATCATTTGGAAAACACAATAGTTTATTCTGTCTGGATAAAGCAGAGCATCTGGAATCACTAAATTTCAGTTGAGAAAACAGGTGCCCTTTAGCTGACCTAGCAAATTTTTTGGTCAATGTTTGCTTTTTAAAAAAATACAATACCAATTATAGTTTCACTGGTGGATATTTCTAGATAGAGCCAGTCTTGGCAAGAAAATGCTAAGAATGATGTCTTTCACATGAAAGCCCACAAGAAGTGAAAACAGTATAGAGGGAGGGAACAATAAATATTTGTTGGATAGTGTTCAGCAAGAAAAAATGGGATTGGATATATTTTAATACCCATTTCTGAACACTCAATTATTTGCAGACATATGGAACAAATAGAAAATGGCATTCTTTTCAATTTCAGCAACCTTGCATATTCTTGATGTTGGATATTATTTTGAATTAAGACAAACACTTTTCAGTCGTGATTATATTGTGAAAATCTCAGAGAGCATTTCACTGGCATGTCTCCATTCTTTTCCTGATGTCATCACCCATGGACCTTAGTGGGTTTCTACAGTTTGGCCCAAGATTAGATGTTAAATATTTAATGTAGAAAGAAAAGCAATTCAGAAATACTTGGAAACAGAATTGTACCTTATGGCAATTATGATCTCCCTGAGCTCTCCTTAAACAAAGAACTTTGTTCTTCTAAAGCAATTACCAGAAGTTAAAAAAAAGTTACACTGCCAGTAAGACATTCAAAAGACACATCTGCAGAATGGGTTCCTGTTTCAGTCGGCATGTATATGGCTTGTATAAATTTTACAAAGAAAGGAAACTGCTCTTGGGTAGATATCTTGGATAGTGAAGTTGTTAGCCTGGTACAAAATAGCATTTATAAATTAACAGGAGGATAAAAAAAAGCAATGGTGAGCAATTTCAGTGGCAACCTTTAAAAGCTCTGCTTACAGGTGGGTAAATCATGAGCTTAACTTTCAGATATGTAGGCTCTTCCGTCTTAAGAATTGTCCATGTGATGCAAAGTATCACAAGAGTGAGATAGTAAAACAGATCAATAGTTCAAGTCTCTTTGTTAAACAACAAGTCTTAGTCGCTGCTCAGATATTTAATCACTTTGGAGATTGAATATGTGAAGCAGAAAAGCCTTATGTTGCCTCTTCTGACCCAGGCTTTGTAAAGTATAATTATTCACAAACTTGTTTTAAAAGCAAAATCTATTTTATTACAATGCTGGGAATTGTTTTCATTCCCATCCGGAATTAAGCTCAAACACTCCCCCAAGATAAGCATACACCTTTCAGTTCTGTGAAGTGCTGCCAAAACAGAAGTATCAAATTAATTGGAAAAGAACCCAATAGAAGTACAAGAAAAACCAAGTATAAAAAGCTTCCAGGATGACTTGGAATCGATCGAACTACTTTGCTTCCTGAAAAGGTTTCATCATCTTGGCCTGACTTTTATCCCTTATGGGAGGGGCAATCACCTCCCAGCCTTACTCCCGAGTTGCCCCTTTTGTTTCAGCTGCTCTCATCTTCTAGCAGCTCTGCACACATACACGCACTGGGAACAGGCTCCCCTGGGTCCTCTGCCTTACTGCTGCCAGACTCTGAAGGCTCCGAAGGCAGCACCCCACTCCCAGATGGTCCTGGCCTCATCGCTGCACCGGACGGAGGGCCCTCGTCCAAGTCCTCTGCAGACTCCCTGATTGGTCCCCATTCTTCCCCACCATCCGATTCTGCTGCCATCTGTACCGGCTGCCCAGGGGTTGGATTCAAAATTTTTAACAACCAGTTCTGTGGGCGTGGCTTAGTTGGTAGGTGTGGCTTGGTGGTCATGTGACTGGCTGGGTGTGGCCAACTCAACATCTCTCACATCGAGGCACACATCTCAACATCACTCGCATCAAGGCCTCTCATGACTGTGGGGATGCTGCAACAGTTGTAAGTGTGAAAAACGGTCATACGTCACTTTTTTCAGTGCCATTGTAACTTTGAATGGTCACTCCACACAAGCAAAGTACCAAAGGAGGAAAAAAACTCCAGAGATGTTCCTGAGACAGGAAGTTTAGTCCTGCCAAGAATGTAATAAGGGTTAATGGAGAGGCAGTTTCTGTTAGCAACACCAGAATGTTTCCTTCCTGCCTTCCTGACAGAATTAGGCCAGTAATTTTTTTTAACAACCGGTTCTCCAAACTACTTAGAATGGTAACAACCGGTTCTAGCGAATAGGTGCAAACCTGTAGAATCCCACCCCTGTGGCTGACAGCAAACCAGAACATTGCCATCAAAACAGTCAACTATTCCTGTATATGTGTATCTAGCTCCTTCTGTGTAGACAGGATACTTTGGTTAATTCATTAGAGACAGCTCCTTTCAGAGTGATGCATACATTGGCCTTTAAGATAGCTTGTGTGATTCAAGCAGCACTTTTACGTGTGTCGTATCCAAGCAGAGGTACCAAAAAAGTGAAGAAGAGGGTCACTACCATATGATGGTTACCCTTTTTACATGCATAATTGTGACTGGCATCTTGACTTATTTAACCATCTTGAATAGAGATTATGTAAAGGAAACACATGGGGAAGTTGACGTACTTTAACAGGAGCAAGATATGTAATAGCTTGTAATGGCTTGCATATTTTTGTGCGTATGAGTTATATGCCTATATAAAATGATTGATCATATGCTACTTCAGTCATTAAGACTTTTAAGGTGCATAAAAATAATCTACACACATAAACACATGCACATGCGCATACGCACACACACATACACATACACCAACAGGTGGTTGCTAGCAATATATGTTTATAAATGTATTTTCTCAGAATTTGAAATGCTTATTAAGTTGTATTATGTTAACTATTTTTTTTGCATTTCTTCTTTTTTATTTATTTTTAAAATAGCTCAATTTAAAAAATGCACCAACTAATCTCTCAATCCTGAGTATTAACATCATTTGCAAAGGAAGGCAAGGGATGGCAATACAGGAGGGAAATTACATATATGTGATATTTTTATGTAAATGTACTATATATTTTAAATACATACAGTAGTAGCATTTGTATTTTGAAGTCATTATGTCATGATATCATTGCCCATATGTTCTCACTTGGATAGATACTGTTTTGTACTTGTATGGAAAATATGTATTAGTGAATGGATATTTATTTATTATGTCTAT
This sequence comes from Laticauda colubrina, assembly GCA_015471245.1. Taxonomy (NCBI): domain Eukaryota; kingdom Metazoa; phylum Chordata; class Lepidosauria; order Squamata; family Elapidae; genus Laticauda; species Laticauda colubrina. The sequence goes on along the minus strand of BLBF01000002.1, from coordinate 63,500,422 downwards.
CATCTGTCTATCATCTATTTATCATGTGGCCATATACCAAAAACATATATAGTACCAATGTAATAATGTATTTATTTATTATATTTATATACCATTCATCTCCCCAATAAAACAACTCGAATAATACTGTTGAAAATCAATCATCAAAAGCCCTTCAAATCAAATTAGTTAATGACACTTCAGAATTTTTCTGGTGGGAACTATAATCATGTGTAAAAATGTCTTATTTTCTCTTGGCAAAGAATTGTCTGTATAAAAAGCATTCAGTGGGGAAAACTTCCTCTGAATAAAAGAATAAGAGTTAAAGGCCCTGTCACACTGGCCGACGGATGCAAAACATTTGTAAAAAGGACACAGCAGACGAGAAAAATGTTCCATCCGTTGTTATCCGCTCTCAAAAGGGGCAAAAATTTGCATAACCACAGTGGACAACACAGAAAGGAACGGACAGGGGGAGGACGTAGGGCGGATGGAAAGTGGATGCTCCACGGAAGCCTAGCGGATGGAAGCGGATGGCACATCCGCAAGGCTTCCGGGGGAGTGCAGCAAAGTGGACGCGGAACGGAAAGAGCGGATGCAGAGCGGATGCCGAGCGGATGAAGCGGATGCAGAGCAGAAGCCTAGCAGATGCCTAGCGGATGCCTAGCGTTCACTGCGCATGCAGGAAGGATGCATTGCGTCAGCCCCGCGGATATAAAAGGAAGCAGCTCCCAAGCAGGTCACCATTCAGAGGAAAGACCTGCTTCCAGACACAGCTCTCCAGCCAGCCAGCCAGCCAGCCAGCAACCCAACAACCATGGGGAAGAAACGGAAGCCTCTGCCATCTGCTGCCAGCCCTGGCAAGAGGGACAGGGCCACCCTCCCACCCCCTGGCCCTGACTCTGCTTCTGCTGGGGCTTCTGCTGCCCGGGCTCGATCTTCTGGTGGTGGTGCTTCTGCTGATGCTGCTTCTGGCGGTGGTGCTTCTGCTGGTGCTTACTCTGCTGGCACTGCTCCTGGTGCTGGTGCTTCTGCTGGTGCTTACTCTGCTGGCGCT
>BLBF01000002.1:63489338-63499376 GCA_015471245.1 Laticauda colubrina | reverse complement strand
TGCTCCTGGTGCTGGTGCTTCTGCTGGTGCTTACTCTGCTGGCGCTGTTCCTGGTCCTGCTGGTCCTGCTGGTGCTTACTCTGCTGGCGCTGCTCCTGGTCCTGCTGGTGCTCCTGGTGCTCCTGGTCCTGCTGGTGCTCCTGGTGCTCCTGGTCCTGCTGGTGCTCCTGGTCCTGCTCGTGCTCCTTGTCCTGCTGGTGCTCCTGCTGGTGCTCCTGGTCCTGCTGGTGCTGCTGGTGCTGCTGGTGCTCCTGGTGCTCCTGGTGCTCCTGGTCCTGCTGGTGCTGCTGCTGCTGCTGGTCCTGCTTTTGCTGTTACTGTTGTTGCTGCTGCTGGTGGTGGTGGTGGTGTGAAGGAGCAGCCCCTACAACCTCGAATACCCTCTGATGAGGACCCATATGGCCCTGCCAAAGGGAGTAAGAGGCAGAAATGTGAACGGGAGAGGAGGCAATACAACATAGAAGAGGAACATGAGAAGGAGGTGCTGGAGTGGCTGAGAGAATGAGTATCTGTGGCGGAAGGGACACAGGCTCTATAGGGACACCAAAAGGAAGCAGGCTGCTTGGAGAGGGAAGGCGGAGAACCTGGGCTACACTTTGGAGGTGCTCCTCGGCTGGTGGAAGCACATGCACACCTGGTACGGGAAGCTGCACCTCAAGAAATCTGGCCAGGCCGCGGTCAAGCTGACGGACAGAGAGACCTACGTGATGGCCAGGTGCAGCTTCCTGGAGGGTGAGATTCACCACCGAGGAGCAGCCCCTCTCACAACCCTCTCTCTCAGGCAGCCTGCTGAGAGCCAGTCCTCTTCTGGCAGAGAGTCAGCTCCTGTCTCCAGGCAGGTGTCTGTGGAGTGTGCCACAATGGAGACCCCCCCGACAGCTGCACTACCCATGGCGGAGCGTGTGGAGGACCCCCTGACACAGTGGAAGAAAGGAGATGGCACTTCCACCACAGCCCAACCCACATCCACCCCTAGTTCCACCTCCACAGAAAGGCAGAGAGGCAAACCAGAGGGGCAGAGCCACACTGTCCTGCTGGAGATAAGAGACACCATCGGAAGCAGCGTAGATCTCCTCTCTCAGCTGGTACACACAGACGCCCCATCCTCCAACCGCAAGCCCTTCCTCACCTATGTCAACCAGACCCTCATGAACATGGCGGAACCCCAGTACCAGGTGATGAAGGACAGGATCACTGATCTTCTTCACAACCCTCCAGACCAAGATGAACCTGCTCCCACCCAGTCCAGGCCTGCTCCTCCACCCCAGATGATGTCACTGCCCTTCCAAGGCTTTCCACAGGCCCTACCCTACCAAGGCTATGGCTACCAGAAGGTCCAGCAGCACAGGCAGCCCTTCCCAGTCCAGCCACAGGTACATTGGACGCCACCAGTGCCACTGATGCCACCAATGCCACCCACGCCACCGATGCCACCGACGCTAGTCCTCACCCAGTTGCAGACCAGACAGCCCACTACACTGCTCCTTCCTCCACCCCACAGCCAAGCCCGGCCTCAGTACATCTGTCATCGGTATTGGGGCTGACACCCCATGTCATGGAGGAAGGGGCTCTCAACATCTCGGGGCTGAGCCAGCTGTCTGAGAGCTTCCTCAACACACCGTCCCCTGTTGTCCTCTCGGGGCCAGGCACCCCAGTGGTGCTTCAGACCAGCACTCCAGTACCAGCCACCTCCACAGCCCCTGGACCCTTCACCCCGAGACTGGGCACACCTCCGAGTGACCAAGAAGAGTGCCAGAGACTGGGTGGCTACCTGTTGACTTTATTTTTGCTTTGGACACTTGACTTGGGTCGTTTTTCTTTTACAGCTTGTTATTAATAAAGATTATCTTTGCTTCACACACTTGCTTCATTTATTTTATTAAATAAAGTCTTGTTGGAAATTTTTAGAAATGGTTTAAGCCTTTGCATGCTTGTGGGATGGGTAAGGATAGCTGTGGGATGGGCAGGGATACCTTTGGAATGGGTAATACCTGTGGGATGGGCAGAGATACCTTTGGGATGGGTAATAGCTGTGGGATAGATAAACTTCCAGTGCAAGCATAGTGGGACTGTTTGGTCCACCCTCCCAGGTGCCACACCTTTGGCCCTTTATTATCAATAATAATGTAATCATTCATCCACACATGTCAACACAAACACAACTCTTTATTAAATGCCCTGTTCATTGTAGGCCTACCCAACATACATGGCCCAATCTCATCCATGTGATGAGACAGGCTGAAGGAAGCATCCATTAATCATCTATCATCCTGTCTTGCCACTCCACTGCTCCAGCTGGGGTGTTGCACCATTGTCTCAGGAGGTTGCGCTGCTTCTTCCCTTCTCTTGAAGCTCTGTTGGGGCCTTGCACATCCACAGTATCTATCAGGTTTCACCCTTGCCTCCATTCCCCAGGCTCCATGTCCCCATTGCCTTTTGGAGGTCCACGAGCCTGTTCTGCAACACTGAGTAGCGGGTGCACATGAGATTGTGCAGGATGCAGCAAGCTTCCATGATCCTCCTCACAGTCTCTGGGCGATGCTGCATGGTGGTGAGAAGTACCTGGAACCTGTTGGCCAGGATGCCAAAGGCATTCTCCACCACCCGCCTTGCCCTGGACAGCCTGTAGTTGAAGATCCTCTCTTCATGGGTGAGGAGTCTGGAGGTGTAGGGCTTCATGAGGTAGGTTGTGAGGGAGAAGGCGTCATCCCCCACGATGAAGTAGGGCACATCTTGCGTGTCGTTGGGCAGGGGGTCTGGATCTGGGAAGCTCACCATGAGGTTGCGTTCCAGCCCCTCCTTGAGGTCACTGGTGTAGTATACCTGGGCATCTGAAGCTGACCCGTTGCCTAAAGCATCGATCTACATGAACTTGTAGTCAGCATCGACCATGGCGAAGAGGATGACGCTGAAGAAGCCCTTGTAGTTGAAATAAGTGGACCCTGACTTGGCTGGAGCTTTGCAGGCCACGTGCTTGTCATCGATGGCTCCAACGGTGTGTGGGAAGTTCCACCTCTGATAACACTGCTCTGCAACTTTCTTCCATCCTTCTTCAGTGAAGGGGCACTGGAGGAGCTCCTGCAGGTATTCTTCGATGATGGCCTGCACCACTTCTCTGACTACAATGCTGATGGTGTTGTGTGGCACCCTCCAGCCGTACTGCATGCTCCTGTAGGTGGTCCCTGAGGCCAGGTGGCACAGAGTGAGTGCCACCTTGAGCCCAGGGTCCAGGCTGGGCCGGAAGTTGGTGCTCTGCTTGGTCAACCTGGGTCTCAGCCGCTTCACAACTTCGTCAAACATGGCTGGAGGCATCCTCATGAAGTTCTGGAATGCACGAGGGTCTTCGTTCCTCAGCTCCACCATCTGCTTGTTGTACAGTCCGTACTCTGCTCTTCTCCTGATCCATTTTCGGACCCAGATGCTTCTTGGCCATCCCTTTTTCTTCCTGTAGTAGAGTTCACAGAGCCTGTAGATGGCTTCGCACTGTTGCAGAAGGATGGTGGCTGCCAAAATGACTGTGTTACGATCCATGGAGATGACTGGTGGAGATCCAGATGAAGGCTGAAGAGGTATGCACCGCAGGGCTGCTGGACTGAAAGTGAGATCCAGGTGAGTTGCTCCTCCTTTTTATAGGAAATACAGGTTTTCCACTAGGTGTCCTTTTGCATCCTGTAGGCATCCTCTAGACATCCTTAATATCCGAGATAGGTCCCCTCTGAGAACGTTTTTTCCATTTTAAATGCTTTGTATGCGAGCTGCATCCGCTTTCATCCTTTCTCCGTCCGTGCTACTAATGCTGCATGTCCGTTCCACGTCCGTTTCGCTTTCTCCCTGTATCCGTTTTCTGCTGGAGCGGATATGAGTTGCGCGGATGCGCAGCGGATGCCTAGCAGATATAGCGGATGCGTAACGGATGACAATGGATGTAGAACGGATGTTCCCCGTATGCCTTGCGGATGCAGAACGGACGCGTTGGATACATTTTCCGCTCCAAAAGTTTTGAGCAGCTCAAAACTTTTGGAGCGGATGGAACCTCAGTCGACGGATGCTGGACGGATAGAGAGGATGAAAAATGGACGCAGTGAGTACAGAACGGATGAATCGCGTTAACAAACGAATGGCAAGTGTTTCTCTTGCCATTCCTCTTTCCATCCGTTGGTGCAGTGTGACATGGGCTTAATGTATAAGTGATTTGGCTTTGGATCATATAGTCTTAACTAAATCTATTTATTTTTACTTTTTGGCAAATTAATCTTGATGAATAAAAGTGGATACCTTTAAATTTTGGCCTACAGCAACAACCAGTCCTTACCATATAGGAACAATATAATTCCTACTCTCCGCTTATCACCTTGTCTCAGCCCTGCCAACTCTCACAGTTCTGCTGTGAGTCTCACGATTTTTTGTCATGTCTCACGGTCTCACGACAAGGCTCCTCAATCTCACGCCAAATTTAAAACACTTTTTTTTTTGCCAAATTAAAGGGTCGGCTTATACGCGCACAAATCTGATTCTCACACAAACGACATGACACCACTTTTCAGATCACGCAATATCGATATTACCATACAGTCATATATACACAAAGCACATTTCTTTTTACTCTGGGCGCCTCCATTTTGCTTTTTCTATCACCGGATATAACATGCTCTGATTGGTTAATTATTCACGTGACCGTGAATCTCACTATTTTTTATAGAATCTCCAGATTTTTTTTCATGGGTCTCCAGATTTTTCTTTATCAGGGGTTGGCAGGTCTGTTGTCTATTTTCCAAAAATACTTGTGGAAAACACCACTACTACAAATATAAATAAGAAGAGGTGGCTATAACAATCCCATTGCACTGCTAAGTGACATGCAAACAGAGCCTGATGGAAATGGAGAGCAACAAAAATATGTTTTGGTATTCTAGTAAGTACCATTTTTTGATAGTCACAAAGACATTTATTTAACATGTTTGCTCTGGACATCTTGTTTAATGTAGTTTTCAAAGGATGAACAGTAAATATCATGATGGCTAATAGCCACTTAGAAGTGGGGTGCAGGCAATAGAGAAAAATGGCATCATTCTTGGGAAATTTAATGTGTTACTCTTTTCTCTCCATTTTAAAGTCTGGCTGTCTGCTGCAGTTAGAAGGATTGAAAATACTGAAGGGGAATGGAGAGAGTTTTATTGGAATAGGACATACGTAGCTTGTTGGGATATGGACCAGAAGCAATCTGTACTTCAAGATATCACACACCACACTAATCCATATTTGTTTTACGACTGTTTTTTGAACAAATCAATACTGTCTTGTTTTATGCATTACATAAGACCAGGGGTGGGATTCAATTTTTTTAACAACTGGTTCTGTGGGCGTGGCTTAGGTGGTGGGCATGGCTTGGTGGTCATGTAACTGGGTGGACATGCCTTGATGGTCATGTCATTGGCTGGGTGTGGCCAACTCAATATCACTCACATTGAGCCACGTATCTCCTCGCCTGGCCTCTCATGACTGTGGGAATGCTTAACAGTCGTAAGTGTGAAAAATGGTCATAAGTCACTTTTTTCAGTGCCACTGTATAATGGTCACTCTACACAAGCAAAATACCAGCAAAGGAAGGGAAAAAAAAACTCCAGAATCATTCCTGAGACAGGAAGTCTAGTCCTGCCAAGAATGTAATAAGGGTTAACGGAGAGGCCGTTTCTGTAAGCAACACCAGAATGTTTCCTTCCTGCCTTCTTTACAGGATTAGGCCAGTAATTTCTTCTAACAACCAGTTCTCTGAACTGCTTAGAATGTTAACAACCAGTTCTAGCGAATAGGTGAGAATTGGTAGAATCCCACCCCTGCATAAGACATAAACCATGGTTGACAAAGTACAATGACTGGGATGACAACACTTTAGTCAAAAGACTAATCATAGAGGTACAGAAGACACTGCCAGGCCTACCTGGTCAGGAGTTCAGTTGCTGCAGCTTTTCTAAGGAAAAGACAACAAATTCTGCAGCTTTTTTTCATTGCTAGAAGGAACTATGGCACTTAAAAAGTGCTTTCTAGTAGTGAAGAGTAAGTGGTTGGTTTTGGTTTTATTTATTTGAGGGTTTTTAAAATTACTTTTATAAAATTCAACTATACATATAATTCTCTTACTTCTATTTAAAATGTTTTCCACGAATATCATATATTTAAAATAAAATTATAGATTAAAAAAAACAAATTACAATAATATATTTGAGAATTTTAAAAATGCCCCCTAATGTAATGATCCAACTTAGAATGATTTTGAAGAAAATATATCACTTTCTAATGTATTTCCTTGTACACAAAAAAGATTTAATTTAACAGTTAGCAGCCAAATATAAACAGAGCATTTCTTTTTTACTTAGGGAGAATTGGGCATATTATTTGACTGTATCAGGCATAACAGCTGGAAATAAAAGAGTGATAACCGATCATATAGACCTGTATCATAGGTCTCCAGTATGAATTTACTAGTGCTAGAGCAAAATTTAGAGAATTTTGATGTTTATATTTCAGGGTTGGGCTTCAGCTAATAATGTTATCTGAAAGTAACTGTATCCTCAGCAATTTCCATAATATATACCATATCATTTTATTATTATAATTTTCCATTGCTGAGGTTGACCACGAAAAAAACATAAGGAAGATGACCTTACTGTAGAAAACTTTTTTGCTAGAAAAATGATAATAATTTTCAGATGCTCATCTAAAACAAGTAACTGTATGAAATCTGTTTTAATAGGATTTAAATGCACAATCCCACAATGCTTGGGAAGCTCTAAGGGATAACTTATTATTGGTTAGAGTTAATGATGAAACTCAACTTTTAGCTTGCCAATTGCTCAAATCTCATAAAAAGAATCCCAAGTGGTTTGAAAACATAACATCAGTCTTCTCTAGAGAAATCTGAAGGTAATTCTTTTTATACAGTTGCATCTTTATTATGCAAACTAGTAGAGTTTTAGAATATGTAACCAGTTTTTAAAAATAATTTTCTCTGAGCAAATTAAGGTCATTATTGTTTAAAATTGTCTCACAAAGTTGTTATTTTCCGTATTATTACCATTTATCCTCACTCTTTATGAACAATCAATACTTTTTGCATAATAGACTGAACAAGATTGGGACTCAGGAGTAACACAAATGGCCACTGTGATGCCAACTGCCAACCAATATGGTCATCATAGATTTTTCAACAATTTGAACATGCCATAAAATGATCAGAATTGTTGTGTTCAGAGCCGAAGAAACAGTCCCATTTTAGATATCTGAGCGTTTCTCTCATATCAGTTAAAAGAACAGCTTCCCCAAAATTGAGAAACTTCCTGCCTCAATAAGCTGGGAAATAAAATGGCTTCTGAGCATGAAAATAATACAGTTCTTGGATTTCTGATGGAGGCATCATGAGCTAAACATGTCTCCAAGGGAACAGAAAACAATGACTGTGGCATTTAGCAGCCTGCTTCATCAGGACCATTCTGGACAAGGAGAAAATGGGAGCTTGCCCATATGTGCTCTGGGTGGCTGCTCCTCAAAAGGAGATGGCGGACAGTGGTTTCCCATGGATCGGAGCACAAAAGGATCAGTAATCAAGCTCAAAACCAAGGCACAGTCTTTTAAAGATACTAACTTCACTCCAATGATTTTTGGAAACTGTTAATCTAAACATATAAAAGCTATTAGGAATCTTCTGAATGACAAGTTTGAAAAGTCACCTGGTGTTTCATTTCTGATCAAAAGAAATATTAACTGTAAGTTTAAAACCCTAAAGGTTTTAAAATAGGATTTTGAGTAAGAAAATATGAAATGATTCAAGGGTTCAGATAAATTTGACACGTAAGGTTTATTATAGGATTTCGGAATGAACTTTAAAATTGTTGTGGGAACTGAAATAATTTTGTAAGTCATTTTAATATATAATTTTTATTTGTAATTTTTAATCACAATAATAAAAACTAATACAAAGTAAAGTCAGAGAAAGAATTTTTTTAAAAAAGTATTAAGTGCAAAGAAGGAAAAAGTAAAAAAGAAAAAAGAAAAGGAAAAAGGAAAGAACAAATACAAAGAAAGCAAAAGAAATATATAAAGAAGTGACTTGCTAACTTTCTCACAAGTATAAGCAAGCTCAATAGCAGTTCACTCTCCTATTTCAAATAGATACCTCTATTTCGCCAAACCTATCCACTATCTTATAAGCAAATTGATGAATATAACTCTATCAAAAATTTAAAAATAAAGATAAAACAAGGACAATTTGGCATTTAGAGAGGAAAAAAGAACAAAGAAAACAAAGCTAAAAATGCAGAAAAGAAAGAAAAAAATGCACAAAACATTTTCTTTTGTAAGATCTCCAAACCTCTTGAACTTTATGGTTATAGCATTGCTTATATTTTTGTTATATATTTTTTTCTCTAATCATTTATTTATTTGTATCCTAATCATTTATTTATTTATTTGTATTTATTATTTGTAGAGATAACTCAAGGTGGCAAACATATCCAAAACACTCCCTTCCTTCCATTTTCCCCAAAACAACAACCCTGTGAGGTGAGGTGAGTAAGAGAAATTGGACAAAACCACGCAGCAGGCTATCATCTAAACCATACAACATAATTTCATTTTTTTTATTTTGCACAAAAATTAATAAGGGGTTTCCCACTGCATTAAATTTAGACAAAGTCTTATCTCTAATTAAAGCTGTGAATTTGGCGTCTCAATAAGTTCCATCATCACTATCCATTACTTCAATGTCAGTAAAGTTGAATCTTTCCACTTTTGTACAAATATTGCTTTATTAATATATACAAAAAAAAATTTTTTCCAGTTGGAAATTTTCCATCAGTCCCAAAAGAATTTTCTGGTTTCAGTTGTATATTAATCTTTAAAATCTTCTGTATTATTCTATTTAATCAAGTCCAACATATTCTAGATTTTTTACACATCCACTAAGCATGACAGAATGCCTCTTGTTAATTTACATTTCCAGCATATAACTGAAGTACTTTTATACATTCTAGACAGTTTTTCCAGTGACATGTAACGATGACATATCATTTTATTGAAATTCTCTTTAAGACTATAATGTAGTGTAAATTTCAATTCTTTCAACCATATATTCTTTTTTAATCCAATATTTCTGATTCTACTGTTTCTGCATCAAGCAAGAATTGTTTCGTACCTATCATTTCTTCATTAATATCCTTTAAACATAGTTTCTTTATAGAAGCAAACATTGTTACTGAAATTTTTAGTATTGTGGCTACTAATTTATGGCCCTATACTTCAGAGATCTCTATAATATTTTACAATATTTTAATGACTTACATCATTGTGGACATCACAGTGTGACAAAACCAAAAGCAGTTTGTTTGTTTTTCCTTTTCGCTTGGAACCTGCACTCTCCTTCAATGTCAATAGACTAGATCTGAACATGGATTAATTTTGAATCGTATCAAGCCTGAAGCATGTGCTGTAGCACTTCTCTCTATCCTGCTTCTGACTATATTTGGAATGATCTTTTAAGTTGATGCATTTGGCAGATTCTTTTCAACTTCAGTTGCCATGTTAATATATTTTCATATTTTTGTTTATTATATTTTCTACTTGCTAACAACAATCACAATAGGTTTTTGAGCTTCTCTTAAGTCTCATTTAAACTTTTGGATTTCTTGCTAATTGCTTCATGTTTATCACTAAGTATGACCACATGGTATGTAGGAGATATTTAGCCACATAGAATTCAGCTTAGAAACTTGATTATCAGCATTATCTCTTGACTCTCAGTAGTCATGGGACAGCGACATGATTATTGTTGTATCTAATTTTTCTCTGTTTGGAATAAATCTGCCTCACAGAAAGCAAAAATGTAAACATTGCTAAAATTATGAATCCCCGCTCAACTCTACAAGCACTCATTGCTCTTTCTCTGAAAGTAATTTTTAACAAATATTTCTTCTGAGTGGCTCCAATAAATCTGAGAAAATCTGGACAACAGGTTAAAATAATGAGATACAATACATATATATATAT
>BLBF01000002.1:63427546-63489328 GCA_015471245.1 Laticauda colubrina | reverse complement strand
GGGATAATACCCGAAGGAAGCTGAACAGCACACATGTAAGTACCCGCAAAAAATTAAAAACAAGGCTATTGAATGCTGAGAAATGCTGGTAAATGAAACAGTATATGGAAGTCAGGCTCTCAGATACTTCATCCAGAGTTACGTACACTAGAAATTTTCAATACATGCAGCCTCTATTGGTAGGTATATACAGGGACTCTTGCCCCTCTCTTTGTTCTTAGCAGCTGGTAATTTAGTGGCCAGGGGGTTATCCTTTGTGTTTGGTTTGATTGCTAACAGCCACTGATATGTCTATTCTCCACAAATTTGTCATGCGTTTTTAAAACCATTACATTATGATTAATAATACATAATTTTGATGAATAATTTATAGAGGCATTCAACTTAGGGCTGATTGCCACATTTCATGGTCATGAATTCCATAAGTTAATTATGCAGTGTGTTGATGGAAGATGAAGCTTTAATGCTAAGGCTCATGGCAACAGCATTAGTAGTAGGTTTTCCCCCTTTAACACAAAAGCTCTTCCATTAAGTTTTCTTTGAAATTCCCACATTATTTGAATAAATCAGTAAATTATTTTCTCTTATACTTGGCTTTTTATACACCTGGGTTTAATATTAATCAAGTTAAACACTGCATTACATTAAATGCAATTTATTTTTACCAGCACATTCAAAGTATATTCATGAAAAAAAAAGTGGTAAAATCTTAGTTTTTTAAACTTCCTGCTTTTAATTTAAGATAAAAAAATAAGCAGATGAAATGCAGAAATAAAATTTTCTATTTTCTGTTTGAATATATAAGTTCTCATACCTTTTGTATATATTCTGATAGGGATGATTTAATATTCTATTGAAACTAAATTTGATAATAATTAAATATATGTACACATCACCTTCCCTTATACAAACTTATATTTGAGTCAGTGCAACTAAACATTAAAAACTTTAAAATCAATGCATGCTTCATTAATGTCAATAGGACTGACAAAATAATTGTAGTTCAGATCTTCAGCCATTGCATTATTACCATTTTCATTTAAGTCCTATTGAGTTCAATGAAATGTAAGGAGATTCACAATGCAATCCATTTAATAGTCAGAAATAAATGTTTATTGTGCTTATTTATTATTCTTAGGATTTTATCAATCATGTGTTTGTGGTTTTTGTTTCCAATGTAGTCTTGTTTTATATAAAAATATTCTTACAATGGTGTTTCATAATTTTCAGTAAAGTCAGTCTGGAAAACTTTCTATGTTATTATTTCCAGATAATATCTTATTGTAAGGTGCTTATTAACAGGTTTTGAGAAATATGTATGCTTGGCCTGGGAAAAATTTGTTAGGAAGAACCAGGGGTGGGTTTCTACAGTTTGCACCTATTCGCTAGAACCGGTTGTTAACATTCTAAGCAGTGCGGAGAACCAGTTGTGAGAAGAAATTACTGGCCTAACCCTGTAAGGAAGGCAGGAAGGAAACATTCTGGTGTTGCTTACAGAGACTGTCTCTCCATTAACTCTTATTACTTATTCTTGGCAGGACTAGACTTCCTATCTCAGGAACTTCTCTGGAGGTTTCTTCCCTTCCTTTGCTGGTACTTTGCTTGTGTGGAGTGACCATTCAAAGTTACAATGGCACTGAAAAAAGTGACTTATGACCCTTTTTCACACTTATGACTGTTGCAGCATCCCCACAGTCATGAGAGGCCAGGTGAAGAGATGTGTGCCTCGATGTGAGTGATATCGAGTTGGCCAATAACATGACCACCAAGGCATGGCCACCCAGTCACATGACCACAAGCCACACCCACAGAACTGGTTGTTAAAAAATTTGAATCCCGCCCCTGGGAAGAACCCTTCAGTGTTATCTCACTATATTATTGTTTAGGTGACACAGGGCTGTCAAATGCCTGGCCTGTTGGCTGGATGTGTCACAGCGATGCCCGGTTTAGTGAAAGGGAAAAAAAATCCCAATACATTACGTCACCCTGATATGAGTTTGATATCCCTGAGGTTACAGATAAATACTTCAGATTCAGATAAGCCTAATCTAATTTGCATGTAAGTACAGACTGCTCCAATTCCAACCTAAATTATTTTCAGAGTTGAACAATTCAGAGAGGGTAAGATTGCATTTCCAAGTATTCCTAACTGCAAGAAGCACTTGACAGGAATTTAACATGGCTGCTCTCTGTTGTAGCAATTGAGACACACAATGGACTTTTCTTTTGGATGTATAATTTTACAGAGTTGGTCCATGCCTTTCCAAAAGAATATGAGAAGCAACTTTAAAGGCCATTTGTGTGACAGGATGGGAAAGTTCTGCAGACAGAGAGGGTCAGATTTTGCTGTTTGTTTTTAATGATATGGCTACCTCTGTATAAATTTGCTCAGTCCATATTCTGGTAGGGCAAATCACAAATGAAATAATGCTTTAAGAAATACTTTAAATGCCAAGGATTTATGCTATATTTAGAATCATATTTTAATACTCATTTCAAAAATTTGAAAAGAAGTATTTGGAAATAGTAAATTATTATTGAAATAATTATTTCAATAATAAGGGCATTTCACATTTTGAATGTTTCTAATATTACAGAACCTGAATATTATGATAATCTGATTAGGATGTACAGAATAGTTTCCTTTTCATTGAAATTGCACTAAACTCTCTTGAAATTCAAATTTGAAACTCTTTCTGGTTTGAAACTCTCAGTCTCTCAAAAAATGAGAAACAATAGAAAATCCAGAATAAAACACTATTAATCTCAAAACAGACCATTAGATTTTCTTTCATTGACAAATATAAAAACATTGACATGTTTTTTCATCAAAAATTTTCAAAGAAACTTTTGGCATAGAATAGATGTGTCATCCTTGGAAACAACGGACAACCTCAAAGTAGTTTCATTTATAAACACGCCCTTTTGAATTACATTATGAACACTTCAATTTTTGAATGTGACAGATTTGAGTACCTGTGTTTGTTTCAACTTCAGTAATGGATCATTTGGCCTATCTGCTGGGTAGCAAAAGAGGCAATTATAAGAGTCATTATCTTGGAGACTAAACTTTTAAGATATTTCTGCTCCACAGTGATGCATTCCCTCCCTCCCTCCCTCCCTCCCTCCCTCCCTCCCTCCCTTCCTTCCTTCCTTCCATCCCTCCCTCAAATCTTCCCTCCCTCCCTCGAATCTGGGTGCACAAAATACATGAAAAAAATGAAGGCTTGGTCTGCTCACTTGCTCCCAACCCCAATGCTTTTCTCTGAGGCAATTTCTTTTTTTAAAGACTGAAGCTACTTGTCAGGCTTCCTAGACAGTTGAATCTTAGTCCATTAATCCATATATTGCAACATAATGAAACATTGAATGACTGGTCTCATCAACTAATTCCCTTCTGTCCGTTGAATAGTACTACATAATGTGTGTAGGAATTGATGGATCTTGATATGGCAAAAGCATTCAGGATGGCAGAATTTAAATCACTTGGTGATTTAAGAACACATGATTCAAGAACACATTGTAGGACATACAACTTGGTAACTAAAATTAGAGAATATTGACAAAATTGTCAGTATATATTAATAATAGAAGTCTAATCTATTTAAGGTTTAAACAAAATATCCAGTTTAAGCAAAATATCTCCTGTTAAATGGCATGTACACAGCAAGACCTTTGAAGTATGGATTTCGACAGACTAGAACACTGGGCCATATCTAACAAAATGAAATTCAGTGTAGAGAAAACTAAAGTCCTACACTTAGGCAAGAAAAAACAAAAGGGCACATATAGACTGGGTGAAACCAGGCTCAATAGCAGTAACTATGAGAGGGATCTTGGAGTCTTATTGGACAACCAGCTAAATATGAGCCAATAGTGTGCAGCAGCAGCCAAAAAAGCTAATGCAATTCTAAGTTACATTAACAGAAGGATACAATCAAGATCAAGTGAGGTACTAATACCACTCTATAAAGCCTTAGTAAGACCACGCCTAGAGTACTGCATGCAGTTTTGGTCACCACACTATAAAAAAGATGTTTAGACTCCAGAAAAAGTACAGAGAAGAGCAACCAGGATGATTAGGGGACTGGAGACTAAAACATATGAAGAACCGTTACAGGAACTGGGCATGGCTAGTCTAGTGAAGAGAAGGACCAGGGGAGACATGATAGCAGTCTTCCAATATTTGAGGGGCTGCTGCAGAGAGGATGGGGTCAAGCTATTTTCTGAAGTGCCTGTAGGCCAGACAAGGAATAATGGATGGAAACTGAACAAGGAGAGATTCAATCTGGAAATAAGGAGAAACTTTCTGGCAGCGAGAACAATCAACCAATGGAACAGCTCACCCTCGGAAGTTGTGGGAGTGCCATCACTTGAGACTTTCAAGAAGAGATTGGACTGCCATTTGTCAGAAATGGTGTCGGGTCTCCCGCTTGGGTGAGGGGTTGAACTAAATGACCTACAAGGTCCCTTCCAACTCTGATTATCTGTATGGTTTTTAGGAAGAAAATTATGACCCTGATCAAAAATAAATCATGAAAGGATTTAAATAGATACTGGCAATAATATTTAATTTTTAATATAAAGCATCTATATCTAAATATTACCGAGCAGTTGGAGAAATAAATGGAAGAGAAGAATGTATCACTAGAAATTTTTCCTATCATATTTTTACTTATGGTTATCAGTTGTTTCTTTTCATGTTGTTCAGTTATTAAAGCCCATGTCACACTGAACCAACGGATGCAAAGAGGATGTAAAAGGGACAAAAAACCTTGCCATCCGTTGGTTAACGCGATGTATCTGTTCTATACTCACTGCCTCCGTTTTTCATCCTCTCTATCCGTCCAGCATCCGTTTATGGACGTTTCATCCGCTCCAAAAGTTTTGGGCTGCCTAAAACTTTTGCGCGGAAAATGTATCCAGTTCGTCCGTTCTGCATCCGCTATGCATTCGTTACGCATCCGTTACGCATCCATTACGCATCCGCTATATCCGCTAGGCATCCACTGCGCATCCGCGGAACTCCATTCGCTCCAGCGGTAAACGGACGCAGGGAGGAAGCGGAATGGATGCAGAACAGATGCCTAGCGGATGCAGCACGGAAACAAAGCGTTTAAAACGGAAAAAAAGTTCACAGAGGGGACCTATCTCGGATATTAAGGATGTCTACAGGATGCCTAGAGGATGCCTAGAGGATGCCTAGGGAAAACCTATACTGCCTATAAAAAGGGGGAGCAACTCGCCTGCATCGCACTTTCAGAACAGCAGCCCAGCGGTGCAGACCTCTGCAGCCTTCATCTGTCTCTTCCTCTTCCACAGCATCCAGTCATGTCCACTGTGGATTGTAACAAAGTCCTTTCGGCAGCCACCATCGTTCTGCAACAGTGCGAAGCCATCTGCAGGCTCTGTGAACACTACTGCGAGAAGAAAAGGAGCCACCCAAAAAGAGTCTGGGTTCGAAGATGGTTCACCAGTAGAGCGGAGGACGGACTGTACAACAAGCTGATGGTGGAGCTCAGGAGCGAAGACACTCGGGCGTTCCAGAACTTCATGAGGATGCTTCCAGCCATGTTTGACGAAGTTGTGCAGCGGCTGACACCCAGGTTGACCAAGGCAAACACCAGCTTCCGGCCCAGCCTGGAACCTGGGCTCAAGGTGGCACTCACTCTGCGCCACCTGGCCTCAGGGACCTCCTACAGGAGCATGCAGAATGGCTGGAGGGTACCATCCAACACCATCAGCATTGTGGTCAGATAAGTGGTGCAGGCCATCATCAAAGAATACAAGGAGGAGCTCCTCCAGTACCCCTCCACTGAAGAAGGCTGGAAGAAAGTTGCAGAGCAGTGGTATCAGAAGTGGAACTTCCCCCAAACCATTGGAGCCATAGATGGGAAGCACGTGGCCTGCAAATCTCCAGCCAAGTCGGGGTCCACTTATTTCAACTCCAAGGGCTTCTTCAGCATCATCCTCTTTGCCATGGTCGATGCTGACTACAAGTTCATGTACATCGATGCTTCAGGCAATGGCTCATCTTCGGATGCCCAGGTATACAACGCCAGTCACCTCAAGGAGGGGCTGGAACACAACCTCATGGTGGGCTTCCCTGATCCAGAACCCCTGCCCAACGACACACAAGATGTGCCCCACTTCATCGTGGGGGATGACGACTTCTCCCTCACAACCTACCTCATGAAGCCCTACACCTCCAGACTCCTCACCCGTGAAAGAGGATCTTCAACTACAGGCTGTCCAGGGCAAGGCGGGTGGTGGAGAATGCCTTTGGCATCCTGGCCAACAGGTTCCAGGTACTTCTCACCACCATGCAGCATCGCCCAGAGACCGTAAGGAGGATCATGGAAGCTTGCTGCATTCTGCACAATCTCATGCGCACCCGCTACCCAGTCTTGCAGAACAGGCTTGTGGACCTCCAACAAGCCAATGGGGTCATGGAGCCTGGGGAATGGAGGCAAGGGCGAAACCTGATCGACACTGAGGATGTGCAAGGGCCCAACAGAGCCTCCAATAAGCGAAGAAGCAGCGCAACCTCCTGAGACAATGGTGCAACTCCCCAGCTGGAGCAGTGGAGTGGCAAGACAGGATGGTAGATGCTTAATGGATGCTTCCTTCAGCCTGTCTCATCACACGGATGAGATTGGGCCATGTATGTTTGGTTGGCCTACAATGAACAGGGCGTTTAATAAAGAGTTGTGTTTATGTTGACATGTGTGGATAATTATTTCATTATTATTGATAAAAAAGGGCCGTAGGTGTGGCAACTGGGAGGGTGGACCATACAGTCCCACTATGCTTGCACTGGAGGTTTATCTATCCCACTGCTATCCTAACCCATCCCACAGCTATTACCCATCCCACAGGTATCCTAACCCATCCATCCCAAAGCTATCCTTACCCATCCCACAAGCATGCAAAGGCTTAAACCATTTCTAAAAGTTTCCAGCAAGACTTTATTAAAAAAAAGAAACGAAGCAAGTGTATGAATCAAAAATATACTTTATTAACAAGAAGCTATAAAACAAAAATGAGTCTCTGGCACTCCTCTGGGTCGCTCAGTCTCATGGGTGAAGGGTCCAGGTGCTGTGAAGGTGGCTGGTGCTGGAGTGCTTGTCATCAGCTCCTCCAGAAGCAGAAGCAGCAGAAGCGCCAGCCCCAGAAGAGCGAGCCTGTGCTGCAGAAGCCCCAGCAGAACCAGAGTGAGGGCCAGGGAGCGGGATGGTAGCCCTGTCCCTCTTGCCAGGGCTGGCAGCAGATGGCTGAGGCTTGCTGTGCTTCCGCATGGTTGTGGGGTTGCTGGCTGGCAGGGAGGCTGGCACCAAGGCTGGCAGGCAGGCTGGCAGGCAGGCATGCACCAAGGCTGGCAGGCAGACATGAACCAAGGCAGGCAGGAAGGCTGGCAGGGAGGCTGGCACCAGGGCTGGCAAGAAGGCTGGCACGCAGACATGAACCAAGGCTGGCAGGAAGGCTGGCAGTCAGACATGAACCAAGGCTGACAGGAAGGCAGGCAGCAAGGCTGACAGGCAGACCGGCTGGCAGCAAGGCTTGCAGGGAGGCTGGCAGCAAGGCTGGCAGGGAGGCTGGCAGCAAGGCTGGCAGCAAGGCTGGTAGCAAGGCTGGCAGCAAGGCTGGCAGCAAGGCTGGCAGGCAGACATGCAGGCAGGGCAGGCAAGGCAGCCAATCCGTCCGGCAGCAGGTCTTTCCTCTGAATGGCGACCTGCTTCCGAGCTGCTTCCATTATATCCGCAGGGCTGATGCAATGCATCCTCCCCGCATGCGCAGTGAATGCTAGGTATCCATTAGGCTTCCGCTGTGCATCCGCTAGGCTTCCGCTCTGCATCCGCTTCATCCATTCGGCGTCCGCTCTGCTTCCGCTCTTTCCGTTCCGCGTCCGCTTTGCTGAGGCCCCCCGGAAGCCCTGCGGATGTGCCACCCACTCCCATCCGCTCCCATCCGCTTCCATCCACTGGGCTTCCGTTCCACATCCGCTTTGCATCTGCCCTGCGTCCTCCCCGCGTCCGTGTTATCCGCTCCGGTTATGCAAATTTTTGCCCCTTTTGACAGTGGATAACAACGGATGGAATATTTTGCTCGTCCGCTGTGTCCTTTTTGCATCCGTTGGCCAGTGTGACATGGGCTTAATATCCAATGCAGAATTTTGCTTTTTATATTATTTCATTATTCTAACAGTAAAATATTTTTTTACTTTAAATAGTAAAACAAAACAAACATAATAAATACGAGTGCTGAGATATCTCACAAACTACCCATATTTCTAAATATACAGCCAGCACTCCAGTCCTAATACTAGTGAGAAAAGAAAGATTATCATGGAGTCCCATCTTGGGCACAAAGCCAATTGGGTAACTTTGGATCAGTCATTCTCTTTCAGCCTTCAGGAAGCAGTGGCAAACCACTTCTGAAAACATTTGCTTCTTAGTTTTTGCAGTTTATTTTGTCTAAACCAAGAATTATGATTAACACTGAAATAAGCCAGGATCCTTATCAGACATAACAAAAATTAATGGTAAGCTTATACATGGGAGCAGATGATTGTGATCACCTGCTATGTGCTAGAAATACACTTGAGAGAGGAGGAAAAGACCTTTAACATCTGAACAGGTTTGTTTGAATAATGATAAATCAGGAGCAGGGAATTCCTACTTTGTGAAACCAATTCACTCATACTGTTTTCCACTACATTGTTTGCCCAGCAGTTCCCAATGCAGAGGGAGCAAGAAACTGGCTATGGCTCATTGTTAACATATATGACAGAACAGCTCAAGTTGGAAAATTTTTCCTATCCTATTAGGTTTTTGCACTAGTGATTTTCTGCTAATTGAGAATTTAGTTGCATGTAAAGCTTCATTGAAAGTTGGTAGTTTCTTAACAGGTCCATCTTTAAAACAAAGTCATTAAAGAATCTTGCATCATATTGAATTAGACTAAGAGGCTTTCATAAATTTTATTATTTGATTTGCTTGATTAATGAGCATGCTAGATTCCATTTTGATATGATAAAAATCAAGTTCTTCTAAGGGTCCATTATGCACTTAAATTTTGAGGCACTATTGAATGCTCTCAAGTTTTCTCTCAGTGGACTATCAAATCGAAGACTGTTAGTAGGAATGATCTGATACATTTGTAGATGATGCCTTTAATGTAGTTTAAAATGTCAGAAACAGTGTACAATTAAAGGAACCAAGATATAAAAATATTTTAGTTTCAGGATACCAGGGCAGAGTCATTGACATTTTTAATGATTCATCTCCACAATCATTTCTTTGGGAGAGAAATGTCATAAGTTATTTTTTCTCAAATGCAGCTTTTCACTGGAAAAATATATACTGTATCTAAAGTCTTTTAAATGGAGAAAAGAAAAGTATATTTGTGTCAAATAGGCATTCCAAAAAACAACAACAACAACACATCTTCGGAGCATGATTTGTTTTTCTTTAAATACAACTCCATATGATATGGGCTCAATAGTTCCAGCAAAAGTAGACATTGTAAATTTGCTGTAACAAGCTACAAGGTAAAAACTTTTCTAAAGCTTGCAACGACTTGGAAAAGGAAACAAAATGCAAAAACATATACTCTATATATTTTTTCCAAGGTGACTTTTTTTAGTTATTATAATTGACTTTTATAAAAGTACTTTTTAACATTTAATTTATTCCAAAATATAAGCTTCAGGATTCTACTAAAATGTTCATTTGCATGATATAGTGGAATATTTTATTATAAAAATTGATTTATTTATAAATATCTTCCAGTAGTTAATACTTTCAACCCATGGCATTGTCATTTATTCTAATAAGTTGTTATTGAATTACTAAAATATCAACCCAAGAATAGGAGAGAGCTACAATGAATAGTCTGCCCTGATGTTTGATCTAATTTGTAGTTCCTGTGTAAGTCACTGCAGTCAATAAATCAAACTATGATATCAACCTTCCCTGCCTAATTCCCTAAAACCTATGTATATTGCTGAAAATACTTGCATTGGAAAATACTTGCATTGGAAGTCCATGTATCTAGATTGCAGCAGGATTGGGGAAGTTTTGCTATACTATAGGATATTTTGGGGAGATAAGGGTTTTACTTAGGAAAAAGTCACACTTGATCTCTGAACATGAAGTTTTATTAGCAAAACAATGTCTTGAATCAGGAACTACTTCACACTGAAGGTGAATGAAAATGCATGCTTGAAGTCAAAACAGTTCCTTTAGCATAAACCTGATTAGATTTAACTAAAATGAATTTTAAAAATTCTTTTTCATAAATTCACTGAGCATAATTATATAAATATTATAGTCTCAGCAGTATCTGCTGAGAGATGGAGGAAGGGTTAAAAATCAGCAAGATGGAGAGTGTAGTTTTAACAAGCCTCACCTCTTTTTCCCTGTGTCAATCTGACAGGTAAAAAGTACTGACTTGGGTGTTAGAATTGAAGGTATACCAAATATACTGTATCTGCAGTCCAGTCATTTAGTGCAAAGTTTGGTTAAGATTTATACTATATACACATTTCAGATTTGGAAAGCAATGAATTTCTTCAAATTTCTTCAGTATCAGTACTGTATAGTATCCTATGCCTCATGCCAATGTTAAATGGAGTACAAAGTATCCAATATATTAGAGATGCAGAAATAACTGCCCTTCTCTTAATTCAGGAACGCAATGTTGCATTTGAGGTTGATGAGCAAATTTCTGTGACATAAAAATTTTGTTGAAGAATATAAAGGGAAATTTATAACATTATAAGGTAGAGGGCTCTTTTTGAACATGTGATCATACACATCTGGAAACCAAAATTCTGGAATAAACACAGCTGTGTTTATCTGAGAATTTGAGCCAGAGATTTAAACATACATACAAGCAATTGTTGAATTGCATCTCCATAAATCCAGTTATAAAAACTTTTACTTTAGGATTAATATGCTCATGGCAACAGACTAACCAACAGCTGGTCTCCCGCATTCTGGACTACTTGCTGAGTGGATTTTAGAGATAGCTCCATGAAGAGCACATTACAATCAGATTAACAAATAATCAGAGTTAAAAGGGACCTTATAGGTCATCTAGTCCAACCCCTCACCCAAGTGGGAGACCTGACACCATTTCTGACAAATGACAGTCCAATCTCTTCTTGAAAGTCTCAAGTGATGGCACTCCCACAACTTCCAAGGGTGAGCTGTTCCATTGGTTGATTTTTCTCACTGTCAGAAAGTTTCTCCTTATTTCCAGGTTGAATCTCTCCTTGTTCAGTTTCCATCCATTATTCCTTGTCTGGCCTACAGGCACTTCAGAAATAGCTTGACCCCATCCTCTCTGCAGCAGCCCCTCAAATATTGGAAGACTGCTATCATGTCTCCCGGGTCCTTCTCTTCACTAGACTAGCCATGCCCAGTTCCTGTAACCGTTCTTCATATGTTTTAGTCTCCAGTCCCCTAATCATCCTGGTTGCTCTTCTCTTTTTCTAGAGTCTCAACATCTTTTTCATAGTGTGGTGACCAAAACTGCATGCAGTACTCTAGGCGTGGTCTTACTAAGGCTTTATAGAGTAGTATTAGTACCTCACTTGATCTTGATTGTATCCTTCTGTTAATGTAACTTAGGATTGCATTAGCTTTTTTGGCTGCTGCTGCACACTATTGGCTCATATTTAGCTGGTTGTCCAATAAGACTCCAAGATCCCTCTCATAGTTACTGCTATTGAGCCTGGTTTCACCCAGTCTATATGTGCCCTTTTGTTTTTTCTTGCCTAAGTGTAGGACTTTAGTTTTCTCTACATTGAATTTCATTTTGTTAGATACAGCCCAATGTTCTAGTCTATCAAAATCCATCTGGACCTTGAGCCTATAGCCCCTGTCACTCTGCACCAACGGATGCAAAGAGTCACACTTGTAAAACGGACAAAAAAGCTTGCCATCCGTTGGTTAACGCGATGTACTCACTGCCTCCGTTTTGATTCCTCTCTATCTGTCCAGCATCCGTCTATTGACGTTTCGTCCGCTCAGAAAGTTTTGGGCTGCCCAAAACTTTTGCGCGGAAAATGTATCCAATTCGTCCATTCTGCATCTGCTACGCATCCGCAATGCATCTGTTCTGCATCCGTTACGCATCCACTATATCCGCTAGGCATCCGCTGTGCATCTGCGCAACTTGCATCCGCTCGGACGCAGGGAGGAAGCGGAACGGACGCAGAACGGATGCAGAACGGATGCCTAGCGGATGCAGCACGGAAACAAAGTGTTTAAAACGGAAAAAATGTTCGCAGAGGGGACCTATCTCGGATATTAAGGATGTCTACAGGATGCCTAGAGGATGCCTAGAGGATGCCTAGAGGATGCAAAGTGACACCTATACTGCCTATAAAAAGGGAGAGCAACTCGTCTCCATCTCACTTTCAGACCAGCAGCCCACCTGTGCAGACCTCTGCAGCCTTCATCTGACTCTTTCTCTTCCACAGCATCCAGTCATGTCCACCGTGGATCATACCACAGTCCTTTTGGCAGCCACCATCCTTCTGCAACAGTACGAAGCCATCTACAGGCTTTGTGAACTCTACTATGGGAAGAAAAAGAGGTGGCCAAGAAGCGTCTGGGTCCGAAAATGGATCGGGAGAAGAGCAGAGTACGGGCTGTACAACAAGCTGATGGTGGTGCTTAGGAACGAAGACACTCGGGCATTCCAGAACTTCATGAGGATGCCTCCAGCCATGTTTGATGAAGTTGTGCAGCGCCTGACACCCAGGTTGACCAAGGCAAACACCAACTTCCGGCCCAGCCTGGAACCTGGGTTCAAGGTGGCACTCACTCTGCACCACCTGGCCTCAGGGACCACCTACAAAAGCATGCAGTACTATCAGCATTGTGGTCAGAGAAGTGGTGCAGGCCATCATCGAAGAATACCTGCAGGAGCTCCTCCAGTGCCCCTCCACTGATGAAGGATGGAAGAAAGTTGCAGAGCAGTGGTACCAGAGGTGGAACTTCCCCCACACCGTTGGAGCCATCGATGGGAAGCAGGTGGCCTGCAAAGCACCACCCAAGTCGGGCTCCACTTATTTCAACTACAAGGGCTTCTTCAGCATCGTCCTCTTTGCCATGGTCGATGCTGACTACAAGTTCATGTACATCGATGCTTCAGGCAGCGGCTCATGTTCAGATACCCAGGTATACAACGCCAGTGTCCTCAAGGAGGGGCTGGAACGCAACCTCATCATGGGCTTTCCAGATCCAGACCTCCTGCCCAACGACACGCAAGATGTGCCCTACTTCATCGTGGGGGATGACGCCTTCTCCCTCAGAACCTACCTCATGAAGTCCTACACTTCAAGACACCTCACCCGTGAAGAGAGGATCTTCAACTACAGGCTGTCCAGGGCAAGGTGGGTGGTGGAGAACGCCTTTGGCATCCTGGCCAACAGGTTCCAGGTACTTCTCACCACCATGCAGCATCGCTCAGAGACCTTGAAGAAGATCGTGGAAACTTGCTGCATCCTGCACAATCTCATGTGCACCCGCTACCCAGTCTTGCAGAACAGGCTCGTGGACCGTCAACAAGGCAATGGGGACATGGAGCCTGGGGAATGGAGGCAAGGGCAAAACCTGATAGACACTCAGGATGTGCAAGGCCCCAACAGAGCCTCACCTGAAGGGAAGAAGCAGCGCAACCTCCTGAGACACTGTTGCAACTCCCCAGCTGGAGCAGTGGAGTGGAAGACAGGATGATAGATGATTAATGAGTGCTTCCTTCAGCCTGTCTCATCACACTGATGAGATTGGGCCATGTATGTTGGTTGGCCTACAATGAACAGGGCGTTTCATAAAGAGTTGTGTTTGTGTTGACATGTGTGGATGGGTGGACCATACAGTCCCACTATGCTTGCACTGGAGGTTTATCTATCCCACTGCTATCCTTACCCATCCCACAGCTATTACCCATTCCAAAGGTATCCCTGCCCATCCTACTGCTATCTTAACCCATCCCACAAGCATGCAAAGGCTTAAACTATTTCTAAAAGTTTCCACCAAGACTTTATTAAAAAAAAGAAATGAAGCAAGTGTGTGAATCAAAGATAAACTTTATTGAACAACAAGCTGTAAAACAAAGTGTCCAAATAAACTCTACAGGTAGCCAGCTACCCAGTCTCTGGCACTCTTATTGGTCACTCGGAGGTGTGCCCAGTCTCAGGGGTGAAGGGTCCAGGTGCTGTGGAGGTGGGTGGTGCTGGAGTGCTGGTCTGAAGCACCACTGGGGTGCCTGGCCCTGAGAGGACAACAGGGGACGGTGTGTTGAGAAAGCTCTCAGACAGCTGGCTCAGACCCGCGATGCTGAGAGGTCCTTCCTCCATGCCATGGGGTGTCAGCCCCAGTACTGATGACAGATGTACTGAGGCCGGGTTTGGCTGTGGGGTGGAGGAAGGAGTAGTGTATTGGGGCTGTCTGGTCTGCAGCTGGGTGAGGACTGGCGTGGGTGGCATCGGTGGTGTGGGTGGCATCGCTGTCGTCAGTGGCATCATTGTTGTGGCTGGCATCGGTGGCATCAGTGGAACCGGTGGCAATGGTGTCGCCCGATGACTCTGTGCCTGGGCTGGGAAGGGCTGCTGCCTGTGCTGCTGGACCTCCTGGTAGCTGTAGCCCTGGTAGGTGAGGGCTGTGGGAAGCCTTGGTATTGGAGGGACATCACCTGGGGTGGAGGAGTAGACCTGGACTGGATGGGAGCAGGTTCCTCTGGGTCTGGAGGGTTGTGAAGCAGCTCCGTGATCCGTTCCTTCACCACCTGGTACTGGGGTTCCTCCATGTTCTTGAGGATCTAGTTGACATAGGTGAGGAAGGGCTTGCGGTTGGAGGATGAGGAGTCGGTGTGGACCAGCTGAGAGAGGAGATCTATGCTGGTGCGGATGGTGTCCCTGATCTCCAGCAGGACAGTGTGGCTCTGCCCCTCCTGCTGTCTGGTTCTCTGCCTTTCTGTTGAGGCGGAGCTGGGGGGGTGGATGCGGCTATGACTGTGGTGGACTCGATGTCTCCTCTCTCCCACCGCACCAGGGAGTCCTCCACGTGCTCCACCACGGTGACAACAGCTGTCCGCGGTTTCTCCGCTGTGGCACGCTCCACAGAAACCTGCCTGGAGACAGGGACTGACTCTCGGCTGGAAGAGGACTGCTTCGCAGCAGGTTGCCAGAGAGAGAGGGTAGACAGAGGGGCTCCTGGTGCTCCTTGGTGGTGGGTCTCACCCTCCAGGAAGCTGCACCTGGCCATGACGTAGGTCTCACTGTCTGTCAGCTTTACTGTGGCCTGGCCAGATTTCTTCAGGTGCAGCTTCCCGTACCAGGTATGCATATGTTTCCACCAGCCAAGGAGCACCTCCGAAGTGTAACCCATACTGTCCGCCTTCTCTCTCCAAGCAGCCTGCTTCCGCTTGGTGTCCCTGTACAGCCGGTGTCCCTTCCGCCACAGATAATCATTCTCTCTCAGCCACTCCAGCACCTCATCCTCGTGTTCCTCCTCAATGAAGTATTGCCTCCTCTCCTGTCCCCACATAGGCCTCTTCCTCCCTTTGCTAGGACCAGATGGGCCCTCATCAGAGGGGCTCCCAGGTGGTAGGGGCTCCTCCACACCACCAGCAGCAGCAGCACCAGCAGGATCATCATCATCATCATCATCATCATCACCAGCAGGATCATCATCATCATCAGCAGCAGCAGCAGCAGCAACAACAAGATCATCATCAGCAGCAGCAGAAGCAGAAGCAGCAGGATCAGCAGGACCAGGATCAGCAGCAGCAGAGTAATCACCAGGAGCCCCAGCAGCACCAGCAGCAGCAGCACCAGCAGGACCAGGAGCACGAGCAGGACCAGGAGCACGAGCAGGACGAAGAGGACGAGCAAGACCAGGAGCATGAGCAGTACGACCAAGTCCAGGAGCACGAGCAGGACCAGCAGGACCAGCAGGACCAGGAGCAGCTTCAGCAGAGTACGCAGCAGCAGAAGCACCACCGCCAGGAGCAGCTTCAGCAGAGTACGCAGCAGAAGCACCACTGCCAGGAGCAGCTTCAGCAGTAGCTCCAGCACCAGAAGAGCAAGTCCGAGCAGCAGAAGCCCCAGCAGAAGCAGAATCAGGGACAGGGGGCAGGAGGGTGGCCCTTTCCCTCTTGCCAGGGATGGCGGCAGGTTGCTGAGACTTTCGCTTCTTCCCCATGGTTGTGGGGTTGCTGGCTGGCAGGGAGGCTGGCAGGCACCAAGGCTGGCAGGCAGACTGGCTGGCAGGGAGGCTGGAAGGCAGGCTGGCAGCAAGGCTGGCAGCAAGGCTTGCAGGCAGGCATGCAGGCAGGGCAGACAAGGACTCGATGTATCCTGCAGCAGGTCTTTCCTCCGAATGCTGGCCACGTGCGAGCTGCTTCCCTTTATATCCGGGGGGCTTGCGCAATGCATCCCCCCCACATGCGCAATTAACGCTCGGCATCCGCTAGGCTTCCGCTGTGCATCTGCTAGGCTTCCACTCTGCATCCACTGTGTATCCGCTGTGTATCCGCTGTGCATCCGCTTCATCCGTTCCACGTCCACTTTGCTGAGGTCCCCCGGAAGCCTAGCGGATGTGCCATCCGCTCCTATCCGCTTCCATCCGCTAGGCTTCCGTTCCGCATCCGCTTTCCATCCGCCCTGCGTCCTCCCCGCATCCGTGTTTTCTGCTCTGGTTATGCAAATTTTTGCCCCTTTTGAGAGCAGATAACAACGGATTTTGCTCGTCCGTTGTGTCCGTTTTGCATCCGTTGGGCAGTGTGACAGGGCCTTATCTTCTTGGGTGTTAGCTATTCCTATCAGCTTAGTATCATCTGCAAATTTGGTAAGTTCCCCTTCTATTACTCTTCTAAGTCGTTAATGAAGATATTGAAGAGTACTGGGCCTAAGAGAACCTTATGGCACCCCACTGCTTACTTCCCTCCATGTCGAGTTCTATGAAATATAATAGTTATATATAATATGTAATATTCTAATACATATTAGAATTCAAATAAGAATTGAGTAGTTGAGGAGTTAAGTTAGTTGTCAGCCAGTTGCAAGTCCATCTCATGGTGGCGCTATCCCACTTTTTTCTAGCTTACTACGAAGTAGGTTGTGGTCTAGTTTGTCAAATGCCTTGCTGAAATCTAAATATATTATGTCCACAGTATTTCGCTGGTCTACTAATGTAGTCACTATGTTGAAGAATGAAATAAGATTGGTTTGGAATGATCTGTTTTCAACAAACCTATGCTGACTGCTAGTTATTACTTTACTTGTTTCTAGATGTTGGCAGATCCGTTTTTTTTTCCTTGTATCTTCCTGGGTATTGATGTTAGGCTGATTGGTCTATGGTTTCCTGGGTATGTTATTTTTCCTTTTTTGAAGATGGGAACCAGATCAGCTCTTTTCCAGTCCTCTGGTAGTTCCCCGGTGCTCCAGGATTTTTGAAAGATATGGTGCAGTGGTTCTGAGATGACCTCTGCCACCTCCTTTTAAAGTCTGGGATATAATCCATCAGGCCTGGTGATTTGTGTTCATCAAGATCAGACAGGTGTTCTCTTACTAATTTTTTGCTTATTTTAACTTTTATTTCTGGTCTGTCTTTTACAGTTATGTTTTTGGTGGGTTGAGCTATAGTTTCTTTTTGTGTGAAGACCGATGCAAAGAATGAGTTAAGCAGTTCTCTTTCTCTCTGTTGCCTGTTACTTTCTTGCCGTCTTCTCTCTTTAGTGGACCGACTGTTTCCTTGATTTTTTTCTTGTTATTTATATGTTGGAAGAAACTTTTTTTATTATCTTTGACTTTTGTTGTAAATCTTTGTTCGTTCTGAGCTTTCCTTTCCTGACTTCAACTTTGCAAATTCTGGCTACTTGCTGATATTCTGCCTTAGTTGTATGTCCTTCTTTCCATTTTTTGTACTTGTCCTTTTTTTTTTTCAATTTGCCAGAGAGATCTTTGTCCAACCATGCTGGTTTCTTCTTGGATATCTTCTTTTTTTTTCTCAGTGGTATTGTGCTTGTCTGGGCTTCTATGATCGTACTTTTCAGAGTTTCCTAAGATTCTTGAGTTGTTTTCCCCTTTTGGATTTTCATCCATGGAATCTTTCCCAAGTTCTCTCCGAATTTATTAAAATCAGCTCTTTTAAAATCCAAGACTGTGGTGTCATTATGTTCTATTGCTTGTGTTTGTCTTATGTTGAATTCTGGTATGACATGGTCACTCTCACCCAAGGTTCCTGCAGTTTCAATTCCCTCTATCACTTCTTCTCTGTTTGTAAAAAGTAGGTCCAGTATGGCTGTCCCTCTAGTTCCATCCTTATCTTTTGGACAACAAAGTTGTCAGCTAGGTTGGTTAGGAACTTATTTGATTTCTTACTTGATACAGAATTAGTTTTCCAATTGATATCAGGATAATTGAAGTCCCCCATTACTATTATTGTGTGTTTTCTGCATATGTTTGTTAGTTGGTTGGCAAAAAGGACATCTATTTTTTCTGCTTAATTGGGTGGCCTATAATATACACCTATGGCCATGTCATTCTTTTTTCTTTTATATATGCATTCTAGGAAGTTTTCATCTTTGGTTTCATGCATTTCTGTAGCAATATAGTGGTCCTTTACATGCAGTGCAACTCCATCTCTTCTTTTATGGAGTCTGTTTTTTTTGAACAGTTTGTATCTTTCTACCAGTATGTTCCAATCATGGGTTTTATCCCACCAAGTTTCTGTTATTCTAACTATATCATATTTACCTTCATGTATTCGTAGTTCAAGTTCACCCTGTTGTTCCCCAGACTTTGTGCATTTGTATATTGGCACTTGAAATCTTTATGTCTGACATTGTGTTTACTGTCTACATAATCTGTGTTGTACCTGCCTGCCCCTACTTTCTTGCCACCTGTTTGATTAATGCATATGGTATGGCACTCACTATTAAATGCTTGATTTTGCTTGACAGCAGAGTTGATAATCTTACCTGCACAACCATCTATGTTTCATGCACTGGTATCCTTATTAATTTTAGGTTGCTGGGGACAGAAATGTTCTGTATCCATTAATTCTCAGTTCCCACTGTTCAATTTAAATGTTCATCCAGAAAATCTGTGAATTTAATGCCAAGTAACTCAGTCCCTTTCTTTGATGGATGCAAACCATCTCTTTTGTACAGTTTTTTATTGGACCAGCTGCAGACATTATGCCTAAGAAAACCAAAGTCTTCCCTTTTACACCACTCTTATAGCCACACATTAACCTCTGCTACATGCTGGCCCTTCTCTTTCTGTTCCTTGTATACTGGTAGAAGCTCTCAAAAGATAAGCCTACAGCCCATACTTCTAAGTTCATGCCCCAAGCTCTGGAAGTCATTCTGCATCCTGGGACAGATCATTTGTACCAAGATGTATAATAGCATCAACATCACAGTCCTTGCTGGCATTCTTGACTATCTTAAAAATATGCCTCTTGTCTCTGCTGGCAATAGCACCTGGCAGACACCTAACCTCTTTCAAAACCTCCATATTATTTCCTAAATTTTCATCCCTTACAATTGAGTCCCCAACCAGAAGGTGGCTTCTCTTTTTGGATACCCTGCTCTTCTTGTGTGACTGATGTGTAATACCTGATTCACACTTTCTCCTTTCCAAAGTAAGTTCTTCTCTAAGGACCATGATCCCCAACTTTTTTGAGTTATCATTATCACAACTACCTTGACCTGTCACTTTAGTATTCCTATAGAGGTCAGCAAGGGCACTGTATCTGTTATGCTGGGACACAGCAAAAGCTTTGTGTCCATAGTTCTTACCCTGCTAGATATATATATACCCTGCCAGAAATAAATAAAATCACAATCTCAAGTGCACTAACTCTGAATATATTAGTGGTATTTTTGGTTTATAGTTATATGATTCAGGCCGCTACCTTTCTCCTTTGTACTCACTCTCTGCCTCCCTCACAAACAGCCAGAAGCTCCTCCCACCAGCCTCTCTGAAGTTGAAATGCAGTTGTTTAGTTTCTGTAATGAAATATAGGAAAGACCTTGGGAGAAACACCACTAAGGGAATGGTCAGATAAGAGACAGCCTAGCTAGCAGCTGGATAGTAGGTGGGGTCAGAAGCTCAGAAGTGACCTTCCCTAGTTTCTCAGGCTGTAAATGAGACAGGAATGGAGGAAGAATTGTACTTTAGATTTGCAAGATTGATGTTAGCCTTGTGGAAAAAACGAGATAAGCAGATGAGCTAATTCTACAGTACTTTACAAAGCTACATTGACAGAACGTAGATGGTCAAGATGGTGGAATAGGTTTATCTATGAGATGTAGAGAAGGTTAGGGCTCTCAGGAGTAGAAGGGAAGGAGGAGGCCCACATGCTGTTGGACCTAGCAAGTTGAGGCTTTCCAATTATAGTGTAACAGGTGTCTCAGGAGTAGTGAGACAGGAAGGAGGAGACCAGAGCACTACTGGGCCTAGTTGGCCAAAGCTTTCTAACCTGCGGCAGGTTTTCATATGCCAGTGGGTACCAGCCTTCCAAGGCCTCCCCACCTCTTGAGACACCAATGACTACAATGAGAAGAACTAGGATTGTGGTAGTTGAGCAAGGGAGAAACATGGATACCTCACTAAATGAACACAACAATTTAGTGCCAAAATTCTGGGCTAAGTTATGATTGTAGGTAGAGGACTGCCTATATGTGATACTTTTATCTTCCTGAAAATATTAGACTTTAATAAATAATATAAATGAGCATTTACTGCCTTTAAGAAAATCACAAAACAAAATGCCATCAAGTCTTGAACAGATTTGTCTTATTATTGGTTGTGTGAAGTGCAATAGAAATCAAAGTTGGACAAGCGAAGACCCCAGGATTGTGGGGTATTCCCAGGGGTGGGATTCTACCAGTTCACACCTATTCGCTAGAACCGGTTGTTAACATTCTAAGCAGTTCGGAGAACCGGTTGTTAGAAGAAATTACTGGCCTAATCCTGTAAGGAAGGCAGGAAGGAAACATTCTGGTGTTGCTTACAGAAACTGCCTCTCCATTAATCCTTATTACATTCTTGGCAGGATTAGACTTCCTGTCTCAGGAACTTCTCTGGAGTTTTATTCCCTCCTTTGCTGGTACTTTGCTTGTGTGGAGTGACCATTTCAAGTTACAATAGCACTGAAAAAAGTGACTTATGACCATTTTTCACACTTACGATTGTTGCAGCATCCCCAGAGTCATGAGAGGCCAGGCGAGGAGATGCGTGCCTCAGTGTGAGTGATATTGAGTTGGCCACACCCAGCCAATAACATGACCACCAAGCCATGTCCACCCAGTCACATGACCACCAAACTATGCCCACCACCTAAGCCACCAAACTATGCCCACAGAACCGGTTGTTAAAAATTTTGAATCCCATCCCTGGGTATTCCACAAATTATTAGTTTAATGCGTTTGATTTTTCTTGCTCTGCTGTTAAAGTATCACACTGTGCTGAAAGTCTGAGGATTATTTTACACGTAAACTGCAGAATTGATTAATATTTAAATCTTAAGTACAAAAAATGAGATTTTACATGTAGTAGTTCTAGCAGATTAAAATGTTCCCGGCTTCATGGAACCATTTATAACATTTATTTTTGTTTATTTATATTTCATATTTCCATCTCCCTCATAAGGGAACAAAATTGTAATATTAAAACCTCACAAAGAAAAATTAGCATATTTTTTCAAAGGGATAGAAAAGTACTTATATTAGTAACAAATGTGGCATGTTTGCTGGTGAATCCTTACATGTATAGGCTTACAATTACAAATGGCTATCTCATTCTTCTTCAGTTCTATTTACTATATTTTTATATCTCCTTTTCTCTCTCATCCACTTTTTTCTTCTCTTCCGCTTTCTTCATGTGTTATGGATCAGTGGTTGTATTCAAGTTTTTTTTTACTACTGGTTCTGTGGGCATGGCTTGGTGGGCGTGGTATGGCTTGGTGGTGTGGCAGGGAAAGGATACTGTAAAATCTCCATTTCCTCTCCACTCTAGGGAAAGGATATTGTAAAATCCCCATTCCCTTCCCACCCTACTAACCTGCTTTCCAGCTCCATTCTCCTGTGCAAGGCAACAAAAGAAGACCCAGCCGATCAGTTGGGTTGGGAGGCAGAGAATAGATGGGAGCGGGACCAACCAGTGGTGGCATTTACTGGTTCTCTGAACTATTCAAAAATTCTGCTACCAGTTCTCCAGAACCTGTCAGAACTGGTTGAATGCCACTTCTGTGATGGATCCATGTATAAGAGACCGAGACAGTTTGCCTAGTGATTAAAGGCACCAGGCTAGAAAGCAGGAGGTTTGTGAGTTCTAGTCCTACCTTAGCCATGAAAGCTGACTGGGTGACCTTGGGCCTTCTCTCTCAGCTCAACTCACCTCAAAGGTGGGAAAGATAGGAGGAGGAAGGTATGTTAAATATGTTTGAGTTATTTGTAAAAAAATAATAAAGGCAGGATACAGATAGATAAATAGACAAATGGATAAGTAGATAAATGAATAAAACTAGCAATAGAAAAGGGAAGGAAGTCTTCTTACCAACCTTTTGGAACTAACATGTCTCTATATCATAAGATTATTTTGCTGCTAGAAATGCTTCATGCTTAACGGTTTTTTTTGCAGATGATGCTTTTTAAAATATAATAGATGTGCCCGCAAACGCAGAAAGATTATGCATTCCCATGTGATGCATCATTCTTCTTTTAAACATTCACTTTCATGGATTCTTTTCACTACCTTCACCAGAGCAAAATATAATTATGCGAAGACTGGCTGGTTTTAATTGGAAATTCCAAGCAACATTATTAAATTTCTGTTCAATTCATATTTGAATCAATAGATGTTTCTGAAAATGGTGATAAAAACAAAAGGAAAATCAGTAGTCCAAACATTTCCACTTTTGTACCAGATCATAATTCATTGTAAGTTCATTTTTTGGAATAGTCTTCTCCAGCCTGGTGCCTAGAAATGTTGGGCTACAACTCCCATTATCTTCAACCAGCATTTCAACTGAAGCAGACTGCACAAAAGGCCTGTAATTAGAGTTGAAGTTCCAACCCAGTTGCTTTCAGAAAATCAAGTTAAATTTACTTCACCAATTTATTTTAAATATTAAACATGACTCTGAATTTCTCTGTTGTCTTTGTTGCAATCAAAATGTCAGATTTTTGCAGCTCACATCTGGTAGGTATGTCAGAGAAAAAGATGGAGATTTGTATTGATCATATTGCAGTTTTTTGGTCTTGATACAATTTATCCTGATCAATCCAGACCTTTAAAGACTTCCATTTCTGTAACTCCTTAGTCAGCTTTTAGTCTTATTTTGCTTTAATAAAGCAAAACATAAAAGGAAGAAAAAGAAGCAAAAAGAAAGAGATAAAATAGCTGAAAAACTTCTCTCATATTATCTGGAAATTACAGTATGGTTGTTGAAGTTAAACTTTTCTGAAGGTCACCAGATTATGAAAAACTGTCTTCGAAAAACCAATGTTAATGCACCCTTTAAATATTATTTTGACTCAGGTACAGTGCCAAAGTACAACGTACCATACTTAAGAGCTGTAAATCTCCTTGCATGGATTAATAAATATTAGTTTTTAAAAGTACAATATAGTATGGTGGTGTCATTAACTGAGAATGCATTAAAGGTTCAGTCAGAATCCAAGAGGCTATTCTTATATTGATTTATGTTTACAGTAATCCTAGATAATCCAAAAGTATCTGTTCTAGAATTTCCCATAGCATCATTGCTTTTTATGTATACTTTCCTAGCTCATCAACTGTATTCTAGTCTCTTGGGGCTAATCCTCATGTTCCCTCTAACTGTGGCATGAAGATGCCTCACAAACCATTTTACAGGACTTGTTTTTATCTAATCCTCAGCGTACCAAAAATGCAACACACATTTTACAGTGATATTTGTTTTTTCTCTTGACAACTTTTCTTGCTGTGAACGTGATCTATGTTGCTTCCCCAAAGTGCTCGTATTGATACATTTATCGGCTAGGATCTGCTCAACTTCTTTTGGACATTGTGAGCATCTCCTGCCCTCTAGTTCCTGGGCATTGCCTTCTGTGGCCATTTTGGCTGAGATTCCTGGAGTGTCTGTATTCCTGCATGTTTTGGAGGCATCTGTCCACATAGAGCCTTCATGAAAAGAGGCACTTTTGAAGCATTTGTTGGATGTTTTATAGGTTCCTTAGAGAACCATATTTACTGTTCATTTGAGAAAATAATAAGTTTGTCTTAAAAAAAAGACAAGTCAAGTGCTTTCTTTGTTATGTACATTTGCTATTTTGCTAATAAAGAGGAATAAATGATCAAATAAATTTGCACAAAGTACAGTGTTGGTGACAGTGAGCAAAACGTTGTTCATAACCAGTTCTGTTTTCTCATCAGTTTGTTCTTGGAAATCAGATAGGGAAATCTATAAAGTTCTTCAGCTCCCTAATTAAAATCTATTGCTAAACTCTTCCACTAACACCTTTGAATTCAAAGGGGAAAAGAAGAACATATATATAAACATACCTTTTTCATGTAATTTGTCAAGATTGTACTTTTTTGCTTTTGTTTTTTTTTCAAGAGTCTTTTCCAATCTCTTAATCCAGTCATCCCTCCCAATTCATTCCATAACTTCATGTGTGTATTTTTGTACATGTGTATTTTTGTACATATTTTTAAATTACAAATTGCAAAGTGAACAGATCCCTGCTCTATTTCCACTGACAGCCATTTTTAGAATGAATTGAAAAATCAATTCCCAATGTTCACCTTGTCATCCTTTTGATTGTTCCCCCCGCCCCCCCGGACTATCACAGACATCCATATATTCTTCCCTCCACAAAATCTCTGCCATATTGTTTCATCTGTCAAGAAACACACTGCAGACTATTCCTGTCATTACAATCTTTTCAAGGAATGTGCCTAAGAGGTTTTTAAGTTAGTGTTTCCCAACAGGAATGCATCTCATTTGTTCGTATGACAATCAGGTATAAAAACCGAAGCCAATGCATACCAGAAAGCTGATCTCCAAATAATGTGGGTCCTCCCAAATCTGAGGAAATAGGAATAGATGAGGAAAGAAAAATGGTTTTCTCTGCCAGCCACAGAGTAATGACCAGAATGTTTGGCTACATTCAAGTCCCATATATTAGAGAACTCTATTTCATCAATGTTTAAGCAGAACTTGACAATGTATTTCAGCTGTACTATTTCTGTTCTACAATAAACAGAAAATAATGTAATTTAATCATGTTTGATAGGCTGAGCTATCAATTGTTGGGGATGAAACTGACTTTTTCTGCCAGAGGCAATTGTTGGCTGGCCTGAGATGCATAAAAAGCACTCAGAAGATTACATAAACAACAATAGATAATTCTAGCTACTTGGTTTTATTTTTTTCATGGCTTCCCCAATCTGGGCACTCTTCCCTACTCCTTAAAGTAGGGAAGTAGGACTGCAACTCCCAGAATTTATGAGAAAGGTTTGGGTTATGGAAGACTGTTTTATTCCATATAAGACCTAAAGCTTAATAAATCTTTGACATTTCTTGTGAATGCAGGACTCATAATGGGGAAATCATGATGACTTGAACTCCTGACAGAAATCTCTGTAGGCTTCCTAATTATTATTTAATTTTACACTATTTGGCTCCTCTATAACATAGAATATTTTTGTCTAGTCTATAGAAATCTGAAGAGTATGAAATAATCAGTGGTTAAAATCAGAAACGACTAGATGTGTTTTGAGAAAAGGGTGAACAAACCTTCCTGTTTATGTATTACTTCATTTCATATCTGTACAATCATTTGAGAGCAGAATACATCAGGGAAATTACTGTTCTCCCAATACTCTCATCCTTATGAGAATAATGCCAATTTTATTAATGTTCATAAATGTAAACGTTGTTCTCTGAGTGCAAAAGAGTACAGGCTCCAAAGAGTCTATATCTTCAGGAAAGCAATGACAAACATGCTATATTTCTCATCTTTTCACGCTTCCCACTGACATAATTCCACATTATTAATGAACTGATATTCTCTCTCTATTATAGCTCTCTTCAAAGGATTTAAATGATCTATCACAGGTGTGAGGAAGCTTGTGGGAGATGGGTGGTTTAGAAATGCAATATATAAATAAATAATTAAAAAATAAATTGGAGGTGACCTTTGTAATTAAAAAATGGTTACACAAATCACATTGAGAAATTTGCTTTAACTCAGCTTTGTAAGTTTGTACAGAGTAGTTTGTACAAAGTATAAGTTTTCTGAACTGTTTTTCTTAGTTGGAAGAATTAGGACTGTGCCATCTCTGTTGGCAGGGGTGGGATTCTACTGGTTCTGACTGGTTCTATAGAATCCCTTGTTAACTTTCCAAGCAGTTCGGAGAACCGGCAGTTAGAAGAAATCTCCTTTTGTTTTTTTCCACCTTTATTACACATTCTTGGCAGACAGCCTAGACTTACTGTCTCCGAAGGAGGGTTTTTTTTCTTAAAGGGGAAGGGTTGTTTTAAGCTTTTTACACTGCTGTTGGGAGGACATACTCCCCTGCAAATACTTCTTCTTGGCTAGCTAGAAAGATTGACATTCAAACATGAGTTTACATACCTTTCTGAGCTTTGGTCTAAAAGTCGTTTTTGGTGAAGTTTAATTCTGTGCTTGGTGATGTTTAATCCTGTGTTTATTGATGGAATAATTTTCCCTATTCAGCTTTGTTTGGAAGGAAAAAGATTAATCTCTGTTCCTGAAAAGAAACTAGTTTGAGAAATCTGCTAGTTCCTGTGTCTTTGTTCTGGTAATTGGTTTAACAAGCAACAACTACTGTTGTGATTTAATTATTTGTATTGCGTTTGAATTTTTTCCTGCCTCATGGTTTCTTTTTCTATCTGGGGTCTTCCTTCACTGCTTTAGTGTTATCTGGTAATGTCCTTTTGGGGTATACTTCCAAGAAGCAGGATGCAAGCTTGGCACTGATTTTTGACTGCCTTTCTGTGGGGCATGTGACCTTTCCTTAAATAGGGATGATTTTCTTAGGATATCTTGTGAGGTGAGACCAGCTGGTATCTTTAAGTGGTGCAAATGGATCTAAGGATTGCTTCTCCTGGGTGTGCTCTTTCTGGAGATCTTAAATGACCTCTCTGCTAAAGGATTTCACTTTATGAGCAAGAGTTGGGTGTTTGATAGTTATCATTGCATTTTAACAATTTTAATTCCTCAAGGTTCTCTGCCACCCTGTCTGATTTGTAACTTTGCCTTGCAGATATTTTTAATATAATGATTGGTATTTAGGGCAGCTTTTTGCAAGCAAAAAAGCTTTTTGTATTTTTATACAGGTAATCCTTGGCTTACAACAGTTCATTTAATGACCATTCAAAGTTACAATGGCACTGAAAAAAGTGACTTATGACTGTTTTTCACACTTACAATCATTGCAGCATCCCCATTGTCATGAGGAACCAGGCCAAGAGAAGTACCCCTTGATGTGAGTGATGTCGAGTTGTTCACACCCACCAACTAAGCCACGTCCACACACCCAGTTGTTAAAAAATTTGAATCCCATCCCTGTCTGTTAGTATAAGTTGGTGTGCAAGATTCATGTAAAGAATAAATAGTGCAAAAACTTTCAGAACTAACTAAGTAATCCTGGTTTAGTTGCTAAGTATTTACTCTATAGTTAGCTGCAGCTTCATGGCTAACAATAGATTTGAGCAAAAGTGATTTTTTTCATGTCTTGTCTGAGATATATTGAAATAGTCTTCAAAAAAAAGAACTCCAAAGCTGAACTTAATGAGGAAATCCAGACTCTCAATAAATTTTAAATTTATTATATATAATAAATAAATAAATTTAACATTATTAAATTTATTTGGAAATGAATTCTTACTTAACATTGAATAATTGTATTTCTGAGGGTTCTTTGGTTCTGTCTGAATTGGATTGTTTTCTTGCAGATGTTTCATTCCCCAAACCAGGTAACATCATCAGTGTACTGATTTTATTACCTAGTTTAGCAATGAAACGTCAGCAAGAAAACAGCCAAGCTCCTAGACCCTTCATTTAAAACCTGAGCTACAAATATTCTCCTTTAATTGTGTTTCTCATCTAAAACATACTTAACTTGTTTGAATGACATACAGATTACTGAAAAGTAAATGTTTTTCTTTAAAATCATTTTTTAATAGCCAGATTCAATCTCTGCATTCAAATAGGTCTGGGAAAGCTTCTTGTCTGAAACACTGTGTTACTTGTTGCTACAAATAATAAAAAGTTAAAAAATTCTGATAGTGCATATGGCACTATATGATGGCTGAATAGAACTGGAGAAAATCACAAGATACAAAGACATGCAAATAGAACTAGAACAACTGTGGCCATAGAAAGCAAAATGGGCACCTTGGGTACAATCCCAAATATCTGGAGCATTACATGAATACCATTAGCACTGACAAAAATCACCATCAATCAATTACAAAAGTCAGCTTTATTTCGAATTGTTTACATTCTGCAACAGTAGGTTTAATATTATCTAAGCACTATCTGCCTACCCCACGTCCTTGGGAAGGATTTGATAGGTGGATAAAAATGCAAAATCCACTCTAAACATCTGAATGACTGAACATCAAACCATAATAATTTGTTAAATTTATATATACAACTCCAAGTTACTCTACAATGACTGAAATATTTAATGGTCTAAGCATAAAGCAGTTTCCTGTGTTTTGTATTATGACTTTTAATGTTGAACAAATGGTCATATGAAATATGAAATATTTAATCATCTCCATTTTCAATAATTGTTAAGCAATAACAAACTTTTGGAAAGATTTCTAACTTAGCTCTGGCATCATCCTAAGGAGCAACAATATAGCATGTTGTACCATAGTTAACAAAACATAATGATAAATGGAATATCACTGCATCATCAGTCCTATGCATAGATTGCTAAATCTTCAAAAGGATGTGATTCTGTAAGAGAAAAGCATTATTGCCCTGTAAAAAGTCAATTAAATTTCATTATTGTTACTTCAGTGCAAAGACTGAATGTCCGGTGGTTGTAAAAAGATTGCAAAGAATTGTAATGAATGCTATTCTGTGGATATCGTTGAAAGCCTATATGGGTTTGTTGCTGATTCAGCTATCATTTTTCTTAGATTTATAATGCTGAGGTTCTGAAAAGCAAAAATTTTTGGTTCAGGCT
The DNA here is from genome assembly GCA_015471245.1 of Laticauda colubrina. Lineage (NCBI taxonomy): Eukaryota > Metazoa > Chordata > Lepidosauria > Squamata > Elapidae > Laticauda > Laticauda colubrina. Next base: position 63,460,086 of record BLBF01000002.1, on the reverse strand, counting down.
GTGGATATTAATATGAACATGGCCATATCTCATTTCCCCAGTTATGATAAATCTATCCTATTTCCCTTCCTCTCATTTTCTGCAACAATATCGCTATAATCTTTTGTATTCTTAAGAAGAAGAGATATGATATTTAATCAAAATAAACCGCAAACCTTAATTCTAGACCTCATATTTTTGATATTACAAATATAGAAATTATACTACAGTTCCTCATCTTTGCTCTTTCTCTCTCTTTTTGTTTTTAATTGCCGCTTTACTCACCTTTAATATACCTAAGCTATATTAAAAATGGAAATATCTGGGTTACAGCTATCTCCAGAGGTGGTATTCAGCAGGTTCTGACCAGTTTGGAGAACCGGTAGTGGAAATGTTGAGTAGTTCAGAGAACTGACAAATACCACTTCTGCCTTGAGATTTTACAGTATTCTTCTCCTACCACGGTCACCAAGCCACCCTCACAGAACCTGTTCTGTATGTAAAGTGGATGAATCCAAACCTACCATTCTGATTGGCTAAGGAAAAGACAAGTGGATTGGTTCACTAGGAACCAATTCAAAGAGATACCAAAAAGGCGGCAAATCTAAATAGCTGCCATTGGCTGCAAGCAGGCAAGCCAGCCTGTATAAAAGGGCTGGCCCCGGCTTCAGCCGGCGTTCCGTTACTAACTGTAACAATAAAAGTATTTGTTGTTGGAACCCGGTCTACCTCGTGTGTTTTCCGAACAAAACACTGGCGACGAGGATGGGATCGTCCTGAACGGAACAATACCTGCACGTGGTGATAAAAGCCCAGACTGCAACTAAGATGTCTGGAAACAACGCACCGCCCGCACCCTTCAATCCCAACGAAGAGGATTGGGATTCCTATGCTGATCGCTTCCAAATGTACTTGGAGAGCAACGAAATGGAAGGCATTTCCGAACAACGAAAGAGAGCCGTGTTCCTGACACACTGCGGAACAACCGTCTTTAAAATGGCTAAAGCCCTCGCCAAGCCTCGGGACGTTAAACAATTAACGTGGACAGAATTACAGAGACTCCTGAAAGCACACTACGCCCCGATGGTGTCTAATCTAATAAAGCGACATGAATTCTACCGAAGAGACCAGAGAGAGGGAGAAACCGTTGCCGATTTCGTCGCTGCACTCAGACAAATTGGGGGTGAGTGTGAATTCTCAAACATAGACGAGGCAATGAGAGATCGCGTGGTGTTGGGCCTGAGAGACTCAACCGCACAGAGCAAAATGCTCAACAAGCCCAACATCACCGTTACCGAAGCCATTGCGGAAGCCACCGCCGCGGAAGCTACGAAAAAATCCGCAGTAACATTTAAGAAAATGAACACGCACGGCGATGAAACATCAGCCAAAGAAAAAAAGCATCCTGCCACAACGACCCATTATGAAGAGTCGGGCGAAACAAACGAATCAAGCGAGGAGGACGACGAGGTCCACCGTTTGCTCACAAACAAGAAAGAGCGCGAAAGGAGAAAGTGGCGGGAATGCGCTGGCTGCGGAGGAAACCACCCACGAGCCGAATGCAGATTCCTCGATGCCATCTGCCGACATTGCAGAAAAAGAGGGCACATCGAGAAGGTCTGCAGAAATAAAAAATCTTACAGCCCGACGAGACGCAGAAATTCCCCAACACGAGCCGAGCCAAGTCGAGCCGAAAGAAAATGGCAACAAGAAAAGCGAGCCAATACACACCAAACTGTCATTATCCAAAGCTCCCAGACGGAAAGTGGAAGAAAAATTAAAATCGTCGTAGAAATCGAGGGAAAACACTGCAAAATGGAAGTGGACTCGGGGTCCTTCCTCTCCATGGTATCATGGGACACAATTCAACAGTTAGTCCCAGGTATCAAGACCAAAGACTTGATGAAGCAGCACCTAACCCTCAAAGACTATCAGGGAAACCAAATCCCTGTGATGGGCAAAGGACATTTTCAAGTTGCCTACAAAAACCACATCAAAGTGCTTCCACTGACCATAGTCAACCAAGACAGACCAAGCCTCCTGGGCATCGAGTGGTTCACGCCATTGGGCATCGGGATGACTGGGGTCGATCGAGTGACCACAGCCGGTTGGGAAGACGACCTCGTCAGAGAATTCCACGACGTGTTTGACGGATCACTGGGCAAGTACCGGGGAAACCCTATTTCTTTCAATTTAAACCCCCAAATAGCCCCACGAAGAATAAAAGCCAGGCGAGTTCCTTTTGCACTAAAGGCAAAAATAGAGGAACAGCTGGAAAAATTAGTAGCCCAAGGGGTGTTAGAACCTGTGGACCATGCCAAGTGGGAAACGCCTATCGTCACACCCATTAAACCAGACGGGTCCATCAGAATCTGTGGTGACTATAAGGCTACCCTGAACCACGCATTACAACCAAGCGCATACCTGGTGCCCGTAGTCCAGCATTTGCTCCATTCCCTGGGAAATGGCAAAGTTTTCGCCAAACTCGACTTGGCACAAGCCTATCAGCAACTCCCAGTAGACCCAGAAACAGCAGAAGCGCAGACTATTGTCACCCATAAAGGCGCATTCAAATGCCACCGACTCCAATTTGGAGTGAGCGTAGCCCCTGGCGTCTTCCAGAGTCTAATGGAACGCCTTCTAAATGGCATACAAGGAGTCGTTCCCTATTTCGACGACGTCCTAATCTCGGCCAGAGATGAACCACAATTAAGGAACAGACTAAAAAAGGTTCTGACTAAGTTTAGAGAAGCTGGCCTCAAGGTTAAAAGAGAGAAGTGCTGTCTAGTTAAAAACAACGTCGAATTCCTGGGCTACTCAATAGACGGAGAGGGCATCCACCCCACAGATAAAAAGATTAAGGCGATAAATGACGCGCCTGAACCTAAAAATAAAACGGAACTCCAAGCATTTTTAGGATTAATTAATTTCTATAATGTATTCCTACCAAACAAAGCCACTATAGCAGAACCGCTACACCGCCTGCTAGACAAAAAGGCTACTTGGACTTGGGGTTACAAAGAAAAAAAAGCCTTCCAAAACATTAAAAGACTGCTAACATCAACAAACGTTCTCATCCAATTTAGCGACACTCTGCCATTAATAGTGACCTGCGACGCCTCACCATATGGAGTAGGTGCCGTCCTGAGCCACCAACTACCGGATGGCAGAGAAGCACCCGTCGCATATTATTCTAGGACTCTATCAAAAACTGAGCGGAATTATAGCCAATTGGACAGGGAAGCTCTAGCAATTGTCGCTGGAGTAAAACGTTTCCACGAATATGTATATGGGAGGACTTTTCGAATTATAACGGATCACAAGCCGTTAATGGGGATTTTGGCGGGAAACAAGCCAACACCTAACATACTTTCACCCAGAATGACGAGATGGTCAGAGTTCCTGGCGGCTTATTCCTACACTCTGACACACCGACCAGGGAAACAAATTTCCCATGCGGACGCTTTGAGCAGAGCGCCTTTGCCAACAACCGACGCAGACCCGGCACCAACGATGACAGCGCTACAAATCGAGACATGCCCCGATCTACCCATTTCAGCGTATGATGTCGCAAGAGCCACCGCGAAAGACTCATTGACTGCCCGCGTTCTTAGCTGGGTAGGTAAAGGCTGGCCGGACAATCTAAAAACTGAAAATTCCAAACCTTTCCGGTCCAGACAGACTGAACTTTCCATCCAAAAGGGGTGTTTGTTGTGGGGTGATCAGGTGGTAATCCCTGCTAAACTGCAGCCCAGGGTTCTTAGGCTTTTACATGAAGGGCACCCGGGAATGGTGAAGATGAAAAGCCTCGCCAGGAGTTACGTGTGGTGGCCGGGTATTGATAAGGACATAGAGTATTGGGTAAGCTCATGCCACAAATGCCAAACAATTAGACCATCCCCACCAAAAGCACCCGTTAAGGACTGGGAAACCCCTCGAGGACCGTGGTCAAGAATACACATTGACTTCGCGGGGCCTACCAAGGGGCATACTTTTCTGATTGTCGTTGATGCCTATTCCAATTGGCTTGAAGTAAAAATCATGCCATCAACGACAACAGAAGCCGTAATTAAGCAACTAGACAGCCTGTTTGCCACCCATGGCATACCTGACATTCTCGTTTCAGATAATGGACCACAGCTAACCAGTATACCATTTGAGCAATACCTAGCCTCCCTAGGTATAAGACATGCACTAACCGCGCCGGCTCACCCGGCTGCGAACGGCAGGGCAGAGAGAATGGTCCGGTTTACAAAAGAGGGGTTAGAACGAATGGACGCTGGAGATACACAACAAAAAGTAAACCGGCTGCTCACACTGCAGCACATAACACCTAGTACTATCACAAATAAATCACCAGCAGAACTGCTTATGGGGCGAAAATTAAGATCTCACCTGGATAGGTTACACCCAAATTTCACCCCAGAAAACCCCCCTGACTCCTCAACACGGTTCAGACAATTTGAGACAGACGATTTAGTTTACGCTAAAAATTTCTCCGGGGACCCGGTATGGCTACCCGGGCAAATTACCCAACTTACAGGCCCCAAATCCTACCGGGTAAGATTAGACGATGGGAGGGAATGGAAGCGGCATATAGACCAGCTTCGATCTCGAATTGTGGAAAGAACCACGGACTTAAAAACATTCACAAAAGAACACGGCGAAAGGCAAACCGAGGTGGGGGGGGAAAGGCGAGAAACGAATAAAGAACTTTTTAAAAATAAAACTAACATTCAAAACGACCAAAAAGAGCCAACAAAAGACTCACCGTTTGAAGAGACCCACGAAGAGAGATCTTCGGAAGGGGCCAGCCAAGCCAGCTCGACCTGCCCCGAGGAAACGGGAGGGAGCGGCAGAACCGCCGGCCTAAGAAACTTAGGCAGCGGTAAAATGGCCGACTCACCCTTCCAGACGGTTCCAGAGAGGAGGACGGACGACACAGCAGCCCCATCTGAACCGGTCGAAGTCCTCACTGGAAATGAACCGCGCAGGTCAGGTCGAGCCCGGAAAAGCCCCACCTACCTGCGAGACTACGTCACCACGTAGGACTAAACTAAGGAGGGAGGGGTGTTCTGTATGTAAAGTGGATGAATCCAAACCTACCATTCTGATTGGCTAAGGAAAAGACAAGTGGATTGGTTCACTAGGAACCAATCCAAAGAGATACCAAAAAGGCGGCAAATCTAAATAGCTGCCATTGGCTGCAAGCAGGCAAGCCAGCCTGTATAAAAGGGCTGGCCCCGGCTTCAGCCGGCGTTCCGTTACTAACTGTAACAATAAAAGTATTTGTTGTTGGAACCCGGTCTACCTCGTGTGTTTTCCGAACAAAACAGAACCAGTAGTAAAAAAAAAATTAATCCCACCACATGCTACCTCCCAAACGAGTCAAGTGGTTGAAAATCAAGGCAAATTTATTTTTGAAAGATCATAATTTGGAATGTGGAATTTAAAGGAATACAGCAGAATAAGTTTAGGCTTGTGAAGTGGTGACCGTATACTAGAAATCTGTAAGTAAATCCAACAATAAAGCAAATTTTATTTGTTCTACTGCAGTTGCTGTGACCATGAGAGCCAGTGTGGTGTCATAGACAAGTTTCTAATCTAGAAACAGGGATATTGCACTTATGTTCATTGCTTAGGCAGTGAAGCCAAGCCTTCAGCCTTGATCAGCATTATATACTGCAATAGGAGTGTGTATCAAAAAAAGTTAAGATGGTAACCACAATCATGTAAATCAGGGGTATCAAACTCGTGGCATTACATCATCACGTGATGTATCATGACTTTCCCCCCTTCGCTAAACCAGGGGTAGGCATGGCCAGCATGTGACACATCCAGCCTGTGGGACATGGGTTTGACACCCCTGATTTAAATGAAAGTCTTATTACTATTTTTGCATAAGTCATAATGCAGGTAAAAAAGTGCAAAGCTTCTTGAGTACTATCTTGACTTTTTTTTGTCACCCCATCCCCCAACAACTCTACTCTAACAAGATAGCTGAAAAACAAAACTATTGGCCCATTCCACATTGATGAGCTTTGCTGAAAGAAGATGAATGCAGTGCAAAAGCAAACAAGCTGCCATTCAACAGGACAAAGATAGAGTAAAAATAAAAATTGCTATTTTCCATGTGTCTCTAAACTCTAAATCTATCCAGTTTTTGTACTCCTGCTTTGTTGATGGAGGAAGATGCAAGACATCTGGTAAAGATTAAAATACACCTGAAAAACCATCTGGCAAAGACTTTTTAAATTGTAAATATCTGAATAGAAGCCTAGATCTGATCTGATCTAACTTGTACTATTTTATGGATCCAAGATCCATTTATCATTTCCTCCAAAATATTGGCTTCTTATTAGAAGTCTAACCAATATAAAGCAAAGAATCATCCGTCTGTTAGAATTTAAAAGGTGCTTCTTGTTTCAGACGCTGATAATATATTCATGCTTGCATGGCAAATAGAAAGTTTTAAAAGCTGCACCTGAAAAAGATGCATAAGAGGAGACTGTGTTCTGTCTTTGTCTCAGACACCATATTTTATTTCAACTTTAAAATAGAGGCACCAGCATATTTTCATTTGAAAGCTGTTATTTTTTGCAATCATAAAGTTCAAATGGAGCTCACAAGCCAGTGCTTAAAGGTTTTTTTTCGTCCTGCCTTCCGCCATTTTAACAACCCCCAATGTTCTATTCACTTTTTCAAACATTCTTGTGCCTAGACTGTTCTTTTCCACATTCCTCTTTTCACTTAGTATTTGTTCCCCAAATTCCCCTTTTAATCTGTTCATCTTTGTTCCCTTCTGTTTTGCTCCCTTCTGTTTTGCCTCGAGAGCAGTGAGGAGGCTTAAGTTAGATCTGCTGTCTGGAATCAGATTGCCAAAACCTGAGCAGTCTCCCACAGAGCCTTTTTGCTACAGAACACACCTGCCCCCATAACAGTTGAACAATTCATATAAAAAGAAGAAGAAGAAGAAACAGCAAAGATTATTGCATTGACTATAACAACAGTTTTTGAAAGTCAGCAGGTAGATATGCTTCTTACTCCAAGATCTATTCTAGGAGCAAGGAGGGAGGCAGGAGGGAAGAGACCATTCTCCAGCCAATAGGCCCCAAATAGTCTGGTTGGAAGTAGTTGCGTTAGTGAGAGGCCATTGTGTCTGAATCTTATTGGTAGTGCCTTCAAGTTTTCTTTTTTAGTTCTCCCAGCAGACTTATTTGGCATTACGCTCCCAAGACAAGAGTCTTGATCTACCACTCACCATGGGAGCAGATTTGACTGGAAGAAGAAAAGAATGAAACCTGGAGCTTTGGCCTGGTCTAAAGAAGACTATGGATTAGATATACAGACAACATGGAGACTAAACTAATTTTTTTGCTAAAAGTAATTGTATAGTAGAAAGTCCAAAATTGACAGTTTGTTGTAGTTTTGATTTTTTGGGGTCTTTTTTTCCCCATCAATATAAATTTATCCTCAGTTCTTGTGTAACTGGTTTCAGGATGCCTCAACTGCTTTTTATGCTGAGATCACATTCTTTGAAAAATTGCACAAGAATCAACATGTTAAAAGATCTGGGCTGTCTGGGTTCTTGTCACAAGTTTTCAAGTGTATAGTTCTGAACAATGTTGCTGATAGATTTGCTTTAGCAGTTTATTCAAGGATATTAAGTGAAATATATTGTTGATAGAATCCTTAGTGTATGAACTGTCACATGGAATATCATACAAACACAATTAACTCTTGCTTTTCTGAAAGTATTATTCATCAATGATTTATTACTGCAGTTGATTTTTTTTGTCCTAAACTCCTTAACCTTCCCCCCTCCAATTTATATCTCATCTTTGAAGATATACATTGGTAGAGCTGATAGGCCAGTAAACAAATGAAAGCACCCATCAATCGTCATTGGAGGCCAATGTCTAAAACCAGAAATCAATCTTGATTTTGAACTTTGAAAAATTATTTGCAGCTGTATACTTGAAAATTCAAAATCAACAGAAACTTGGCTACAGAGTAGTTTGAAATGATGATCAATAATTTATACTATTTGCTTTTGAACTTAGCCTTTCACCACTTCATAGAGGAGGAGCAATGCACTAGCTTTCTGTTACTTATATAGTCTGTTTCTTACATTTCTCTTGGATAGTATCAAGATGTCCTGGCTCAGAATCTCTATTTTGATTCATTTTAGCCATGCTAAAAACCTTGAGGAACTGCTAGGAAGAAGTGAATGTTATTGTAATGATTTTTTGCATCATCTGCTAATGAGTTTAGAAGAGATACCTACTGAATTTCATCTGTTATTTATATTGGAAAGATATTCTCCAGAAATACTTTTCTAGGCTATATACTTCATAATTTGTTACTCGATTCTTTGGATCCATTATTCAAAGCTGTGAAACTGCCATAGCCACGGAAAGACTCAGCACTGCTGCTACAAGACTCTTTTGATGTCTTTTAAGCATCCATATCATTTTATCAGGGGTCCCGGGTTCTGTGACAGACTACTAGCTTTTGGTATGGCATGTAATAAGTTAGTCCCATAAGAAGAGGTGCAAATAGATATCATTCACCTGCTGCTTTCCAAAAGAAAACAAGACACCAACCCCCTCCCCCCTTTTCTTTTTAAAAATATATGCTACATATCTAGTGAAAACTAGCCAGACTCAGAGGTGGGATTTTTCCAGTTCGCACTTATTTGCTAGAACCGGTTGTTAATATTCTAAGCAGTTCGGAGAACCGGTTGTTAGAAGAAATTACTGGTCTAATCCTGTAAGAAAGGCAGGAAGAAAACATTCTGGTGTTGCTTACAGAAACTGCCTTTCCGTTAACCCTTATTATATTCTTGGCAGGACTAAACTTCCTGTCTCAGGAACTTCTCTGGAAGTTTTCTTTCCCTCTTTTGCTTGTGTGGAGTGACCATTTAAAGTTACAATGGCACTGAAAAAAGTGACTTATGACCATTTTTCACACTTATGACTGTTGCAGCATCCCCACAGTCATGAGAGGCCAGGCAAAGAGATGCATGCCTCAATGTGAGTGATATTGAGTTGGCCACACCCAGCCAATCACATGACCACCAAGCCATGTCCACCCAGTCACATGACCGCCAAGCCACGCCCACCACCTAAGCCATGCCCACAGAACCGGTTGTTAAAATTTTTGAATCCCACCCCTGGCCAGACTGTTTATTATTTAATTAAAATTTTACAGAGATTCTCAGTCATCCAGGTCATGGTTGTCCCAAAGACACTTTTTCAAGAGGCAACTGGACTTTCTATTTTTTCTTTGAAGATGTTTCTCTTCTTGTCCAAGAAGTTTCTTCAGCGCTATTTAACCAAAGGTTCTTAGAAAAGTGGCTTCAATTTTTTTTTAAAAAAATATTGCTAATCAGATGCATGATGTCAAAGACAGAGCATTTGACTTGATCAGACAGACTCCCCGAAGAGGCTGGATTTCTACTGAAAATACTGCTAAAAAGCAGCAGCTAAAACTTTTATAACAATGCCCAAGTAGGAATCCCAGGTATTCTCCCTCCCTATCTCCAATTATACTCTCAACTTTGAATTTTGAGCACATACTAAACCAAGTTTTAGGCAGTAGGTAGGGAATAATTAGTTTAGTTAGGATGATTATACAGTATTTAAAATCCTAAATGTAAATGTAGTCTTCTCTGATTTCCTATCCTTTACACTTTTACTCTTTTTCCAATCCTTTATTTAATTAATTTAGTTTCATTTATTTAAAAGGGAATTTAATTTCTCCAGAAGCCAAACTGCATCTCTTCACATTAAAGCAATGCCTTTTCTTCAAGACCTGGCAGTATGTAGTGAAGAACCTGGCAATATGTAGTGAAGAATTGTATTTTCCATCATGCCTATTTGCCAAACTGATTAGGGATGTTGCCTGAGGAACAAAGATAGTTTTTTTTGTATGTCTCTAGGATAATACCAGGGAAACTAACTGTGGTCAGACCCAGAACAGCTGATTTTTGTTTTGTAATTTTCTAAAATTACAAAAGCTGAAGAAATGTGTACTTTTAGAGCTCCAAAAATAATTAACGTATTTACTAAAATTAGCTGTTACAATATTGACACAAAAGAAGACCTTATTCTTATCAGTTTAACAACTAAATAACTGATTATTTGGTTTAACTCTAAGGGTCCATAAATTGCCAAACCTTCCGAACAAAACAAACTTGGTCAAATATCTTATCAAAATGGTGTGGTTAATTATGGCATTGTTATTCTTGCTTTTTTCTTTTTTCTTGAGTCTTGTCCAATTTTTGGCGATTGCCTAGCCAAATCCCTGCAGCTTTCTTGGCAAGGTTTTTCAGAAGTGGTTTGCCGTTTTCTTCACAGGGCTAAGAGAAAGTGTCTGGCCCAAGGTAACACAGCTAGTTTGGTACCTAAGGCAGGATTAAGACTCATGGTCTCCCAATGTGTAGCCTAGGGGTGTCAAAATCAAGGCCTAGGGGCCAGATCCAGCCCCCAGGGTGCTTAGATCTGGCCCGTGGGGCCACCCTAACAGCAAAGGATTATCTCATGTCTCGCAATGCCTTCTACAGTCCTCTGCCAGCAAAAACAGAGCTTAGGGGGCCGTGGGGGCCCTGTTTTTGGTTGCAACAACCTCTTGCATCCCTCTCATCCCAAACTGGCTCTCAAACCTTCTAAAGAAAAAAAGCTTGGTAAAATATATTCTTGTCAAAATGGGTTGGTTGGTTATGGCAGTGTTACTATTGCTGCAAACGTCTTAAATTGCTTATTCCAGATAGCTGCAGTTTTGAAATCTTTAACAGCTGTTTTTAATGATTGAAGCTTATCTGCTCAAGTAATTTTCTGTTGCATCAATGCCAATTTTAAGTAGAGTTAATGGGCATCTTAGTGAAGTGCATGTTTTGAAAACATCTGTGGAATTGGCACAAACTCCCTTGGAACCTATGATGGTGTGATTTGAGTTATGCCACTTTCAAATATTGTGGGGTGACTTTCCCAGTTATAATTCACTATAAGCTTACTAGGAAAATGAATGCTGAGAGATATTGTGAGTCACTGTTAATCTGGTCATAGATTTTTCAGGTCTTGTCTATTTTGGTCCTAATTGCAGAGTCAAGGGAGGGTGCATCTGGAGCACATACTTATTTCTGAAATGGAGTCCATTTAAATGGGTTGGATTCAGATAGACAGACTTGAGACCAGTTAATCTAAACATATGAGAAAAGTCTAATGTCCAGTACTCTCCTAAGAAACCTGAGCCCCAGGATTTCTACAGTTTCTCACACTCAGAAGAAACTATATGCCAGCACTACATCCCTGGGTGGCAAGAAATTTCTTTAGCCAGTATCCAGAATCATTAGAAGGATGTTCCAAGATAACACAGCACTACTGTGATGCAGTGTTTTTTTAAACCTCTATTTATATGGGCTATATAAGTTTATAGCAATGTTGCTCCAACAGATCCTACAGAATTTCTACAAGACGACAACACATCTGACATATTAGTTGTTTCTTTAAAATTCAGTTTCACCAAGTAACCTTTCTTCCATATTCACAAGAATCCATTCACTTCTTGGATTAATTGATAATCACCATTCCTAAATCTAATCCTTTTAGGAATGAATTCCTCAGAAGTATGTACTGCAAGATATACTTTTATGTTCTTGGTGTACTGAATAATTAAATTGAACAATTATAGATGTATATTCATGTTGATTGAAAATTATTAAAGTCCAAGACAGGTGAGGGGCATCAGGTTGAAGGAAGATTTTGGTCAGACATACCATCAGTCTTCAGCTCTAAAGTGCTTATGCTTTTTTTCTGAAATTGCACAGTTGCTTTAATAAATTGCAGACAGGCGCTATATTTTCTGCTCAGTGTACTTGGAAGCAGGGGTGGGTTTCTACTGGTTCTTCCCACCTCTGTAGAACCGGTAGCTCTGAAGAGCAGCATGTGTTTTTGCCCACCAGCCCACCCGGGCTCTTACCTGATCTTTATTTCTTGATTTTCAATTTCAGCTGCCGAACAAGCCACAGCTGCAGTTAAAAAAAACAAGAAAAGAGAGCTGTTTCAAAGGCTGCTTCTGGGCAGGCAGCATGCTAATGATGTGCTAATGATGTGCTAATTGCGAGGCTCACAGCAGGGAAACTGGTAAATCCCAAACCCTACTTAACCCTTTCATATCCCACCCCTGCTTGGAAGCATCCTTTTGGAACCAAATCTGAACTGGGAAGTGAAGTCCATAAATCTCAAAGTTGCCATTGAGAATTGCTAGCTGGGGGTAAATATTATAGGTTTCTATATTCCCAAGTAGAGATCAATACCTAGTTGTAACAATTGAATCAGGTGAGAATGCTAATATTTAATATTAAGCTAATATTTAAATAAAAATTAGAGGATTTTTAAAAATAGTTTTAATGTGAGAAAAAAATGAATAATAGGATTTTTATTGAGCTGTATATCAAAGGAAAAGACACAATCAAATGATTTATTGAGCATATGTTGCTTCTTGTTTTGTCCTGGAATTCTCTCACCCTCTATGAAATATGCTAGAGTTTTAATATTGTTCATGTTATTCCAATAATTACTTTATCTCAGGCTACCAGTATAACAAATTATGTAATTCCAGGTTCCTTTACCTATTATCAGAATAACAAAGTTGGAAGGGACCTTGGAGGTCTTCTAGTCTAACCCTCTGCTCCAGCAGGAAACCTTATACTGTTTCAGATAAATGACTGTTCAATCTCTTCTTAAAAACCTCTAGTCTTGGATCACCCACAACTTCTAGAGGCAAGTTGTTCCACTGATTAACTATTCTCAGTGTCAGGAAATTTCTCCTTCGCTCTAGGTTGCTTCCTTGATTAGTTTCCATGCATTGCTTCTTGTCAACAGAAAATTTAATATGAATCTTATTTTAGGATTCAGGTTGAATTTGCTATTTGTATTTTCAGTGTTTAGATTTGTACAATATAATATAACCCAGATATGCTGTATATATGTTATCTGTACAATAAATATTTGGATATTACAAAAAAAAAATCTTTTCAGAAAGGAAGAAAATGTGACAAAGAATTTAGTAGTGGAATGGATGAGAAATTTGTCTATATTTTCCATTATTTTCAATGACATCTTCTACATTGACTGCATTAACTATAAACCTCAGGGGGAGAAAAATTGAGCCTACCACATTAATGCTGAACAAAATGAATCCATATCTGATATTTGTGTGGTTAAAAGGTGCATACAAAATCAGGCTTCAAAAATGTGCTTTTTAAACCTATTTTTTTTTCTAGTTTAAACCATTTTTCTGTTTCTATTTACTCAGATATGCTTCACTATTGTGTAACAGTTTGAAAACTTCCTGCAAGACAGAATTTAGTGCTTTGCAGAGCTATATTTTAAATTAAATATGAAATGGAATCTCTTGTGAGATTTAAAACTGCATAATTTCACTTTATGAGTTCTGTACCAAAGCACTTCAGCTTGGAGCAACAGCCGAATCAACAAGTATCCTAAGAGGCTATTTGCAATGCTTAACAAGGAGTAAGTAATAAAATAGAATTGTATTTTTTTCTTAATCAGGCTGCTGATTGCTCTGATTGAACTAAGAGCTGAAACTGGACTCTGAGGGGAGAAAAACAGCTTTATTTATTTACACACATAATAGGAAAAATGATCTAAAGATCCATGAAATCAAAGTTTGATTATATTCTATTCCAGGAGTCACCAACCTTTTGGACCTCAGGGACCACCAAACTCATAATTTTAGATCCCAGGGACCAATAACTGGTTCTGTGGGCATGGCCTGATTTGTGGGTGTGGCTTGGTGGTCATGGGACTGGCTGGGCATGGCTTGTTTATATAAATATTTATATAAATATTGATTTTTTTTATAAAAAAGAGCAACTTTTATCCAAAATCAGGCAAAGCAGGCAGGCAGATTGAGATGCTCACAGAATCACAGATTCATTCAGAAATCTATCTATCTACCATTGACTAGCTCAGTCTGTCACATAATACTTGCTTGCAAGCAAACTCATAAAATTTGCTAGCAAGCAAATTCAGAAAGTTAACTCAAAACATACCATGTATGTAAATATTGATTTTTTTTTATATTAAAAAAAGCAACTTTTGTCCAAAATCAGGCAAAGCAGGCAGATTGAATTGCTCACAGAATCATCAGTGATCTATCTATCTGCCATCGGCTTGATCAGTCATTCAAATTTGCTTGCCTTGAGTCTGCACTGAATTTGCTTGCAAGCAAACTTTCAGTCCTTTGGGAGGTTCTGCTGTGCTTAGCTAGAAAGCAGGAAAACCAACCATTTCCTGATTCCTAGTTAATCTAAATCTCCCAACACAGCAGAAAGATGATGGTGTGAAAAAGGAAAAATAGCAACTTAGCAGACAAGTTCTCCGAGTAAGGAGTGAGGGAGGGTTCCCGTGGGCCATGTGGGCTGAGCAGCCTTGTGTTTCTGCGAAGCCTGGATTAATTGCTTTGGGGGGGTGCTCTGGGGGTAAGATTTCTCTGTGGCCCACCAAAATTTTCTCATGGCCTACCAGTGGGCCGTGGCTCACCGGTTGGCGACCGCTGTTCTGTTCCACCAGTTCTGCAGAGGAAATAAAATAATTCATATTGCAATAACATAATTAAGAAAAATAGCTTAATTTATATTGTGATGTAAAGTTATAATTATTTCATAAATGATTTTTTTTTCTTGCATTTTCATACTTTAGCTGTGTTCTTCCTCTATAGCTGATTTTTCTAAACTTTGGTCATTTTTTCAGGTTATTCCATTCATTCAACTTAAATGGACTCTGGAGAATGGTAGAGTACAGGAAGGTCTGGAAGAACGTTGTCCATGGGGTCGCGATGGGTTGGACACGACTTTGCAAATAACAACAACCATTAATTGAATGTTTGTAAGAAATGGGATCTGATGTTTTACTGGACATTTAAGCAATTTAGAATATCTTAGAATAATTTATTATTACCAGAAAGGCTGTTGTTTGTGATTCATATCTCTAATTCTGTCTCAGTTAATAGCACTGTAAATAGATGGTTAGAAATCTTCATAAAACTTTGGGGAACAATAACTTTTCCTCTTTCAAGGATTGCAATATAAATGGGGATGCAGTGGCTCAGTGTCTAAGACTCTGAGCTTGTTGATCAGAAAGGTTGGCAGTTCAGCGGTTTGAATCCCTAGCACCACATAATGGAGTGAGCTCTCGTTACTTGTCCCAGCTTCTGCCAATCTAGTAGTTCGAAAGCATGTAAAAATGGTGGGAAAGTAACAGCGTTCCATGCATCTTTGGCATTTAGTCATGCTGGCCACATGACCATGGAGATGTCTTCAGATAGTGCTGGCTCTTTGGCTTTGTGATGAAGATGAGCACTGCCCCCTAGAGCTGAAAACAACTAGCACATATGTGCGAGGGGAACCTTATCTTTACGTTTTATGTAAATGGGGATTAAATATTAGATGAAGAGATTGAGGTAAGGTTTAAGATAACAATTAATTGATAGGTAAAAGGGTAAAAGGAATAGTTGTTTTTTTAAAATTCCTTGTTTATCTCTGATTTTCTATGTCTGCTCTTTTTGTATTGTATATTTTCTTATGTTAAAATTTTCTAATAAAAAGGACCCCTGCTTTTATATGTATAAACAGATCAGTTTGATGTTGAGAAAGAATGGTATGGTGTGGTGTGGTGTGGTGTGGTGTGGTGTGGTGTGGTGTGGTGTGGTGTGGTGTGGTATGGTATGGTATGGCATGGTATAGCATGGCATAGCATAGCATAGCATAGCATAGCATAGCATAGCATAGCATAGCATAGCATGGCATAGAACACTTTATTGGCCAAGTGTGATCGCACACATAAGGAATTTGTCATTGGTGCATAAACTCTTCAAGTACATACAAAGCAATATAATAATGATAGCAATAAGAGAAGATAGTAGAAAAGATGAGAGAAGAATAATAGTAATAGAGCAATACTACATGGGTAAATATCCTTAGATATAAGACAGTGCTATGGAAATTATTTGTTCAGCAAAGTGAAAGGAAAAAAAGTATCTCTGTGTCTAGTTGTTTTGGCACGCAATGCTCTGTAATAGCATCCTGAGTTGAGGAGTTGAAATAGTTTATGTCCAGGATGAGGGATCTGTAGATATTTTCTCAGCTCTCTTTCTGGCCCATGCAGTATACAGGTCTTAAATAAGGCACATTGGTTGCAATTGTTTGCAATGATTCCTATCATCCCAGTGCCCAAGAAACCTTCCATCAAGGAGCAGATTGACTACAGACCGTTTGCTCTGATATCTGTAGTTATGAAAATTTTGACAAGTTAGTGCTGGCCTGCCCAAAAATCATCACAAATCCACTGCTTGTCACATTACAGAATGCCTTATGCCACCAGACTTGAAATTCTAGACTTAGAAAACCTAGAATTACATCGCCTTCGGTCCAATCTAAGTATAGTATATAAAGACCATGTCATACTGCACCAACAGATGGAAAGAGGATGTAAAACGGAGAGAAACACTTGCCATCCGTTGGTTAACGCGGTGCATCCATTCTGTACTCACTGCGTCCGTTTTTCTTCCTCTCTATCCGTCCAGCATCGGTCGACTGAGGTTCCATCCGCTCAAAAAGTTTTGAGCTGCTCAAAACTTTTTGAGCGGAAAATGTATCCAACACGTCCGTTCTGCATCCGCAACGCATACAGGGAACATCCGTTCTGCATCCGTCGTCATCCGTTACACGTCCGCTACATCTGCTAGACATCCACTGTGCATCCGCGCAACTCAAATCCGCTCCAGTGGAAAGCGGACACAGGGAGGAAGCGAAACGGACGCGGAACGGACGCGCAGCGTTAGTAGCATGGACGGAGAAAGGATGAAAGTGGATGCAGCTCGCATACAAAGCATTTAAAACGGAAAAAACATTCGCAGAGGGGACCTATCTCGGATATTAGGGATGTCTAGAGGATGCCTAGAGGATGCAAAAGGACACATAGGGGAAAACCTATATTGCCTATAAAAAGGGGGAGCAACTCACTTGGATCTCACTTCCAGTCCAGCAGCCCTACTGTGCAGACCTCTGCAGCCTTCATCTGACTCTTGCTCTTCCACAGCATCCATTGATGTCCACCATGGATCGTAACACACTCCTTTTGGTAGCCACCATCGTTCTGCAACAGTGGGAAGCCATCTACAGGCTCTTTCAACTGTTCTACGGGAAGGAAAGGAGGCGGCCAAGAAGCATCTGGGTCCGAAGATGGATCGGGAGAAGAGCAGAGTACGGACTGTACAACAAGCTGATGGTGGAGCTGAGGAACAAAGACCCTCATGCATTCCAGAACTTCATGAGGATGCCTCCAGCCATGTTTGACGAAGTTGTGGAGCGGCTGACACCCAGGTTGACCAAGCAGAGCACCAACTTCCGGCCCAGCCTGGACCCTGGGCTCAAGGTGGCACTCACTCTGCGCCACTTGGCCTCAGGGACCACCTACAGGAGCATGCAGTACGGCTGGAGGGTGCCACACAACACCATCAGCATTGTGGTCAGAGAAGTGGTGCAGGCCATCATCGAAGAATACCTGGAGGAGCTCCTCCAGTGCCCCTCCACTGAAGAAGGATGGAAGAAAGTTGCAGAGCAGTGGTATCAGAGGTGGAACTTCCCCCACACCGTTGGAGCCATAGATGGGAAGCACGTGGCCTGCAAAGCTCCAGCCAAGTCGGGGTCCACTTATTTCAATTACAAGGGCTTCTTCAGCATCATCCTCTTCGCCATCGTCGATGCTGACTACAAGTTCATGTACATCAATGCTTCAGGCAGCGGCTCATGTTCAGATGCCCAGGTATACAACACCAGTGACCTCAAGGAGGGGCTGGAATGTAACCTCATCATAGGCTTCCCAGATCCAGACCCCCTGCCCAACGACACGCAAGAAGTGCCCTACTTCATCATGGGGGATGATGCCTTCTCCCTCAAAACCTACCTCATGAAGCCCTACACTTCAAGACACCTCACCCGTGAAGAGAGGATCTTCAACTACAGGCTGTCCAGGACAAGGCGGGTGGTGGAGAACACCTTTGGCATCCTGGCCAACAGGTTCCAGGTATTTCTCACCACCATGCAGCATTGCCCAGAGACCGTGAGGAGGATTGTGGAAGCTTGCTGCATCCTGCACAATCTCATGCGCACCCGCTACCCAGTCTTGCAGAACAGGCTCGTGGACCTCCAGCAAGGCAATGGGGACATGGAGCCTGGGGAATGGAGGCAAGGGCAAAACCTGATAGACACTGAGGATGTGCAAGGCCCCAACAGAGCCTCACGTGAAGGGAAGAAGCAGCGCAACCTCCTGAGACACTGGTGCAACTCTCCAGCTGGAGCAGTGGAGTGGCAAGACAGGATGATAGATGATTAATGGATGCTTCCTTCAGCCTGTCTCATCACACTGATGAGATTGTGCCATGTATGTTGGGTGGGCCTACAATGAACAGGGCATTTAATAAAGAGTTGTGTTTATGTTCAAATGTGTGGATCAATGCTTACATTGTTTTTGATAATGAAGGGCCAAAGGTGTGGCACCTGGGGGGTGGACCATACAGTCCCACTATGCTTGCACTGGAGCTTTATCTATCCCACAGCTATTACCCATACCAAAGGTATCCCTGCCCATCCCATTGCTATCTTAACCCATTCCAAAGGTATCCCTGCCCATCCCACTGCTATCCTTATCCATCCCAAAGGTATCCCTGCCCATCCCACTGCTATCTTAACCCATCCCACAAGCATCCAAAGGCTTAAACCATTTCTAAAAGTTTCCACCAAGACTTTATTAAAAAAAATAAATGAAGCAAGTGTGTGAAGCAAAGATAATCTTTATTAATAACAAGCTGTAAAAGAAAAATGACCCAAGTCAAGTGTCCAAATAAAGTCAACAGGTAGCCACCCAGTCTCTGGTACTCTTCTCGGTCACTCGGAGGTGTGCCCAGTCTCAGGGGTGAAGAGTCCAGGTGCTGTGGAGGTGGGTGGTGCTGGAGTGCTGGTCTGTATCGTCATTGGGGTGCCTGGCCCCGAGAGGGCAACGGGACGGTGTGTTGAGGAAGCTCTCAGACAGCTGGCTCAGCCCCGTGATGTTGAGAGCCCCTTCCTCCATGCCATGGGGTGTCAGCCCCAGTACTGATGACAGATGTACTGAGGCCGGGCTTGGCTGTGGGGTGGAGGAAGGAGCAGTGTAGTGGGGCTGTCTGGTCTGCAGCTGGGTGAGGACTCGTGTCGGTGGCATCGGTGGTGTGGGTGCCATCGGTGGCGTCGATGGCATCTGTGGCGTGGGTGGCATCAGTGGCATCAGTGGAACCGGTGGCAACGGTGGCTTCCGATGAATATGTGCCTGGACTGGGAAGGGCTCCTTGTGCTGCTGGACCTCCTGGTAGCCATAGCCTTGGTAGGTGAGGGCCTGTGGAAAGCCTTGGAATGGGTGTGACATCACCTGGGGTGGAGGAGCAGACCTGGACTGGGTGGGAGCAGGTTCATCTGGGTCTGTAGGATTGTGAAGCAGGTCAGTGATCCTGTCCTTCACCACCTGGTACTGGGGTTCCGCCATGTGCATGAGTGAGGAAGGGCATAGGTGAGGAAGGGCTTACGGTGACATAGGTGAGGAAGGGCTTATGGTTGGAGGATGAGGAGTCGGTGTGTACCAGCTGAGAGAGGAGATCTACGCTGCTCCTGATGGTGTCTCTTATCTCCAGCAGGACAGTGTGGCTCTGCCCCTCCGGTTTGCCTCTCTGCCTTTCTGTGGAGGTGGAGCTGGGGGTGGATGCGGGTTGAACTGTGGTGGAAGTGCCGTCTCCTTTCTCCCACTGCGTCAGGGGGTCCTCCACATGCTCCGCCACGGGTACTACAGCTGTCGGGGGAGTTCTCCGTCATGGCACGCTCCACAGATACCTGCCTGGAGACAGGAGCTGACTCTCTGCCGGAAGAGGACTGGCTCTCAGCAGGCTGCCTGAGAGAGAGGGTTGTGAGAGGGGCTGCTCCTCGGTGGCGGATCTCACCCTCCAGGAAGCTGCACTTGGCCATGACATAGGTCTTTCTGTCCGTCAGAGTGACCACGGCCTGGCCAGATTTCTCGAGGTGCAGCTTCCCATACCAGGTGTGCATGTGCTTCCACCAGCCGAGGAGCACCTCCAAAGTGTAGCCCAGGCTCTCCGCCTTCTCTCTCCAAGCAGCCTGCTTCCTTTTGGTGTCCCTATAGAGCCTGTGTCCCTATAGAGCCTGTGTCCCTTCCGCCACAGATACTCATTCTCTCTCAGCCACTCCAGCACCTCATCCTCATGTTCCTCTTCGATGTTGTATTGCCTCTTCTCCCATTCTCACGTATGCCTCTTCCTCCCTTTGGCAGGACCACATGGGCCCTCATCAGAGGGACTTCCAGGTTGTAGGGGCTGCTCCTCCACACCACCACCAGCAGCAGCAGCAGCAAAAGCAGGACCAGCAGGACCAGCAGGACCAGGATCATCAGCAGCAGAGTAAGCACCAGCAGCACCAGCAGCACCAGAAGGACCAGGATCATCATCAGCAGAGTAAGCACCAGCAGCACCAGCAGGACCAGGAGCATGAGCAGGACTAGCAGGACCAGGAGCACCAGCAGGACCAGGAGCACCAGCAGGACCAGGAGCACCAGCAGGACCAGCAGGAGGAGGAGCAGCGCCAGCAGAGTAAGCCCCAGCAGAAGCACCAGGAGCAGTGCCAGCAGAGTAAGCACCAGCAGAAGCACCACCACCAGCAGCATCTTCAGCAGAGTAAGCACCAGCAGAAGCACCAACGCCAGAAGCATCATCATCAGCTCCTCCAGAAGCAGAAGCAGCAGAAGCCCCAGCCCCAGAAGAGCGAGTCCGTGCTGCAGAAGCCCCAGCATAAGCAGAGTGAGGGCCAAGGGGTGGGAGGGTGGTCCGGTCCCTCTTGCCAGGGCTGGCAGCAGATGGCTGAGGCTTTCTCTTCTTCCCCATGGTTGTGGGGTTGCTGGCTGGCAGGCAGGCTGGCAGGCAGGCTGGCTGGCAGGCAGGCAGGCTGCAAATGTGTCTGGAAGCAGGTCTTTCCTCTGAATGGTGACCTGCTTGGGAGCTGCTTCCCTTTATATCTGCGGGGCTGATGCAATGCATCCTCCCCGCATGCGCAGTGAACGCTAGGCATCTGCTAGGCATCTGCTAGGCTTCCGCTCTGCATCTGCTTCATCCGCTCGGCATCCGCTGTGCATCCGCTTCACCCGCTCGGCATCCGCTCTGCATCCGCTCTTTCCGTTCCGCGTCCGCTTTGCTGTGCTCCCCCGGAAGCCTTGTGGATGTGCCATCCGCTCCCATCCTCTTCCATCCGCTAGGCTTCCGTGGAGCATCCGCTTTCCAGCCACCCTACGTCCTCCCCCCGTCCGTTCCTTTCCGTGTTGTCCACTCTGGTTATGCAAATTTTTGCCCCTTTTGAGAGCAGATAACAATGGATGGAACATTTTTCTCGTCCGCTGTGTCCTTTTTACAAACGTTTTGCATCCGTCGGCCAGTGTGACAGGGCCTTAAAATCATACATTGCAATGTCCTACCTGTCGATGAATACTCCAGCTTCAACCATAACAATATAAGGGCACACAATAGATACAAACTCAAGGTTAACCACACCAAACTTGATTGCAGGAAATATGACTTCAGTAACAGAGTGGTCATTATCTGGAATACTCTAAGTGACTCTGTGGTTTCTTCCCCAAACTCCAAAAACTTTAACCTTAGACTGTCAACTATTGACCTCACCCTTTCCTAAGAGGTCTGTAGGGGGAGTGCATAAGTGCACCAATGTGCCTACTGTCCCTATCCTCTTGTTTCTTTTTATTTTTCTTATATGTATCCATTTCATGTTTTCAAAGCTATGTTTGTACTTATACCTATTATTTTGTAAGCAATTGACAAATAAATAACAATAAATAAAATAGATTGGCTGATGATGCTATTCATATGGAACTGCACTACATCTTGCAACATCTTGAACCCCCAAGAATTTATGCAAGTGTTCTTTTTGTAGACTTTTTGGGTGTTTGAAGCAAGAAGGAACATAACACATCTCCAGTGATTTATTAAAGATGCGGGTGAAGATAGGCGCCACATGATCAGCACAGACTTTCAAGGAAGGAGTTACTGCAGTTACTCCATACTGGGCCTGGTGCTTTTCCAATCTGTTGTTCTGTTAGGTTAAGTTTGGTTTATTTCCTCTACATTTGTCAACATTTGATTGAAATCAGGATTTTCCTGATTTCTAGCAATCTATTTATATAAAAAATAAAAGGGGTATAGCTAGGAAGTCATTATGTTACCACCTTAATATCATAGTAGGAATTTGTTTCCTGGTTTAGTTATAAATATTATTTTTATTTAGGTCTGCAAGACATACTTGGATAATGATGACAAGAGCATTTAAATTTGATCCTAACTCTCTTGAGAAACTGAGATTATGGGGCTGAGTCTAGCTTGAGACTTCTCATGCATTTTAATTCTGGAATTAATGGGCAAATGTGGCATCAGTGCTTTGGATCAGCTTATTGTTAACCAGCCATCAAAAGTTAATTTTTAGAAAAAGAATTTAGATTTCCTGAAGCAGCTGAGGATCAATATATTAGAATTAAATATATTAATTTAATCAGTTAAAACAACTTGCATTTATAATTTGGATTAATGCATTAGTAGCATCTGAAACTTCCAATTCTACAATTATTTTTTAATCTGCGATGGAAAAAATGTATCAGGATAGACAAACTAAACATGCAAGCAATTTGGGAGAAAGAATCAGGATATCATGTTTCAACAAGCCAAAGGGTTAGAGTTTTAGAGAATGTTATAATACCTCAAGAAGCCATTAATTCAATAAAAGATTATTTTATGCATTTATTAAACACCCTAGATGATATGTAATAGCTGGGTTCCAATCTCTGCAGGTGGAATCAGAGATATTTGGGAGGAAAAGATTACCTGTTCTATAGTGACATGTATTATTAGGAAAGTGTTGGAAAAATAAATAAGGATTAAAGAGCTGCAAATGATATTACCTTATATTATGAAACTTTGAAACTTTTTGGATTTATCATGCATGGACTGCAGCTTATAAAATTGTTTCACTTTGCTTGAAAGAACCTTAAAAGTTCTTTTTAAAGCTCTATTTTAAAGCTCTATTTTCTTATGTCTTTTATCAACGTTGATGAGGAAGACCTGATTAATATTACTGTGTATGATCGTATTAAATGTTTTTAAAAGATTCTCCTTTCAATTTTGTCTTCTCTTTTTTTAGAGTTTGTTGATATATTTTTATTTCCTTTAAAAAAATTTTATTTAAAAATTTTATTTAACTTTCTTCCTTTCCTCCCTCCCTCCTCATAGATTAAAAAACAAACTATTATAAAGAGTTTTAATAATACTTTTTGCTACTTTTTAGTAGTTATCTATATTTTATAGCTCAGATCCAACAGCCTTTTTATCAAGTAATTTGATATAAGATTTTGGTCTTAGCCTTTTTATTAAAAAGGAGAATATAATCAAATATTGCAAATCAGTAATAATCACCAAAACACTGAATTTTTAAGGCTTTGTACTGCCATTGATTAAATTTATCATTAGTATGATTCCAACCTTTCCTTTTTCACTGCTTTTGTGAATAGTGAAATTTGTCAGTTTTAATGAAGAAGGTAATTTGCACTTGAGACCATGTGCTGGTTGATTGGTTTCACAAATAATTATTTTGCAGCTTTATAACTGGTAATAAATATCAAAAGATTGGGAATTTTTTCAGCAAAGATCTTCAGGAGAATAAATTGTTGGTAAAGGAAGGGACAAGCATTATCTAAGTAGAAATCTGTTTCTGTATGTTCAATGCTAAAAATATGGTCATTATCAAGGATTACTTTAATAAGAAAAATACAGTTTCAATAAGTTTTCAGTACAGTTTTCTGCCAGTATTTAAGTATTCCATAACAATGATAAAAGTTCTGGAAAAATGTTAAAAGATATTAGAAAATGTGTACAGCAAATAAGATATCTAAGTTTTTCTTTTCCTGTCAAATGATTCTTGTGAAAGACTAAATCCTTATTTAGCCTATGACCTCCATGTTTTTAAAAGTCATAGTTGGCTTCCAGCCTCAGCTTCTGCAACACAAGGCCAAGCATATTTGCATCTACAATCTTTAAAATAAATATGGATGCTCGAAGAGAAATGGATCTCTTTATGGAGGGAAAGGTGATGTAACAAAAACAAAGCATTTCAGAAATCCATTTCTTAGTTAAACTGATCCAGGAAATGATCAAATGATCTATTTATAAGAGTTATCATCTGGGTTGTCTTGTGACTACTCAACAGTGAAATCAAAGCTCTGCATTGTTCAAAAAGTAGCTGAATATATCCTAATAATGGACATTTTTGAGAATGTTTCATTAGGGAGATGGTTAGATCAGATTGACTCAACTTTGAATTCTCTTGATAATAGCCTGAGAAACTGTGGGGAAACTAAATCCATAATAATATTAGGCTAAAATAACAATTGGGAGTTTTTGTTTCCTCCAAGCAAACATTAATAGTTTAACAAATTAGCATGGGAACCAGATATATTTTGGCTCCTTGTTTTTAATTAGATATTTTTGTGAAACAGCCCTCAACCCTTTGGGCATCAGGAATCAGTTTCAGGGAAAACAATTTTTTCACGGACTGAGGGAGATGGTTTTGGTTTCGCTCACTTGCCCACCACACACTTTGAACTGTGAGGCATGATTCCTATCAAGCCATGGACTGGTACTAATCTGTGTCCTGGGGTTTGAGGACCCTTGTCTTTAGGATTTTGTTTCTTGGTTTTATTATTAGCTGGTTAACTATCTTGGCTGTTGTATTTATATTTGGGATGTTTTTACCATTTTATTATTGTGGTTGTTTTAACCGTACGTAGTATTAGAATTGTAAGCTGCTCAGAGTCACTTGATTGAGATGGGTGGCTATAAAATTGAATAAATAAATAAACAAATATAGCAATAATAATCTCCATTTTTTCAATGCAAAGATAGGAATAGGATACAGCAATCTCCCTCTCAGGTTAAACACATACTTAAAATACCATTATACAAATATTCAGCATTCGCAACATACATTCATAATATATTTGTCCAGGGGTGGAATTCTACCAGTTCGCACCTATTCGCTAGAACTGGTTGTTAACATTCTAAACAGTTCAGAGAACCAGTTGTTAGAATAAATTACTGGCCTAATCCTGTAAGGAAGGCAGGCAGGAAACATTCTGGTGTTGCTTCCAGAAACTGCCTCTCCGTTAACCCTTATTACATTCTTGGCAGCACTAGACTTCCTGTCTTAGTAACTTCTCTGGAGTTTTTTCCCCCTCCTTTCCTGGTACTTTGGTTGTGTGGAGTGACCATTCAAAGTTACAATGGCACTGAAAAAAGTGACTTATGACCGTTTTTCACACTTACGACTGTTGCAGCATCTCCACAGTCATGAGAGGCCAGGCGAGGAAATGCGTGCCTCGATGTGAATGATATTGAGTTGGCCACACCCAGCCAATAACATGACCACCAAGCCACACCCACCAACCAAGCCATGCCCACAGAACCGGTTGTTAAAAAATTTGAATCCCACCCCTGTATTTGTCTCTTAATTTTAATCTAACATGTAGTATATTGTCATGTATGAATAACCATGTTATAAATCTACAATATTTCTTCAGTCAAATCAAATCTAATCCTCAAAACTCAAAGTCAAAATTTGATTTTTCTCTTTGTCTTGTAAGGTCTAATAATTTAATCAAATTATTGCTTGATTACATTTTTAAAATACTATTTGAAATACTGTAGTTGTTAATTTTAAAAAAATACTGTTTTTAAAATACTATTAAAAAGAGCCAGTCTGCCATTCAATTTAATAAAGAGATATTTCAGATACAGAACTGGAGCCAAAAGCTCACTTGTTCTCCAGGCCCAACACTAAGCTCAGCAGCTTCATTCTACCTAAAACTATTCTTTTGTGCACTTGATAAATAAAAATAACCCAGGGTGAGTTTATCTAGACATTCTATTTTTATCCTACAATTTACATTGCGCTTGCCTTTGTCTCGTATTAATAATGTAGTGTATTAAAGTCTCCAAATTGTGGTTCTGCTTTTGTTGGGACTGCTTAGGAAGCTTGTTTTACATTGTACTTGCTTGCATGTGTAAAAAATTATGTTGCATTTTCAACTGATTTGCTTCATTTAAGTGAGCTTATTTTCGGGCACAACAATAATTATGTAGTTAATCATGTCACAAAAATGGTAGAATGTCCAATATCTGTTGTTTCATTATCACTCAAAGCTTCAGAATAGAATAATTCACAAGTGCTGAGCTTGGTTTGAGAACATAAAACTTAAACAACTATTTATAAGAAGGAATATTATCCTTATTATGATCAGTCACTATTGCGAATCCTTCAAATACACCTCTGAGATTTATATCTTGAAGGACATGTATGCAAAATAGAATTCACAATTTTACACAGTCATGCACCATAGTGTAAATAGCCTGAAAAATCCACATTGTATTGGGATTTCTCTGACATACTTTGTTTTACATTGTCTAATCAAGAGTACTGGAAGAGTTACACATTGGATATCTAGCAATAGTAGAGATGGAGGCCATAACTCATTGTTTTGCTTGGTGACTGTGGTAGAGATGGTTTGTTGGCTGATATAGACCAACAAAACAATTTTCAGTGAGTTGCTCGGATTGCCAAATCCTCCCTTTTAGGGATAATCTTTTAGTTGTGCTGGATGCATATTCAAAATGGCCAGAAGTTTTCCCAAGAAGTGTAATAATAACTATGCATACCATAGATCTGTTGAGACATCTGTGTTTGAGTACAGATACTCTGGAATAGTTAGTAAAGAGCAGTGACCATGATTTGCAGCTGAGAATTTTTAGATTTTTCCTAGAAAAAAGTGAAATCAGATATATAATACCAACACCATGTCACCCAGCTACAATAGATTGGGTAAAATAGTTGTTCAAGAGTTGAAGAATCAAGATCAATGTTCAGAGAAAAAATGACTTTGCAAAAAAGGATGTAATTTTTCTATTTGCATCTTACAATTCAGTGTATGCAACAACACATGAAATGCCAACAATATTGTTCTGAGATAAAATGTAATATAAAAAAAAGTGTTCAGGACAAATAGCTGAAATCATTCTAGCAATGGAAAAGCATTGTGTAACACTGACATAGTCATGGTTAGAAGATTCAGTACAGCGAACAGCAAAAAAATACTACAGTACTTTAATGTATTTTGTTTAATCAACAGAAAATGCTCAACACACTGTTTTGAATTTTCATTTAAAGTGAATTAAAAATCAAATGAAATAAAAAATCAAAATGGCTACAAACTTTAGAATGTTCTGGTGACTACATTCAAGGCTTTCTATTTATAACTTTTATATTGTCAACAGTAATAAATGTGAAACAAGCAATCCTTAAGGGTAGAGTAGCACTGTAACAGTTCAGTAAAACTATTTCAGTTTGGTTAAAGCTTTCCCAATGTTTTTCTTTTCTGGTTAAATATAAATTTGTTGAAGTGTACTAAAAGAATTATTGATTCTATAACATTACTTGAAGGCAAACCTATAATGGCTTTCCGTAAAATATGCTGAATGTCTTGAGTAATGCATTTTGCTTGTGCTTCACCACAATATGTCAATTTTTGTGCATAGTTTGAGTTGAACATAACAAGATATTCAGATAAATCCAGGTTTTTGAGACATATTTGTAGATGCTGTAACTGGAATGAGTTTAATTTATGTTGATGAATCGTTTTTATTTAGTTTTTATTTTATGGCTTGGTAGTTTTGTTGTTTTTACTGTTTTGTGTACACCATCCAGAATTATTGTTGTTACAACATGAGCAGCTATGAAACCTTTTAAAAAGAAATAAAAAACAAAGGACAATAAAGTACACTGCTATTAAAGGGAATAATCTATTACTACTTTTTTGGATATCTAAATATCCTAAGATATGAGAAAGTTTCATTTAAAAAAAGCATTATTTCTCCTTGATCTTGAAGCTGCAGATTTTAGTTGTTTGTTTTGTTTTGTAAAGCATTAAGAATGACAGTCCATCTTTAGGGTAAATGAGTTCTAGTGGTATGCAGAAGTAACAGCATAATCTAGATTAGATTCCCTATAGTCCCTGCCTTGCAGTTCCACAACGAAAACCAGCATGTTTGAAAGAGTTTGGTTTCTCCAGAGCAGCAGCCAGTGCTGTGGCAGAGACAGCATTTTTCCATCTGGAGGAATCTCAGTAAGCTTTCCAGTTTGCCAGCTGTCTTCTTCAACTGAAACATTACCCCATCCAATAATTTAGGCAAAAATTAGAGAGTTGTAAATGACTTTGAATTATATTCTGATGCACTTAGCAATGCCTGTTAAAAATAATTTAAAATGAATCAATTGGATGATTGACAATCCCAAGTATTTCATCAAAAAAATAATGGGTCTGTAGCCTTCTGAAATGAAAGATACAGAAGTACAGGTAGTCTTTAACTTACAACAGTTCATTTAGTGACCATTCAAAGTTACAAGGACACTGAAAAAAGTGACTTATGACTGTTTTTCCCATAACTGTTGAAGCATCCCATGATCACATGGTCAAAATTCAGATGCTTGCCAACTGACTCATATTTATGACAGTTGCAGTATCTCGGGGTCATAAGATCACCTTTTGCGACCTTCTTATAAGCAAAGTCAATGATGAAGCCAGCTTCTCTTAACAGGTGTGTTATTAACTTAACCTCTACAATAATTAGCTTAAACAACTGTAGCAAGAAAGGTTGTAAAATAGGTCAAATACGGCAAAATTCACTTAACAAATGTTTCACTTAGCAACATAAATTTTGGGCTCAATTGTGGTTGTAAGTCAAGGATTACCTGTATAAACTGAAACAGCAAGTCGTTTTTATTAAAAATATACAAACAATTGTACATCTTGCATTTAGTTACAATCCCATGACAGTATAATCAC
This sequence comes from Laticauda colubrina, assembly GCA_015471245.1. Classification (NCBI taxonomy): domain Eukaryota; kingdom Metazoa; phylum Chordata; class Lepidosauria; order Squamata; family Elapidae; genus Laticauda; species Laticauda colubrina. The sequence continues at coordinate 63,431,038 of BLBF01000002.1, read as the reverse complement.
TTTCCATTTTAGAATCTGAAGATGTATATTTAGAAGAACACATGTGATCTATTTCATAATAATTGATAAATTATCTTTCTCTTGGGTATGACAATAAGATTTAGAATAAAGGGAGAAAAATATGGAGAAAATGGAATGTGTCTCACCGTAGAACTGAGCTACTCAAACTAAATCACTAGCAGCACTTCTGTAGTGATATGGTACAAACATAACACTCTGTTCTAGTTTTATAAATCATTTGAAATGAGACAACACAGAAGAAATATTACTTTTTTATTTATATATCCTTTCTGAGAAGATAAAATGTATACTCTAAAGGACATGTAATATAAAATTATTTACTACCTTAAAATTTAAACCTAAAATGTTTTGACAAACCTGTACAGTCATGACTGCATATCTTCACAAGCCACAGCCTTAAATTCTTGTTGGCATGTTATATACCCTTCATCACCAAATATTTTTACATTCTCATAAGATGAGAAAAGATTTAACCACGTTTTAAGAGAAAAAATAAGATTCAATTAAAAAAAAGTTGGATATGTGTTACTAAATTGTCTGGGTTCTTTATTTTATCAAATCATGAATCTCAACTTCTCAAATCATAAGTACAATTTCCAAATTGATTAAAAGGCAAGTTTGGAAGTATATCTTTTATAACAGTTTCCTAAGTAAAGATTTGGCCTGCTTGTATCTATGTTTTGAGTTATGATCAGCAACTGGTTCTTTTTTAGATTAAAAAAAAAAACCCTGAATCAAGTGCCATGGAGATGAAGATAAAGAGGTTGATATGAGTCAGTTACATCATGGCTTGGCACAGTTTATTCCAAAACTTCTGTCTAGATTTCAAAAGTAATAGGAAAAACAATTCCAGTCATTTGGCTAAATGATTTTCCCCTCTTGCTAATGTTCTTATTTTTATCTTTGTTATGCAGTTATGCTGCTAACCCTTTAAAATATAATTACAATGCATAACATTTGATGTCATAATAAATGGAATATTTATTATTCCATCCCAAAAATGAAATTTAAGAAATAGCAGCAGGCTAGATTGAAAAGGTGGACATTTACAGATTTGCATGCAGATGTATTACTGAAATTGATGCACTTGAAAATGAACTTTCAGCTTGTTTTGGGAGTCTCTCAGCTTTGAAATCCCAAAACTACACTGTTTTAGGCTTATGCAAGAATAAATGCCTTTATCTCATGGCAAGTGTGGGGTGGTGGTGGGTGATTTACTTCAGCGCTTATAAGGAATCTTCCTCCTGTTCTTTTTCCTCCTGTGCGTATATGCAACATTTGGCTGAGATTTAATGCCTACGCTGCCTACACAGGGATAAAACTTCCATTGTGGAGCAAGTTCATTGGCATATAAACAGCATCCTGTTGCAGAGTTGATTGGATGCAAATCTCAGTACTGATCTTGAATGTAAAGCAAATAGGATAGCACATTTGTGAGGTAATCAGAGAAGCTGAATTAACAGCCCCTCCTCATGATTGACATTGGGCAGATGTAGCATAAAAATCTTGACTTTTTGGCCAGCCAGGAGAAAAGGAAAGGGGGAAAAAACCCTCATTTTAAAAAATTTCTGTTTCTAGCTCTGAGCTCATTCTTTACTTGAAAGCCTTTGTTTATCCCACAGAGATCTGAGGCCCACCCTCCTTTGCAGACTGGAATTGAGCCAGTCAGTATGACCATGAAACAGGCAGAGGCTTGTCAGAGACCTCCACTGAGATGGAGTTACTTTTATCGCTCCACAGAGGCTGCTGGGCCTTCCAGGAGTTAAACTTGGTCCCTCCAGTATATTACTTCTATAGACCACAGAAGCACAGATCAGATCTCTCTCTTCCAGATTGGAGTAGCCACCCTCCTTAATTGGTCTCCAGGTGAATGGTGGACTCTGGCAACAAGGAAAATGCTTAACTGACGTAGCCGAAAAGCACTGGTGAACAGCTGTTGATCTGGACTGGTTTTTCCCTTTTCTTCAGTATGCAAATGTCTGGAAGACCAATTTCTTGCAACAGAAAGCTATGGCGATCTCCATCCCTTTCCCATTCCCTTCTCCAATCTGTCAGTTATCTGCCTCTACACACAGTCTGGCTTTTCCTATCTTGTCCTCCCCTCCTCCTTTTTTATTCTTTCTTCTGGAACTGCCTGTTAGCTTTACCTTCCCGGACTAAGATGTGTGACAGTATCTGTCATCCTGCTTATTCCAAGTTTTCTCTCTGGAACTCAAAGAAAATGGCCTATGCTCTTTTCCCTAGAAACCACAGTAGGCTTGCTGGATTGTCCATTGCTTTTCTCTTAGTACTGCTTAAATGCTGTTCTTCTATTGAATATTAATTCCCCAGATACTGCTTGTTTTGTTCGGAAAACACACGAGGTAGACCGGGTTCCAACAACAAATACTTTATTGTAAACTAGTCAGTAAAAAGGAACGCTTGGCTGAAGCCGGAGCCAGCCTTTTATACAGGCTGGCTTGCCTGCTTGCAGCCAATGGCAGTTGTTTGGATTTGCCGCCTTTTTGGCAGCTCTTTGGATTGGTTCCTAGTGAACCAATCCAGTGTTCATTTTATTAACCAATCAGGTTTGTAGATTTGGAGTCATCCACTTTACATATAGAACACCCCTCCCCCCTTAGTTCAGTCCTACGTGGTGACGTAGTCTCGCAGGTAGGGGGGGCTTTTCCGGACTCGACTTGACTTGCGCGGTTCATTCTCAGCGAAGACTTCGACCGGTTCGGATGGGGCTGCTGTGTCGTCCGTCCTTCTCCCTGGGACCGTCTGGAAGGGTGAGTCAGCCATTTTACCGCCGCCTGAGTTTCTTAGGCCGGCGGTTTTGCCGCTCCCTCCCGTTTCCTCTGGGCAGGTCGAGCTGGCTTGGCTGGCCCCTTCCGATGGGCTCTTTCCGCAAGTCTCTTCAAACAGTGAGTCTTTTATTTGCTCTTTTTGTTCGTATTGTTTGTTAGGTTTGGTTTTAAACAGTTCTTTATTTGTTTCTCGCCTTTCCCCCCCCACCTTGGTTTGCACTTCGCCGGTTTTTTCGGTGAATGTTTGTAAGTCTGTGGTTCTTTCTATAATTCGAGATCGAAGCTGGTCTATGTGCCGCTTCCACTCTCTGCCATCGTCTAATTTTAATCGGTAGGATTTGGGGCCTGTAATTTGGATAATTTGTCCTGGTAGCCATACCGGGTCCCCGGTGAAGTTTTTGGCGTATACCAAATCGTCTATTTCGAATTGTCTGAACCGTGTACAGGAGTCAGGGGGGTTTTCTGGGGTAAAATTTGGGTGTAACCTATCAAGGTGAGATCTTAATTTTCGCCCCATGAGTAGTTCTGCTGGGGACTTATTTGTTATAGTACTGGGCGTTATGTGCTGGAGTGTGAGCAAACGGTTTACTTTCTGTTGAACATCTCCAGCGTCCATTCGTTCCAACCCTTCTTTGGTAAACCGGACCATTCTCTCAGCCCTGCCGTTCGCAGCCGGGTGAGC
>BLBF01000002.1:63356577-63417833 GCA_015471245.1 Laticauda colubrina | reverse complement strand
CTATCATCTATCATCTATCATCTATCATCTATCATCTATCATCTATCTATCTATCTATCTATCTATCCATATTCTGAGGATGAACAATGGGCATCTCTCTAGGATCTGTTCGTTTCTGCATTGTTAAAACCTAAGCAACATCAGCAACAGATATGTCTGTCTGGGTTTGGTTCAGATAGAATTGAAATGGTAGCTTTAATTAACAGGTCAACAATTTCAAATTCCATATTCTGTAAAATTGGAAGAGTCAGGTGATAAAGGCAGTGTAGAAATTTGATAAAGAAATGAATAAAATAACATGATTTGTTTGTTTTTAATGAGATAGAAGAAAGGACAAACATGAGCAAATGTATAGGGTGATCTGCTATTGGAATTCTGGTGGCATTATTTTTGGTAGTGATTATTTCTAGTATTTGGCATTATTTCCTATTATTTGGATAAGTACAGTGCCACAGAAATGGAAAACAAGTTTCAAGGCAGGCAATTTTCTAGAATATTATCCCACATCCCCAATATTTCTACACAAGCACAGAATAAAAGAGAAAATGACATCAAACGTATGATATCATAATGCAAATAACATGAATTATTATATCATTTCCTTCAATTGAAACAGATCACATCATATGCAACAATGATATGTGATTTCATTTTCACCTTGTCATCTTTCTTCCCCACTCAGGTATCTTTTGTGTTTATTCACAATTATCTGATAGAGTATTTCTAATTTCTTTTTTTCTATGTAAATTGCTTCCCCACATTATGCCAGCTGTGCCACATAGTTAGTTTAGTTTTTGGCATAACTTGTTGTGTGATTACAGTCATTTCAATTTGTAAATCAATGTTTTATTGCTCAGAGTATGATGTAAATCCAACCTTTCATGGTCTTTATCTTTTTAATTTTCCACTTCCCTAATAAATGGAGAAAATTGAATGTTTCAATTTCTTTCATTAGATGAAAGCCATTCTTTATATTGTTGAATGGAAGCCTCTTATGGACTTTTTGCACAAAAATGAATTTGTAATTTATGATTTTGATGATTAGACAGAATAGATTTAAGAATGAAGAATATTATTTAACTGTACAGAGAGAGGTTAAAAAAGGTCATTTCATAGAAAAGATTCCAGGGACATGATGTCAAATGTTATTTTATAAAACTTCCTATTTAAAACAAATACAAATTGAGATACATACATTTTACAATACTTATTTATTAAACATATATAGCCACTCTACCAATGGAATTCTGGGCATACATGAATGCAGGGAGCAATCTGATCTAAATGGAGCAGGATAAGCTAGAGTTCATTGTTTTCTTTAGAGAAATATTTCAAAAATAATATTTGTATGGGATAATGTGGAAAATATGAAATACTGATAAGAGCAGTTTAGGGGATTTATAGTATGCCTTGAGCAGAGTTTTTCTCAAGAATTGGAATTTTGATTCTTAGTGTATCTGAATGTGAAAAGTTAAGTTAGATTTCCATGATTCATGTGAAATATTGACCTATAAAATAGTCATTCTTAGATGGATTCTATTTACAACAACCTCATTAAACATCCATTTTCTCTTGCCTAAATAGTGAGCTTTTTTTCATCGATGAATCTATTTTTAAGGTAAGAACAGAGAACTTGCAGGTGTTGATGAATGGAATCCCTTAGACCACAGTATTTCTCAATCCCAGCAACTTTAATCTGGCTGGGGAATTCTGAGAATTGAAGTCCACATAGCTTAAAGTTTCTGAGTTTGAGAGCACTGCTTTAGTGTGTGGCCAATAGTGAAGGATGCCTGGAGGGCCACAGGTTCCACAAATCTCTTTTATGAAACAAACCCTCTGAAGCAATAAAGGAAACCTTATAAAAAACATGAAAAAGTGTTTAAATGTAAATAAAACTCAGTCTATAGTTGGTTAAAGAGAAAAATCCCTCTCTGCCTGTAACAAATAGTAGAATTATAACTGAGCAGGAGAACTGTAAGTGGAAATTGATGCACTGATTCAAATTTCTCAATAATTTATTGTATCTCTGGTGGATTCATTACAGGAATGACTATAATTCCCTTAGTTAGAAGAGGAGGCTTACGTGAACATCATTATTTGTACATGATATTTTATTCAGAAAGTACTGTAATGTGATCATGTATTTCCAAGTCAACAAAAGAATTTGTCTGTGGTAAACAAAGAAGCTGCAAGGTGAACTCTTTATAAATGTAGCCTTGAAGTGCATAGATCTGGTTCCGTAAGTGATCTTAAAGATTATACTGTCAAGTAAAATACATAACCATCTTGTTTAAAAAATATATATTGTTTAGAGACCTCTGTTTTAGATTCTTGTTCTTTAGTTCCAGTTTTAAATCATTAGACATTATGGATTCACCCTGCCAATTCTGATAACTGAAATGTTCACACAGAGATAGAACACACTGTATGCATTCATAAAAGCATTCTCCAAATGGAACACAGTTTTAGGTAATTGCAATCAATATGTTTGGCCATGACATTTCACTTGGAAATGACAAACAAAAATATCAAATTGGGATATGCATTACACCAGGACTCCATGGCCTAGGCCCTAGGAAATGTGAAGAAAACACTAAGTAAAGGTAACGCTGTCCCCTGACCATTTGTACCTGACTTTAGGGGGAGGCTGTCATCTACGTTTCTTAGCAGAGGGAGCCAGTGTTGCCCAAAGACATTTCCATGGTCATGTGGCCAGCATGACTATATGCCGAAGTGCATGGAATGCTGCTACCTTCCCACTGAAGTGATACCTATTTCTCTACTCACATTTGCATGCTTTTGAACTGCTAGGTGGGCAGGAGCCAGTGCATCCTGTTGCACGATGCTTGCGTCTTGAACCTGGGCTGTCAGCTTTCCAGTAAACAAGCTCAGCGTCTTTAACTGAGAAAATATAAAAATAGATTTCAGAAAATGGCAGAATCCCTGTCTCTAGATCCTGTCCTAAAACCAACTAGATGCCTACAGTGATAATAATTGTGTATAAAGATGAGAGAGGAACTGATTCTGCCTTATTCTGCGAGTTAAAAGGCTTGCAGGGTTTCTAATCATATTTTGTTGTTCTACTTTGACAAATAGGTAATTTATACTGTTTATTCACCTGAGTTGGATTCTGCAAAGGAAAGGATTCGTGTACATTAGGCCAGCAGTTGCACTAATAGAACAGAACACTTGGCTGCTGACAGTGGCCAAGTATTTTATCTAAATATATGGATGAGTAATTTCCTTGCATGTGGAAAAACATGAAAAACAACCAACTGTTCCACAAATGTTTCTTTTTGAAACCATTGGTGCTTTGTTCTATAGAAATTCCTGCTATGCACCATTTAAAAACATTTCACGATAGATATAACTAAGGAATGTTGGCTCTGTAAGAAACCTTAATGTTTTTCACTCATATAAATAAATTAAAGGAAGAAGATGCTTGGTAATTTCTTTTAAAAAGTGAAAGCATATTCTCTAAATGACATCAAACTGCCTATTAACTCCTCATGGTGCACCTTGGGTAGCGTGAACTAAATGACAGTGTGAAAGAACTAGCAACTGCTAGACTTTCCTGACTTTCAAAATGCAAGGCCTATTAACTACATTACTTAAACCACATCTAATTGCCCAAATAATATATTACTTAGATAATTTAGATACATGATTTGTGGTGTCAAAATAAAATGAAAGTCTAATTTTAGGACATTTCCCCTTGACCCCGTAAATGTGACAACAATGAAGACCATTTCCCCACTTGAAACAATCTTATCAGGCCTAAAAGAACTTCTCCTGACCCTAACAAAGCCCATTTAATCCTTGCTGGCTGAAAAGAAAGGAACATTAAACAATTGGTTACAAGGGAATGAATCTGACTCATCCCATGAAATAGCCAGAGGCAGACCTAATCAGGGAAGAAGCAAGAAACCATGGACATTCCATACTAATGAAGGACGTGTGTCCACTTCCATCAATGTTCTGCTACTCATAAACAAAGAGACATGAGCCACTTCTGTATTGGTAAACCACGGTTTCTCCCAACAATATTCCTTTTATATAAATAGTTTTTTTCAGCAGTAGTTTCTAGGGCTGAGAGAAAATGACTAGCCCAAGGTAACTGAGTTGATTTTGTGCCTAAGATGAGACTAGAACTCACAGTCTCCTGTTTTGTAGCCTAAGGCCTTAACCATAGACGTAACTGGCTCTCAGATAAAGAATGTGCCAGCCCTATCTGGAAGAACATGCCAAAATAAATCCCACACAACTATTTTTATTGGAATAGCTGTCGTCACAGAATCTTGAACACTTGAATATACTTCCTTTTTTCCTCACTTTATCTTTGTCTGAATTAGGGAGGGCCTTATCTGAGAAGTTTTTTTTAATTAGTTTTTTTAGAAAGTCTTCGTTGCCTCTCTTCCTTCCCTTTTTCTGGCCATTTTCTAAGCCTTCTACAGAATAATTTGGCTCCTTTTAGTTCCAAAATCTCTACAACTGATCAGAGCCCTAGAGTTACCCATTTCACAGTTTAAAATTCTTATAAAAGCTCCTACCTTTCCATGGTGCTCTCTTTTTGTTTTCCATATTGAAACTCAACAGTCTTTGCTTCAACAAAGTGTATCCTTCAATTTGTTCTTCACTTTCACTCCATGACAGAGTTACATAGGAATAGCAGATGAATAAATGGTTACCTTTTTAAAAAAATCAAGACAATCCAGAATTAAAATTTACAGTGAAGGGAAAACACCAATTCCTTTGTGAGTAAACTGCTATAGCTGATTTTGAGTGTCTGAAGACACAGTGATCACTGAACTTAAAGGCTGTCCTGATGGAGGAGATGTGTGGGTTGGAGAACATTGAGAAAGACACCAGTTACCAGACAGCAACAAATAAAAACTTACCTAGAAAGCACTTCCTGGATTATTCTTCTCACTCCTGTACAAACTCTCCAACTGTTCTATTCTTTCTGAGTTTGACTAAATTCATTTCCCAGACAGAGAAGACAGCTACTTTCTCAAGCTAGAATGCCTTCTTTGGAGGGATAAAAGAGGTCAGAGACTATACTAGTTAGGAACGGCTTATATGTCCATAGTTGAGCTTGAAGGCTTGCTGAAGCTGTTAGTGAAAGAGCAGGAGAACAAGCCTCAGACTACTACTCTCCAAATAGTTTGCCTCTTTTGTTTGGCATTTTATTTTGAATCTTACTTTGAATTGTTGGTGTTGCCTTTTGAGACTCCAAAAAGCATGTTTTTGGTTTGAAATCCTGTCCCTACCTGAATCCTCAGGGGACTGAAGAGAGTAAACCTCAGCAGGTTCTCGATATCTTTGAAAAGCCCAGTGGTTTTGTTACTCATAAGTCTGTTCTCACCTCTTTGTCTACAAGAATCTCTATCACAAGATACACAATCACAGATGAAGTATTGAATTAACATTTTATATTAATTCTAATACAGATAATTTTGAACAGCTTTTTTTAAAGATGTGGATTGAAGCAACCAAAAACGGGATAGCGCTAAACAGAAAATGTTAAAGATTTCTGAAGATCAATCTATTTTGTGTTATATAGAGGATAATTAAGTGGATTTTTAAAAAGTCATTAAGACAGGTATAAAATTAGAATAAGATTATGTGTTCATCAGTTTATAGTCTATACTGCAACAATTAAAAAAGAAAGTTGATTCTGTAAATGTTAGATCCATTGTTAGGCTCTTCCTCTATTCCTTTTTTTAACCTATCTGTAATAATCTGTCCATACAGGGATTCACTTTGTAATGGTAATGAGATTCCACATCCTAATGTTGGTATGAACTATATCTTAGGGACTCTACACTCCCCAAAGGATCATTAAGGCAGGCAGATCTTCAAAACAGGGTCAGCCAAACACCATAGAAACCAGAAAGAAAATCTAATGGCATCCACAGTCAGGATAATGTTGGCATGAAACTGGAAGATGTTAATCTCAATCCACTCAGAAGAAATTAAAAAACATACTCAGGAAGAACATAGGAAAGTTCTGCTGTTGTTGACAGAATGAAAAGGATAGTTAGGTGTTTCTAATATATGGTTATCATTGGTACATGGAGGCAAACTTGACATCAGAATAGAAGTTCAAGACTAAACATTGATATGTTTGAACTGGAATGGAACATTTCACATCAGAAGAACATCAAATCTTCTACTATAGACAAGAAAATTACTTAAAATGAAGCAGTCTCATTAATAAAATTGCCAAAATAATGTTCATATACTACCTCCCATGTAATTGAAGGATGTCAATTAAAATCTATTAGAGAAAGAGATGACATAACTAGATGGAAGAACAAATATCCTCAGATTAATTACACAAAATTCTGTTGATTGAGAGCAAGTGGAAAGTGAAGTACAGGTAAATGGGTTGTAGAAAATATCACTGACAACAAAAGTTCAGGAGTTTATGAAATACCAGTGGTCTGAAGTCATACAAGTTGATTCCAATAACCTGCTACTTGTAGTTTTTAAGCAATTGCCAAAAAAGCCAGCAGTAGTCAAAGGCTGGGAAAGATTATATTTCAATATAAAAAAGAACAGTGCTAATGAATACTCAAATTATCAAAAAAATGAACTTCTCTCCTGTGTTAGTAAGATAACATTCAAGATTGTGCAACCCAACTTTACATGGAATGAGGATAAACTGGATTTAGGACAGGCAGTTCCTTTTCATTCCCAAATTACATTGCTTACAACAGACAGATAATACAAGAACCAATGGAATTCCAAGGAGATATTTTATTAACTATGCAGAGGCTTTTGCATACCATAAGAAATCGTAAATAATTCTTAAAAATGTGGATGTACTGGCCCATCTCATCTTACTATAAAGAATTTGTATGATGATCTGAAAGCAACAGACGTGGCTCAAGAATTCATAGGGATGGTGACTGTATTTCAAAATAAAGAGACATTAATTTGGAGAAAGACTGTGACAGAGCTAGATCAAATATTATGCACAGACATTACAGAGATAAATATATGTGCCATCAAGACCATGGTATTCTCATTTAAACATATTATATGACTGTGAAAAATCTTGAGAATGCTTGTCTGAATCACAATCAAGCAACAACCCTGAAACCACAATGTCCTCCCAAGGTAAATCCTTGTCTAACTATTCATATCTTCACAAATGCGAATCCCAGAAATGGTTCCCTTTCTGTCTCTAGAAATGTATGCCCTGAAGGCAGCAAGTCTCAAATTTTTGGATAGGAATCTGAAGATTGATTGATTGATTTTCAATATCTATAGCTGCCCATCTCAGTCAGTGACTGAGGCTCAGTCAGTGACTGGATGGCTTACTGTTCAAAAATGCTAGCTTAAATCATCCCAGTAATTTCAAAGCCTTTGCTACCATTAGGAGAAAAACAAAGTACCTCCAGTTAGATGCCTTCAGTGACTACTAGACACTTTGCAGTATTCCAGAGTAATTGGCTACCAAAATACCTTATTGGTGATTATGTTGCATAGCAATATACTATTATAACCATGAAGAAAATTTCAAGCTGAACTGAGGAACCAGTCACTGAACCCCAAACTTTAATATAAATTGCAGCAGCTATGTTCAAAAGACAGTTCACTGAGCATCAAGGCTAAGGAAGTAGTAGAACTAGAAAAGGCCATGCCCTCAAGCAAATACAAGAGAGCCTGGGAAAAGGATAAAAGAGATCTGGAGGAAATTGGTGGGAGGGGAAATGAAGTCAAGGGAATCTACTGATTGCTTTCCTTAATTTGCCATGCATTAAAACAGCTAAAACAGCACCAGCTGCTGTGACACAAAAAGATATCAGGTCAGCAAATGTTATTCTAACTCAAGGATTTCTGGGTTCACATTTATCTGGATAATGGACACAAAACTTTATTTTTCCAAAAGCCAACACTGAATATGTCAATTTTAAAAATACAGAAAGGAATTTCTGGTAGACATACAGTGACCAATGCAGATTTCTTCTTTTATGAATCTTTTTGTGTTATTCAAGATTCTTTTGCCACTGTTGCACTAAATGGACATGTATTATTTGATGTGCATTTATTTACATATTGAAAGTCTGGGAATTATATTTAGATGGAGTTACAGTTTCCATGCATATTAAGCATTGCTTTGCTTAAACTGCAATATGTTTGTTGATACATTCCAGAACTACAGTCAAAGATTCCATATTACCAAATATCTGATTGGGTAATGATAAAGGATAAAGATCATTCAACTATTTACTATGCTCCTATAAAATAATTATTTTTTATTTTATGTCTCAGGATCATAGAGAATCAATCCATTTTGGCACCATAGTCTGTAAACTACTTTACGTTGATTCTTTTCAAGCTGTTGAAGTGATTCTTGATGCAGGATCCATATGTAACAACATCACGATTCCTTTCCTTTGGGTGTTGTTCTCCCTACTGAAAATGCAGTGTTTTTAGGAGACTGTGGAGAGAAACCAAGCCCTTGCTCTGTACTGTAAGTGTGGTCCTACATTCAGACTTTCCCAAAAGCAATATGGGAAGAACCAAGGAAATGATGCCTATACAGTTGTGGTAATACATGAATCAGCTAAAGATACTGCATCCGTGAGTGACATACTTACTGATAGTTTTAGTGAAATAGCTTTTATCAGACATGGTCAAAGGTCTTGGCAAAAACAATGAGATAATAAATATTATGAATAGTGTATGCTTATAGTTGTACTGACATTAACCTTCTCTATTTGGAGATGGTAATAGTGATGGAGGAGAGAAGGACTGGCTCATGCAATACATGAAGCCATTTTTTTATTTCTGACTGCCTGGTTTGTGTACTCAACCACTATAGTCTCTAAAGCATGTTTATCTATTAGTTACATATGTGAAATCAGAAAATTGGGATCTATTCAAGAAACAGCTGAATAAACTGTGGCTTCATGTGAACAGTATATGAACATGTTCACTTTGCTATTGTATTGTTTGCTTTAAATACAACTCATTTAGAGAACGTTAAATGTTTCAAATTTAAATATAATTTAAAAAGCAAAACATTTTTATTCAACAATTAACATTAAAGGTAGTAGGTACAATTGTGGTTCTACTAAGATTGTTCAGCTGAGCCAAATTTTAGAATTCTTCCATTATTTTCCTGTAAAACTATAGTCTTAGCACTGGCAGAAATCTGAACTCAATTCAGAGAAAAAGATCATTGATTCCTTTGTTTTGAAGATATACCTTTTGAAACATAAATGTATTGATAGCACTGAAAGTATATATTGACTTTTTATTAACATTGTAGAAAATCTACTGCATATAGTGGAGCAATTATCGCCTTTAAAATTTTGAAGTTAGAATTTAGACTTTCTGGCAAGTTCAGAAAAGAATGATGTAAGGTGCAAAACTATATCACTTTACTGGTGGATATCATTTTCTTTTCATATTCATGAACTGAACAGTTTGTTGATTACTTTTTACTGACAGTTTGGTCCCAGAAATGAAACCTGGTTTGCAGTTGGTTCACTTGTCTTCCACTATAGGATAATCTATACATGCTATTATGATATACTTATCATGATACAGCAATGTTTAGCTTTCAAAGATGTTTTGAGACTTACCATGGACCTACTCATTATCCCTTCTATCGACCTGCTAGCATGAGTCTGGACCAAGCACTTGATAACAGCAATCATTTTGTTGAATTACCATAGATAACTTATCTCTGAGAAATTCAGTTGAAGAGTAGAACCTACAATGGCCTCCTTTGCAATAGCCACATGGAATTCATTGGCTGTGCAACCAACACTGGTAGCACAGCTAACTTCTCAGTAACATAAATAAACAGTCTGGGACAGAGATGCATATTTCATGTGATAATTAGAAATATGCCACCAAGAGTTTCCTCACCAAGGATAACTAGGCAGGACTGACTGCCAATTCATGAGCAAAACAAAAAGAAACAGAAAAAAATGGGAGGAAGGGAAGATGTCATGATTGCTGGACCAACCAGGGACAAATATTTTCAAGTCAGCCTCTCTTAGAATCAGAAGCTTAGCTTTAAGAAAGCATGAAATATCTAAAAATCATGATGTACAGGCATTATATTAAATTGCAATAGATACAGAATCAAAACAGCATCTATATAATCCTAGAGGCTTTTAACAAGACTTTCATCATTAAATCACACATACACAGAGTTAAACCAATCTATGATTCATTTATTATAGGTTGGTATTAATATGTGTTGTTGCCAGGGTGGGTATGGGTTGTTGTTTTATTATTTTAATGGTTAATTATTTTTATTTCTTTTATATTATGTTTTCATGTCCTGTAAGCAGCCTTGAGTCGCCATATGAGAGTAGGGGGCAATATAAATTTTCTAAATAAATAAATAATTTTTTTTAAGAAATGAATATTAATGTGTTGCCTCTTAACTCAAAAAAATATATAGCTAGCTAACCAATTATCTGATTTCCTCGTTGTGTAAAAGGTCATCAGTTCCTTCTGCTTTGATTTATAAGTAGTGTGTTTAAATAGATTTAAATATATATTTAATTAGATGTTAATAAATCCCCCAACCTCAGATTACTAATACAAATTTATCCTTATGTCCGATTTTATTATATACATATAAAATGGGTATCTAAATGGATGCCCCAGAAGTTGGCTTGGATGATGAGGAAGAGCCGGCTTCAAAAACATGGAGGGTGGCACAGAGGCACACTTGGAAGATGTGGGGGACTCTGGGACAGGCAAGAGGAGAAAGACTGGCCAGGAACCTCAGAACAGCTGGAGGAGCAACCAGATGAGTGACTGGGTGAGAAAGGGAGGGATGAAGCACAGCTGCAGCCAGGAAGCTTAGAAAGCCAGCCAGAAATTGCCTCCTTTATTGGATCCCAGGTCATGCAATGTCAAGAGGAGGGAAGTGCAATGGAGGTTGGCAAGGCTATTTGCAAGGAGGCAGCCTTGCCCCTCCTAATGAGTTGCTCTGGTTGGTGGCTATTTTGCTCAACACATGGAACAAAATGATGCTGGAAACAACTCATCTGTTTCTTGCTCAAGCATCATGATTCTTGCCATGCCATCATGATTCTTTCTGTAGACTGAATCCTTGACTCTGCTCCTGGACTTGGACTTTGCTCTTCAGACTTTGGATTTTGCCTCTTGAACCTTGGACTTGGATTTTGGTTTTGATCTTTGTGTTCGGATCATGGACTTGTCTTTGGATTTTGAAGCTGGGGGTGACTTTATGGACTTTGTTTTGGTTCTGTGTTCCCAGACTTGAGAATCTGATTCTTTGGATTTTACACTGGTTCCTGTGCGGGATGAATCCTATGGAATATTATTCAGTAAAGATGTTCATCCATGTGATGTGTATAAGTGCAAATGGGACAGGACAGTGGGACATCATTTAAATGACAACTCTTTTTCTGATTTCTTATTTAATAGAAAGACCTCCCTCTTGATTCAAAATAGAATATTCATTCTGTTTCAGTAATCCTGCTGCTGCCTTATTTACCTTATTCTGGCAGGCTAGGAAAAGATACTAAATATTTAAAAACCTTTGCCTTGTAAGCTGTATTGAGAGGAAGGAGTTATTTGTTTGAGTAAACTCTGGATATGTTGCACAATGCACTTGCTTTATTTAAGAGATTTATAAAAGGAAATAAAAGAATAAGGCAACAAAATTACTTGTTGAATTAGAAATAGGTTTATTAAAACATCAACTACAATAGGATTGAAGTTATTATTTGAATGAATAGATCATCCCTGGTCAATTGCAAGATTATTCAAAACAAACACACAAAGAAAAAACCAAAACAACAACTACTGAAGGCAAGCAGCTCAAGATAAAATTGCCCCCCAGGACATATCCAACTGCAGAGAGAAAGGGGCATGCCAGCATTGCAGCCAAATGGGATTAGGGCTGCTCACAGAATGGAGCAAAGTCCTGGAGACTATTTTGAAGGGTTTCAAACAACTCAGATCAGAAAAATAGCCGTTGTAAATTAAAATCTGGGAAACAAAGGAACAAATGCATTTGCAGCGAACTTGGAATGCAAAGAAGATGGCATCATCCATTCCTGTACTTGTGAAGCAGTGAGTGGCCCATACTGGTAATGGGCCATGACAAAAATTCATTCTCCCTCAGAATGAACACTTGGGTTCTTGGTGAAAGTTGTCTGAGAGAAAATAGAAGTTTCCTGATCTGGCAGAAGTCTAGGTGTCATCAGTTATCTATTTTTGCTCTTTTGATCTTCAAAAACAGCCACATACCATAAGGGAGACAAGTAGATTATTTTGCAAAGCGAAATTGGCCTCAACCATGAGATTTTCCTGGTTTCCTGGATCCAATTTTCCTGGATTTTATTAAATAGAGAGGGACTAGAGATATTTCTAGAGACTATTCCTAATCACACCAAAGTATTTGCTACATTATCCGTCTGTCTTCTTGTTATTTCATATTATAATTCAGCTTTTCCCAAACTGATGTTCTTGAGAAGTGCATATAAATTAACCATGCTGGTTGAAAACTCTGTAAATTGCAGTCTTACCAAATCTTGAGATCAAAAATGTGTTGGAAGTCTGCCTACTCACTATTTCTGCTTTCATCTCTCAATTTCCCAGATCATAATAAATCTTAATGGGTCCATTATTTGGGTTCATGTAACTGAATGATCTTGTGGTTTTGCTTTTTGTTCTTACATTTATGCAGCATCCTTCCCTCATTATAGGAATATAGACAAAAAGAATATTGTATCTTGTATCTCAAGGTTGTTATTAGTATTTTGTTTTGAGCTCAAAAACAACTCAGCACAATTAACTAAACAAAACTAAAAGCCATCATAAAATATAATAAAACATACACAACAAATTCCACCAAGTCAGTTTAAAAATCCAAGCAATCAATTTTATAGGAACACTACATGTCCTAGCCCAGTGCCGAAGGAAAAAGCTAAATCTTTGAGATCTTACAAAAGACATGCAAAGTCAGGACCCTTGGGGGGGAATGGGATTCCAGAGGCAGGTGTAGCAAAACAGAAAGCGTGTCTTTTGGATTCCATAAGATTATCTTGCTTAAGAAGAAAGGAGCCAGAACACACCAATCCTGACAGATCTTATTGGATGGGCAGAAATTGACACTACTTTTCATCCCTCTCTTAATATACTAAGGAAAGTATATACCGGTAGGTAGTATACAGGAAGGCTCTGATAGCAGACTGTGATGCTGGCTTAAAAGTATGAAATAAGGCTGTTATAATCACATAACCAGTACTGAAATTTCTTTTCAATACAGGAATTAGTGTAACAGTGATTACTTAATTTTCTCAAAGCATTCCCTTTATAGCTATTTCGTTTAGAAAAAAAAGGAAAGAAATATTATTGTTCCTATTCTTTCAAACTAAATTCTAGTATCTTTCTGGAATATATCAGAGTGGTCAAAAAGGACAATGTGAATGACTCTGAATAATTGAATTATTTTGGAGGTTTATTGACCACACTAATATTTTCAGCAATGTTGTTTAACCATTTAGTTGTGGCAACTTTATAGGCAAGATCTCTCCATTCTACCCTGTCAAGAACAGCTTCTTTCAGTTGTTGGATGTTCATCTTTGTATCAGGTTTGATGTTATCAAGCCAGTATGTTCTTTGCTTGCCCCTTCTTCCTGTTCTAACAAACCATTCCTAGAATCATTGACTTCTCCAATGAAGAAAATAGACTTGATAGCAACAACTCAACATTTTCAGAAATATATATCAATTAAATAATTGTAATTTCATCATCTATTATAAAATATACAATGTTTTTACTTTTGTTGGTGGGTCACATATTAAATTAAAATGCTATCTCATGCAAGCAAACAAAAATCCAAGTAGCTTTATGTTCTTTGTCCAATATGATATATTTTTTGCTAACTTAAACTGCTAATTCTCTTGCCTTTATGCATGTTTGACGATGAGCGTGCTTTTAAAACTGGAGGAAAAAACATCAATCTGCATTATGCTGATGACTCTATTCTGATAGCTGAAAATGCAAATGATCTGCAAGCTATAGTGAATGAAAATTGAGGACTACAATGAAAAAATAAGAGGAAGTTTAAATGAAACTTAGAATTCATCATGAAGATATCAAAGTGATGGACAGCTCCTGGCTTTTAGTATTGATGATCAACAGTAAAGGAAACAGAAATAAAGAGATATGCTTCAGAGAAGCAATTGGTAGTGGCAATGAAAACCTTGAAAAAATATTTAAATGGCATGTTGTGCCTTTATCCATAAATATCAGAATTGTACAAGCAATGGTTTTTTCTGTGATGCTCTATGGAAGAAAAAGGTATATTCTGAAATAGAACTAAAGAAGTTTGAAGCTTTTGAATGTACATATTAGAGATAACTCATGAAGATACCAAAGATTGTCAAGAAAACAACAAATGGATCATAGAATGAATTAGTTCAGAGTTCTTACTCAAGTGACAAAGAGTTCTTACTCAAGTCATATTTTGGACATATGTGCAGGTTGACCTTTATAATGCTGGTAAAGGTAGAAATAAAAGGAAGAGGATGAGTTGGAACAACATAGATTGACTCAATTATAGCAATGATGGGTGCATAACTGGAAGACTTGAAGGAACAAGTTGGGTACAGATCATCCTGGGGAGAATCTGTGTTGTTGCCACCAAGATTTGCCACCAATGTGATGGTCATAACCATAAATCAAAACAATAAAAAGATTATAAAAGGCAACAGTGACAATTTAAATATTTTCTTTATAAAATTGAGAGAATTCAGAATATGCTATTTTAACACAGCTTCCTTTATTTCTCAAAATTGTATTCACATAATGCTATTTTATACTAATGTACCTTCACTTAGCAAGAATTATAAATGTTACATAAAGCGCCCACTTAAGTTAACCTGATGGGGATAATGTGAACAGAATTTAGCCATTAAACCACTGGAAGACTCACAATGACAATAATTGCTTAAATAGAAATGGATGGAGGAATTTACTTAGCTGAATCAACTGTTCAGTACAAATGAGATTTAAAGCTTCATTGGTTTCTAAGTGCTCCCCATTATACCAACAGATAGCAATTTTACACATAGCAATTTTGTGGACTTCACACACATTTATTGTCCAGATAAAACAAAACATTTTCTTCCTCCTCCCTTTCTCTTCTTCTCTGCCCTCTTCCTTTTCTTCTTCCTACCAATAGGACTAAATTGCAATTCAGCAAATTAGTTTTGATTTTGTTTTACATCCTTATACCTTAGGTTGACATTGGTTTTTAGAGAAGAAATACCTATTTCTAATCAAGTCTAATCACACACTTGGCCAAATAAAGCTATTCTGTTATTCTGTTCTATTCTGTTCCTTTCTGTTCCGTTTCGTTCCATTCCATGTTTGTTTACATGGAATTACATGGCATGGTTTTCAATAAAGTCACAGCAGATTGCCTATCTTACATTGCTAATGGACAATTCTCACACTTTCTTCCTTCACCATTTTTCACATATGTGATTGGTTCTCCTCCTTCATTGCCCTACGTGGCAAAATGTATGGGGATTTACAGCTAAGAAGTGTGCCTCTGTAAAAATATCTACATTATGTCCTTTTGTTCATAGTTTTATAGTTCTCGAGTTGACTTAGCTATTTGTACTTGAACCAAATAGCAAACACACTCTGTGGAGTTTATTTATTCAAGCTATTATTACATTTTTGCTGAACCCTGAATTTCTGAAGTAAAATATCTAATAAAAGTAAATCCATAATAAAAAAGTACAATCTTATAAAAATATATTTAGAAAAGTAAAAAAACATGCATTTAAAAAGAATATAATACTTGAGTCGAGAAAATTACTTTATTTAATGACAGCGCAATCTTATGAATAACTGGTGATACATATGTTTATTTTCTTTCATTGCAGATGCTACTGATATATTCTTATATATAATACATTTTATAAATCTCTAATTTGAAATTATCAGTCATGAAATGGGATTAAACTTGTAAATTTTCTTTATCTGTTGAACTGCTTCTTTGGAAGAACCACAGTTGTTATTAGCTGATCAAGGGCAATGTTCATTTCTCTCCTTTTTTTTCTTCATCAACAATCTCTGTTTACTTTGCCTTACTAGGATATATAAGAAAATAAATCGGTATTGGACTCTTTTTCTTATTTGAATTTAGCAGTAAAAATATAGGAAAACAATGCATGAAATTAATATTCCTGCAAACACAATAAATGTATATATTTTTAATAAACTTTTTTCATTCTCTGCTGTTCTAATGATAGAGTGATAGAATGGAAAATGAATTAAATGTCCTACTAATATTCTTTTTTCAGGTATACCAAACCTTTGCCTCTCATTCCACCTCCTGTATCACCCAGAGAGTTCCCACGGACAGAGAATATTCCCAACTTCAGAAATTAGCTTTTGGGAAAAGGAGGGTAGTGAGATTTGGGAACTGTCTTTAAAAGAAGATGGGGAATAGTTGACCAATCACATTGCAAATCTATGTTTTTAGATTTGAGGAATATTCTTTGGTAATTAAAATTAAATTAAAAATTCCACATAAATCAATAAAATATTAGCTTGATAATATTTATCTGGAAGAAATAAAAAAAACGGTGAATATTATTTTACCTAAATGTGTAACCAGAAGCCACTCACAGATTGCTTTTTTGACTTTCTGAAAATAAAAAAATGTAATAATTTGATTATATCCAGATATTCATTCTTATGTTTTTGCTGATTCAAAGCGTCAATACTCATTCCTACTTTTTAAAACAAAGCTGATTGTGTGACACAAATTTCACATCATTGAAATACCAGGCATGAAATAACATGTGTTGAAGTGAATGACTTTGTAAATACAAAATCATTCAGAATGAACACTGTCTTTCTATTAAGTCCTTCTCAGTTGCATCTGGCAGAGATATATGGCCTTGCCTCTTTCAAAATACAGTGACAAACAGGAAAACATCTTTACAAAAGAGCCACTCTAGATCAGTTCCTCAGCCTCTTTGTTCTTTCTAAAGTAGATTGAGACTTCCCTTTAAACTACCATAAATTATTGTATTTACAAAATAATAATAATATTTAAACTGCTTCATATCCTTGGCCAGTTATTTCTAGCAGGAAACCTGGCTTTTTTCCTTGGGGTTTAACATATTGACTTCTTCTAAACATTAATTAGAGGAAGAGAGTGAATAGACTAATGCATTGTATAAATTGTCCTTATTTTGGCTGACCATATAGGCCTAGAAGTCATCATTTCTGGGTTCGTTTCACACAGAAGTCCCACCTTCTATGAACCTTTTACTACAAATTGCTTTTAAATACAGATTGAGATATTATATCATGGGTGTTGAATGAGGTTGCTCTGCTGTGTTTAAATTTATCACAAGTATAAGAAGAACTAATATGGAACTTTTTCTCTTTGTTCCTAACATTGCAGTCCAATAGAGAAAAAAATCACTCTGAAGAGCTACTAGCATTTTAAAAAAGTATAGTTTATATTTATGAGTCATGACAAATAATAGTATTAGAAATCTTAAGGTTCAGAAAGTTTGCATTTTTAATTATAGGTAGTCCTTGACTTATGACGACAATTGCGCCCAAGATTTCCATTGCTAAGCAAGACAGTTGTTAAGTGAGTTGGACTCCATTTTATGACCTACAGTATGCCTATGGGAGCTGAATTTTTGAAGGACATTTTTATATTGATTGTAAAACCTTGAAAAGCAATGTAGACATTCAAATTCAAGGAGACCATAGTTTTGGCGAATGCAAATGAAATTGTATGCCACATTTAATAAAAGAATATTGTCTGAATCTCACAAATGGAGGTTAGTGATAAATGAAAATCTGTGTATAGGTGTATGCACATAAATCAACAGATAGTTGTCCTTCCATCTGTAGAATATTTTTCTTTTCTTTCATTTATATTGAACAAACATTAAGAATGAAAGCCATGTACATTCACTGATTATTTTGAGGTTAAATGGGAAATTTCAATATAAATTCAAGTCTATATTCCATTTGTATATGGACCTCTTTCTGAACTTACATTCACACAGATACATATATTATAGGCATCCAGTGTCATGACGAAAAACAAATAAAATAAAATAAAACTGTTGTGTCCTCACAACTTGTGGTTTGGTGCAAATACACAAGTCATCTGCTCTGCTTTGTGTTTTAATACACATCATTTTACCTCCTGCAGATACCAATATTAGATATATGCTCAGTATTACTTTAACTTCAAATGTTTTCCTTGCTCCATTTATGGATTCTGTTAATGAGAGCTTATAAATTAGTTCTATGAAGTTAAATCCAGATATAGTTAAATCTTAGTTTAACTTAATGCACCCATTTTGTGGTATTAGTGTCAGTTTGTATGGCTTGCAAGGCTACCTTTCTTAGCAGGACACATAGATGGCAGCTATGAGAAAAGATAGGACCTTGGCTGCCATCTAGTGGTGGTTTATTGTACTTGTAATCCAGATCTGGTAAGTCTAGTTAAAATATTATCATTTTACTTCTTGTAAATATGTTATCTTTTTTGCTGGATCACATCAGTTAAAAAGTTTCAGCTACCTTCTAAAAATATCCATATTTTATAGTTGGCAACAGAAAGAAGGGGGGGAGTTTCAAAGAGCAGGCAGCAGTGTGGAATTGAAAGTACATTCAATTCATATTTTCTTTAAAGACTGATCAGATGACTGAAGCTTCTGCTGTGCAAAAATAATTGCATATTTATTTTTGCAATTGCATCAGCATTATTGATGACTCTTGGCTATGGATGTCTTTCGTTGGATGATACACCCAGAGGGGTGTGGGAAAACACCCTTTTTTCTGTAGTCAACCATAAAACATGTATACAAAATGTTTTATGAATTGATATTTGGCTCCCCTCACTTCTTGAAGGTGACCTGTACAACACACATAAAAGCAAGTTGATTGCAGATATGGAAGCTTATGCTCACGAAACTACCCCCCCCAGGTTTAATTATATTTTCTGCGTGGAACCTTGCTACAAGGCGGTTGGCTTGAACATTCCTACTCTTTACCCATGATGCCTCTGATAAGGGGTAGTCCTTCCACTTGATTAAATATTGGCGTTGTCTCCTGTGCCACCTCAAATCGAGGATTCACTGCACCTCATAATGGGTTTAGCCTCCTATGACCATGGGATCTTGGGGCTCACAAGGTAGGGGCCTCAGCATTGATTTGGCCACAGGTTTTAATAGGCTACTATGGTATACCAGGTGTATTTTCCCTAATAATCGAGGCAACTTCAACTGCACCATGACTGGGTTGATGATCTTTACTATGGGGAAGGGTCCCATGAATTTTGGCCCCAATTTCTTGCTAGGGAGTCTTAACCTCAGATATTTGATGGAGAGATAGACCTTCTTCCCCAACTGGAATGGTCATTGCGGGGCTCGGTGTTTTTCTGCTTGTCTCTTATAGGTCTGTGCCGCTTTTGTCAGTGCTTTTTTGACATTCTCCCAAGTTGCTTTCAGTGTTGACATCCAGTTGGTCAGGCAGACTGGGGGGGGGGGGTGTCCCTTGGATACTCAGGCATTGGGATGAAGTCCATGCCGCTCATAAAATCTTCATGTTAGCTGCCTAAAGTCATAAATATTGGACAATATGTTAAAAAGTTTCAACATTTTAATAGGTTTTTGTTGCTTACCGTTTTAATCTTTTAATCAAGGTTATATATAATATTGGATATGTTGCTAATTCCCTTGCATTGCTTTTCAATTCAAATTATATAATGCATTAAATCTGTCTCACTGGAATAATATAATCATGAGCATCAATTATTGCTTGGCACAAAATACTGTATTTTTTTTCTTAATACTTATACAAATTTAGACAGACATCAACCACTGCAACTATGATCCAATCTGTTTCTGCTTCATCTCTTATCACTAATGGAGAATTTTCTATGGTGCATTCACCATCTATTTTCATTAATTTAGGGATGTTAATACAACTTGAGTTCTGAAAATTTAGAGCTTTCTTAGTTTCCAACTATGATGTATGGTTGATCCAGACATACTGAAGTAATAATAACTGAAGAGGGATTGAAAGATTTCCATTGTTGAGATTACATTTGATTTAAAGCATTCAGTAGTCAAAGCCAGAAGTACCTCTGCAGTATCACGTTGAAAGAATATGTCAAATTTGTGATGCTTTCTTTCAAATTGAGTATGACATTTGTACTTCATTTTTTTTTTAGTACATGGCCTTTTAGATACAACCTCATTTTAGACATTTGTGTTTTAACCTTGCAGCAGTTAGAAAGCAGCACTGCAGGCTAATTCTGCTGACTACCAGGGATTTAATCCTGGTTTAAAATTGACTCAGCCTTCCATCCTTCCAAAGTCAATAAAATGAAGATCCAGATTGTTGGGGGAAATATGCTGACTTTGTAAACTGCTAAGCGAGGGCTGCAAATCACTGTGAAGTGGTATATAAATCTAAGTGCAATAGTTATTGCTATATAATGGAGTAATAACATATACTTAATTTAATTATTTTCCATGTAATCAAGAACTTTCCCCTTCTCTCCTCTAAAAATTAAAGTTAGGCACTAATTTATGTAAGCATTCCCAAGGTGTTGGGAAAGCATAGCTATGCCCCCATGTCTGCCTGCAATCAAGAGCGGCATAATATATATTTTTTGCAGATAGAACAGACCATGGAAAATCTATGCTTCAAGCTCATATCATCATATTTTAATGAGTGATTCACAGTTGACTCTCCTTATTATACCAGTCTAAAGAATTTAGAGATTATATTATATGAATTAAGAATTTGTGGCATGGTGAAATTAATGCCTTTAAGCTCATACCAAATAACCCAATTCTTCTTTTACTCCTAATCCTCCCTATATCCAAACTATGACTAAAGACCCTGTTTATTTCAGCTGTACTTTTCATGCTTGTCCTTTTATAGAGACAGGAGAATTTGCAAATTTAAAATTATTATTTTCATAATTGTAAATGTCACATTGAAAAGCTCTTTTATGTTCTACATCCTCAAAAAGAAACATGTTCCCTCTATCAGGGAATGTCCCTCAAATTATAATAATAATTATTATTCAATATTCATTTGGTGGAGCAAATAATTTTATTTTGGAGCCAAATGTAGCAGTATAAGGCAGCCAACTAAAATCTTACTTCAGCCAAGCATTTCAAATATATCTTGGCATTTTTTTTAAAAAAAATGACATATATTTGACAGCAAGAAAGAAACTGCACGTATGTGAAAGATTTGAACTACTTCACATTTAGGCATTTCAGCAGCAGTCTTGCCACAAGACATATGGACAAGTAGGAGAATATTCAGAACTTTATTTTTTATCACAGAGAACAAACTATTGCTAAGTTTGAAGACTTGATTATATTCAACAGAGAAGTATTCTACAGCCTTATCTACATGTATCTGGCTATGCTGGTCTTCCCAAACTGATACTATTCAATTGGGAATTGTTGTAATGTTAGCCTAGAAGGGCTCCAGGATAAGGAAGGCTACATTCGGCTTATCAACACAGGAACTAAAGTACACATGAGAGTAATTGTTACATTTCTTATATTATAAAAAATCTAGCATACATGAAATGACCCAGCATCTTTGAAGGTAAGGAGGTAGACAGGGTAAGGAGGGAAAAGGAGAGGGAGATGAAGTGATAGAGAAAGAGGAAAGGAGAGAAGAGAGAGAGAATGAATGTAAAAATGGACCAATCAGCTTGATATAAATGTCAGAGAATTTCTGGAATTTTATTAAACAAATTATTAAGCAGCAATTTCCTAAGATTTAAAAAAAGAATACACCGCTTGGCAATAATTAAATACCCATGATGGCCTACACACACAGGTTCCATGAGCTGATTCAAATAGGCAGGACTTTATTGTTTTCAAGGTTCTTTTTTTCCTTTTTTAAAATTCAGTTTACAGACAAAAAAAAAAGATCAGCCAAGCCTGATCAGAGTAATCAAGCATTTTCATTTTTCTTTATTCACAGCTGGTTTGCATTATTGCATGTGAGCAGCTTGCCTTCTTCTCCAAACAATATAGCAAAGCAAAGCAGTTTTCACTTTATTTCTCATGATATGAGCTTAGCATATTATAAGCAAGTGTGTGACTTGCTTATAAGCACCTCCATGTCCTAGATTACCTTTATTTATCCATTGAAATTTGAGGAAATGGTTTATGAAATAACAGCTTTTACTTGTCTTACAATTGATTAAACCTTGGTTTATCGTCAAATAGATAAACATTTGATCTTCTATTTTTCCATGTATTTTTTGTCTAAAGTCTTCCAGAGGAGTGTCCCTTTCTCCGATATTTTCTCCCTGGACTCATGTCCTTAAAAACTTCAATGATTCTTCTCCTGGTCTCATGGAGTAATTCATAAACGCTTAGTAAACTGCTCAGTCCATTTTGGGTTTATTAGCCAATTTTAGTCAAGATCGGTGGAGTAAACATTCAAAAATGTTTACTCCCGGTTCTGTGGGTGTGGTTTGGTGGGCATAGCTAGGTGACTGGGCCATGTGACTGGGTGGGCATGGGTTTTTTTTCAGCCACCCCCACTTATTTTGGGGGCCTTCTGGGCCTCAGAGGAGCTTCTGGCGGGGTGTTTTTGCTCCCAGAAGGCTCTTCTAGGGCTCAGGAAGAAAAAAAATGGAGGGGGGCCTGAGCCCATCCCTACATTTTTTGCCTTCCTGGGCCTCAGTAAGGGGAATCCCGGCATAACTAATCATATGAACAACTGATTTTCAGGAGGGAAAAAAAAGAAAGAAATACCTTAAGGGAACAGCGTCAGGCAGGGTGAGCAAGCACGGGTGGGCAGGGCAAGCGAGCCAGAGGCAATTGGGCAACCAGGTCAGGGCGTGGCCAGCCAGAACTTATTATCACCAAACCCTTGCTACAGTTTTGCCCGATCTGGTGCGAACTGGCTGAATACTACCACTCGTCAAGATAAAAAACAATCAACCAATAATCTATCAACATTGAAATTTTGTCATATATATTAGCTCTATAGCACATTTAGCTGCCAGCCAGATCCTCCATTCTCCTCTTCTTATTCACAGAGTCCTCCCTTATCTTAATGTGTATTTTAAGGTGCAGGTGAAACTCTGCCAAAAAATTTTTTGGCTAGTTCTATATTTGCTCCTTATTATCCTATTAAAATGAAGTCCTATGAGAAACCTCCTAAGCATGTTGACAGCAAAGCCATTACAGAGCTGGAGTTAGTTTGGGCTATTATCACTCCTCTCAGTGGCCCCTCCTGAATCTGAATAGATATGTGTAAAAGTGGGTCAGTCAGCCCAAATCCATGACTTCTTCAGGATTGTCACATAAATTTCTCTCTTTGATACAATGTACAATTTAAATTTAACATGGGGCCTTCATTTTAGCAAAGTATTAGACCAATACTTGAATACAGCTCATCAGTCTGGAGCCCGCATTACATATCTGATACTAATACAGTTGAGAAAGTCCAGAAATATTTCACAAGAAGATTTTCTCCACTCCTGTACTCATTGCAGAATACCTTATGCCACCAGACTTGAAATTCTAGACGTAGAAAACCTAGAACTATGCTGCCTTCGGGCCAATCTAAGTATAGTACATAAAATTATATATTGCAATGTCCTACCGGTCAATGAATATTTCAGCTTCAACCATAACAATACAAGAGCACACAATAAATGCAAACTCAAGGTAAACTGCACCAAACTTGATTGCAGGAAATACAACATCAGCAGCAGAGAGGTCAGTGTCTGGAATACTCTACCTGACTCTGTTTTTTTCCCCAAACCCCAAAAACTTTAACCTTAGACTGTCTACTATTGACCTCACCCCTTTCCTAAGAGGTCTCTTAGTGGCATGCATAAGTGCACCAACATGCCTACCATCCCTGCCCTATTGTTTCTTTTTATTTTTCTTATATATATATATATCCATTTCGTGTATTCATAACTATGTTATACTTATTCCTGTTATCGTATAATCACTTGACAAAATAAATAAATAAAGGAATTCAACAAAATCTCCTGTGACCAGAGGTGGTATTCAGCAGGTTCTGATCAGTTCTGGAGAACCAGTAGCAGAAATTTTGAGTAGTTTGGATAACGGGCAAATGCCTACTTAACTATATAAAAGAAGTGTAGATCAATGGCTCAGCATAAGCCAGATGAAAATGTGGTGGGCCCTGGGTTCTGTTCAAGGTGCTTCTTCATGTATGTTCTTTGCCTGATACTAGTACTTGTCTAGTAGGATTATGTTGCTACAGGCAACTTTGTCCCATAAGTCTTTCTGCTTTAGAGTTCTGTAAAACTATTTTCAGACCAGGGTTATTAATCCCAACTAACGGGCTGAAGGATGCCTTTCAGTTCTGCAATTATTTTGGGACAGGGGGATGTCTGACAACTTGGAGGGAAGAAAATACAACTTTATTTCTAATAACAACCTCTAACTGAAGTTTAGCTTTTCATTCAATGATAGATGTAGGCCACAAAGTAATTTATGGTCTCATTTTTTGAGTTCATATGGCATAAATTACTCTGTGGACTACATAGTTTTGTTTGGTAATGCCAATAAATCTCAGGGTCTAAAATTATTTTTTTTCCTAAATAGTGTGTTGATCTAATAAATACATAAAGAAGCAAATATATATTACATATATGTTATTTTTAATATTTTTAGAACAATATTCAAGGACAATTGGTTTACTTTATAGTACAAGTGGTATTTTATTTTATACATACATGTAGTTTTGCATTTGTTTTATGCTGAAAAGGGGTCCATACATTTCTCTAGATTTTCCAAAGGATATATATGGCATAAAAAGAGTGCAAGGTCTTGTCAACTAGTTTCAAAAGGTGCTGTAGATCAGTATTTCTCAAACTTGGCAATTTTAGGATGTGTGAATTTCAATTCCCAGAAATCCCAACCAGCAACGGGAGTTGAAGACGCCCATGTTAAAGGTGCGAAGTTTAAGAAACACTGCAAGAGATCATGCCCATGTTCATTCCAGTGGCAGTTCAGGGTGGACCCAAATATCATTCCAAGCTGTCACAGGGAAAAATTAACTTGGCCTTTTAAACTATCTTTTTTGACAGTAATAAAGTTCTGCGGGTCCTGTTAGAGATTTTTCAAAACCATAAATGAGTAGCCTAACTTACAGCCAAGCTCACATTCTTAATAATAAATTAACCAGGAATCATTTCTTTTGTTTGGCATTATTTACATCCATCAGGCTTATATAGTTAATGAAAGGAAGAATACAGGACTTGAATCAAGCATTTTGAGTACCGCAAGTACTGATGGATTGTCAGATTTTCTTTTTAAGCTACTCATCCTGTAGTGTAACCTTGTAGAGACACTCAGGAGACAGGAGACAAATAGCATGAATCAATTTTTTTCTGGCTGAAACCATATTGTATACTATATATAAACCTATTAAATATACAATAGCACAAACACAGGGAGAATTTCTATGCTACTTTAAGTTGCCTAGTATATCAAGCATGCTATCTTTCTCTCCTGAAGTTAGGCACATACTGTACTAAGGCAGACCAAACTTATATGTAATGTGCACAGCAGCACCCATAATAAAGAGCTTCATGCTCTGACTGCAGTCCACTTGGTAGAAATGAAAATAAAAATATGTTTTGCATCTTGTCTTTCCCCCTAGTTTTTAAAGCAATTATTTCTCCCTGCTATGTGGAAAAAAGCATGCTGAGTGGCTGAAAACCAGACTATTGTACGCTGGCGAGAATCCTTTCTTTTAAAATGAGTGGCTATATAAATTTGATAAATAAGCAACAACAACAATAACAAAAACTAGTCTACATTGGATCCTAGGTTGAAACCACAAAGACAGATACAGGGAGCTAGAAATCCTTAGGCCTTATCTGGCATCAATTCTACCCAGGCTCCAGCAAAGTCCCTTGTTCTTTTCCAAGACTGGGATTCCCTACTTTGAACAGAACTGTCCTTGAGGACTAGTGAGGAAGCAATATGGGGTATGATTCTACCCTGAGAAGTAGGAAACCTGTCTACAATCTCAGAAGGGAAACAAAAAAACCCCACAGAATAATCCCTTGCAAACTGTACCATTGCAGTCTAGTATTTAGATCCGATTGATTGTGTGTGAGTGGTTCATAAGGTCTTTATCAGTTGGTCATCAAATACCTTCTAAAAAAGATTAATCATTGCCGACAAAGCTTCCTAGATTTGCATTTATTCAGCTCAGCACCAATTTGCCATCCATGGGCTTTATGTACTGAGATAATATCAAGTAGTGGTCGAGAAATAAATAGTATGCTGACTTATATTGAAATTGCATATTGCCATGAAACAAAATAAAATACCCTGGGTATTTTGACTTAAATTTCCCGGGGAGGAAGAAAAACAAAACTAAAACCACACTGAAAAAAGGTATTATATACATATACACTACGTACCACTGATGATTCATTACTAGTTATATTAGGGAAAGTAGTTATCGTTATCAATTTCATTAAGCGAGGAAAAGATTTTAGGAAAGGAAAAATGAGCACATTTTAAAAAACAGAAACTTGAACATTCAAGATTATGCTGAGGAGCGAAGAATCTGTTTATATATACACTCACTCATTTAGATCTAGGTCTACTGGATTGTGAACATTTAACTGCTCCTTCATATATACAGCAAAATACCTGAGATTAGTTGTGGTCTAAAAAAAATTTCATAGAATTAATGATAGAATAGTGAAGACATACAAAAGATATATTTTAAATGATGGTCCATCTCCTTCTTATCTTTAATGTCACTAGATTTATATGACTTTATGGACCCCTTCACTCTCTGTACATGCTGGCCTTCATCTTTATCATGCTGCTTCTTTTCAATAAAAATAGAATGTGCTATATCTATGGTTCCTTAGTTAAAATATGGCTGTGGAACCTAGGCCATCATAAAGGCTGAGTGAAAAAAAAACTTGGTTCCTTTGAAATTGTAGTGATGGAGAAATTTTTTTTCTTGGACGAAAAGAAGATGACATCATGCACTAGTAGATTAAGTAAACAGTACAAAAAAAAATAAATAATGAGCCGAATATTAGATATTTTGAACACATAATACAAATGAAGGAGTCATTGAAGATGACCCCAATGCTTGACATAATGTAAAATAATGGGGGAAAAGAGATATAAAACAAGGTGCTAGATCCTAACACTCAGGCACGAATATAAAATTACAAAACTCAAGGAAGCAGTTATTGATACACAGACCAAAACGAATAATGTCAATTGGGTCACAAAGAGACAGCAATTACAATTAATACAGACTGCACAAATCACAAGGGGATTCTACCAAAACTATCACTGTAGGACATAATCTTCTATTGCTTTAGCTATTGTCTCTTTTACTACCTGTTGTTTTGTTACTGTTTTGACATTTTTGTTGGCTATTTTAAATTATTGGCCTTTGATAGTTATAATGAAGAATTCATTCAAATTATTCAAAACCACTACAACATTAGCATTTTAGGGCAACTCAACCACATCAGAAATCCATAGATCATCTAAGATTTCACTGAAAATTTACTGAAGTAAGCTTGCTGATGGGCACAATTTATTGTCTAGATAAAATGTTGCTAATCCTTTTAGCAGAAAAATTATAGCTGTCTTTGTGGTAAGACTGAACATTATGAAGACTTCATTATATTTACAAAATATGCCACAAAACATTTTAGTAAATGAAGTATCATGAATAATTAAAACTGAGTTTCAGTTGTCAGTCTAAATTAAATAAACGCCCTTTACACTCTAAAGATAACTCCTTCTTGCTTAAAAGTCTGTGCTGACCAATTGGCCCCTATCTTCACCTGAATCTTCAATAGATCACTAGAGATGTGCTATGTTCCTTCCTGCTTCAAATGTTCTACCATCATCCCGGTGCTAAAGAAGCCCTCCATCAAGGAACTGAATGACTACAGACCAGTTGCTCTAACATCTGTAGTTATGAAAATCTTTGAAAGGCTTGTGCTGTCCCACCTGAAAACCATCACAGATCCGCTGTTAGATCCCATGCAGTTTGCATACCAAGCAAATAGATCGACAGATGATGCTGTTAACATGGCTCTGCATTACATCCTACAACACCTTGAATCTCCAAATACCTACGTAAGGGTCCTCTTTGTAACTTCAGTTCAGCATTCAATACCATCATTCCAGACACTCTTCTAAGTAAATTAAACCAACTAGTGGTACCTGAATACACTTGTAAGTGGATCATAAGCTTCCTAACAGACAGGAAGCAGCAGGTGAAGCTAGGCAGAATCACATCTGATACCTGTACGATCAGCACAGTGGCCCTCCAAAGGCTGTGTGCTATCTCCAATTCTCTTCTCCCTATATACCAGTGACTGTATCTCAAACGATCCATCTGTTAAAATACTGAAGTTTGCTGATGACATAACAGTGATTGGTCTCATTCAAGACAATGATGAATCTGCACACAGACAGGAGGTTATACAACTTGCCTCGTGGTATAACCGGAACAATCTGGAACTGAACACACTCAAAACCGTAGAAATGGTGGTAAACTTTAGAAGAAGCCCTCCCATACTACCACCTCTTACAATACTGGACAACACAGTATCAACAGTAGAGACCTTCAAATTTCTAGGTTCTACTGTATCACATGACCTAAAATGGACATCTAACATCAAAAACGTCATCAAAAAAGCACAACAAAGAATATTCTTTCTGTGCCAACTCAGAAAGCTCAAACTGCCCAAGGAGCTGCTGATCCAGTTCTACAGAGGAATTATAGAGTCTATCATCTACACCTCTATAACTGTCTGGTTTGGTTCTGAAACTCAACAGGACAGACACAGACTTCAGAGGATAATTAGGATTGCAGAAAAAACAATTACTACCCATCTGCCTTCAATCGAGGACCTATATACTGTACATGTCAAAAAGAGAGCTGTGAAAATATTTACAAACCCCTCACATAAACTATTTCAACTCCTTCCCCCAAAACAACACTATAGAGCACTGCACACCAGAACAAATAGACACAAGAACAGTTTTTTCCCAAGAGCAAATAATTAATAGCAAATTAAACAAATAATTCCCTCAACACTGTTCAACTATTTACAAAGTGTGCACTACTATTACTGATAATCTTCTCATCACTCCTTATCACCCATCTCCTCCCACTTGTGATTGTAAGACTGTAACTTTGTTGCTTGTATCTTTACGATTTGTATGACTGTTTCCTAGTATGATTTGATTGTTGATTGTACCTTATGACTATCATTAAGTGTTGTACGTTATGATTCTTGATTCTTTACAAATGTATCTTTTTTTTATGTATACTGAGAATATTTACACCAAGACAAATTCCTTGTGTGTTCAATCACACTTGGCCAATGAAAGTATTCTATTCTATTCTATTTGTGACACTGATTGACAGAATTTTAGAGATGTATGCCATTTATAGGGATTTTTCTCATAATCATTTCTCATAACCATTCCAAACCATTCAATTAATTATAGAGATTTTTCTCATAATCATTCATTCCTTATTAATTCCCACTAATGATTGTGGAAATCTCCAGTTGTGGAAGTTTGTACCTAACTGGATTCACCAATGAACCAGTGTTAGGAATAAAGCAAGATAATTTAATTCTGCAAGATTCTGGATCATTTCTCACTAACCAATATGATGCTATTCATATATTAGAGTGAGATATTAGCAGATTTGGGGAACTTCAAAGTGTATAGGAGCAGTGGTGGGATTCACACCACTTCGGGAGAATCGGTTGTTAACTTTCTGAGCAGTTTGGTGAACTGGTTGTTGGAAGAAATCATTAGGGC
Organism: Laticauda colubrina; assembly: GCA_015471245.1. Lineage (NCBI taxonomy): Eukaryota > Metazoa > Chordata > Lepidosauria > Squamata > Elapidae > Laticauda > Laticauda colubrina. Next base: position 63,387,941 of record BLBF01000002.1, on the reverse strand, counting down.
ATAGAACCAGTTGTTACATTATTTGAATCCCACACTGAAAAAAGTAGGAGGGAGAAATCAAATAAGGAAGACACAAAATATATGAAGTACAATGCAGATGGAACACTGATCCACTAAGAAAAGAAAAAATGGGGGCAAAAAATAGCCTATTGACCATTTTGGCCAAGAAAAGTTTGTGGCCAAAATTATTAAGAAAGCCTTACCACTAAGTTAGCTGAGTAAGAGGTAATACGTGTAGAGGAGGAGATAAGAAATTATCTTCCTTGATTGTGCTTTGCTCAATTTCTTTTCTTCTATTTCTACTTCAAGGAAAATGGAGGGTAAGTTAAAATATCCACAGGTTTTAAAAATGTATATAAAAATAACTTATTGTAAATAACAATATATTTTAATTTACATTAAGGGAGAAGTATACTTCAATAATAATAAAGTAGTCTATTAAAACCATTTAAGAAGCCAAAAAAATTAATGTAGCTGGATTTGGGGACCATTATGTTTATTAGTTAAAACATTTTTAAAGCATAGTACTAAAAAGATGCCCTTGTTTCTAAATTGGTTCTTTTTTTTTTTTTAAGAGTAAAACGTTAATAAAGACTAGGGCTTTCCATTTTATTTGAGGAAATGAACAGGGTCCTTCAATCTCTTGGTGCAACCATCTGTGTTTAACCATGCTCTTTCTAGCAGAACAAGACCTCCAAGGAGGTATGCTATGGCTTCATCCATGCAGTAAGTGCACCATTGAGAGACGGGGTGATTTCACCACTCACCAGTGGCCTGTACCCTTTTCAAGAAACCATTCCTAAATCCAATAGACTTGGAAATTTACTGGCTAGGGGATTCTGGGAGTTGAAGTTGAAATATTTTAAAGCTTGAGAAATAGTGATCTAAAGGACATGGGTATTCATAGGGAGGGGCAAAGGCAGGATTTGATTTGACCGTTTGGTCCCTCTTATGAAAATATAGATTCCATATCTGGGATGTGTGAATGTGGGGTATGGGCTTGCGTGCCATTCATTACAATTTTCTTGTTCTATTTATTTATATAATATATACATTATATTTATTAGTCCATTATCCCTCCCATTTCCACTCCCTGCACAGAGTTGAATCTCTTGGATTCTATTCCATTGGATAATATTATGTGAAGCACAGTAAATATTTCCATAGTATCCAGTGCAAAGCTCACCATTTGTGTCACACAGTTATTTTGTACAACTTCAGGCATTCCATTTCTTCTTCTTAAAAGTTTACAGTTTCTTGATGTGTGAAGAAGCGGCTGTCTTGTTTTATTGATACATGGAACCTATATTCACCACTTCTGGCCATTTCAAGTAATATTGTTTCAAATAAAGACTGGAAATCTATGTTTCATACATGCACTGTGCTGAATAAATGTACAGAAGGGGAGTGTGGCTATAGATGCAAACAGGTTTTCTGCTCCCTTCGACTGGCCTAGTTTGTCACATAAAATGTTTTGGCAGCATGAGCCATGAACCTTGAGGGATTCCAAAGTTCATTATTCATTATCAAACAGATGGTGCAAGGATGTGGATTTGGCATGAGAAATCCCATTGTCAGCTCTCTACTCAGGGCCAAACTACATCTTCTTCACACTCTCTCCCCTACCATAAAAAGGAAGACTGAAAGCAAGACATTTTTATTTTGAACAACAAGAATCCCAACCCAGTCTAAAGGTTGTATTTTCCTATTGAAAACCTTCAAACAGCACCCTAGGGTGCCATTAGCTTCCAGGAGCAGATTTTCTGCAAACAATGGAAACAGGTTATATGTCGTAGCAGATGGCTGCTTTTTCTTCAAAGTAAAACCATTCATACTTGAAAGAAACAATGGCATATCATTTGGTTTGCATTGTAGAACAAATAATGAAGCCTTATATACAAACAATAGCATCATTAGAAAAAAAAATCATTGGAAGTGTGAGCAGAACAGAAGTCATGTTGGATGACCCATTGAATTAAATAAGGAAGTGTGTCTCAAACTCAGTAGCTCTGCTAAACAAGAAAGTGTTCCAGTTTGTGCACAAGAGAAAAAAACAAGATAAGGCTAGAACAATGGGGAATTGTAATAAAGTGCTGCGATGTCAGAAACCATGTAACTGCTTTTGCTAGATAGGGAACTAGTATGAGCCTTCGAAATATATGTGTCAATTTGAAAACAGAAAGAATGTGAGCCAAGCCCTCGTACGAGGGGGCGGACAGTTAGGGTATAAAAATGCTGCCTGAATTTTGCTCTGGGTTCCTTCAATGCCTGAGGGAACCCGTCTCTGCAGACACGTGAATAAAACCTTGTATTCCTTGGATCAACGAATCTTTTGGTGGTTTTTTATCTGCTTCCACCTCACAATTTGGCGCTCAACGTGGGCCCCGATGGAATTTCGACTGGAGAAAGGGACTGGGTAAGTGTGGCGCCATCGCCTCCCATTGTAGAGGGGTCCCTCCCTTGTCTCAGTTGGATCCCGGGGTAACTGCACTCAGCAGACGATCCTTGGAAACAAGAGAGAGAGAAGCCGGCCTGACGCTCTGGGAGTGTCGTTGATCACCTGAAGTGGGGACACCCACACTCCTTTCGTCTCCGGGAGATCAGGGGTGTATCAGGTGAGTTTGTTGCCTTTCGGGATAGAAGAAGGGATATACTGTCCTTAAACTCTGGGAATCCAGCGACTGCTGGAGGACAGTGTAAATCCCTGAATTGGGAATCTCTGGGAGATTGTTGGCGGGTAGCGTGGAGAATGGGAAAGGGACAAAGCAAGTGTGAGAGGTTCCAAGAGGGAACGGGTATTGAGATAGAAAAGACCCAGAGAAGGCTGATTCCAACTGACTCTCCATTGGGTCAACTACTACAACAATGGTCGTGGCCCCATCTGAGGACTTACACTCAGAGTCTAGAGAAAAAGAAAATGATCTACCTATGCCAATATAGGTGGCCGAAGTATCTCCTAGTAGACCCTGAATTTCCTTACCACTGGGATCCTGAAGGGAATACCAGCACATACTGGATAACTCAGTTGAAAGAGTATATAGTGAAACACCGGATGAAGGAGCAAATACCCTATGTGGAGGTATGTTATCATGTTCACTTTGAAGGTCCAGTTCCACCAGAAACAGAAGTAGGACAGTTTGTCAGCAAGGTGGAGGAAAGCGAAACTGAGGACTGGATGGGGAGTCCACCGGCATCGGCTCCAGCAGTCCTGGCACCACTGCCCCTGCCGGCTCCAGTTGCCCAGGCTCCACCTCCACCTGCATATCCAGGACTCAGAAGGGAAATGGTTCAATTAAACAAGGACCTAGAGAATTTGCCTCTAGGAGGAAGGTCGGCCAATCCCGTGTCAGAGAAGTCCCAAATGGCATGAATGCGCAGGGGAATCCAGTCACCGTTTTTGTGGCTGTCCCCATAAAATCTGCCAAGTTACGGGATTTGAAAAAGACCCTTCCGAAACTCCGTGAGAATGCTCATGAAGTGGCGGAACAGTTGGAATTGTTTCTGGGGCCCAATGAATACACATACCAAGAACTGATGTACATTCTTGGACACCTTTTCACCCCTGAAGAGAGGAACCTCATTAGGAGGGCAGCAATGGCTGCCTGGATAGGAGACATGCAGGGCAACAGGGAGCAGAGGCTGTAGACACAAAGTTCCCCACAGCCGATCCAAATTGGAACATCAATAATAACGCTCATAGGGAGCACATGAGAGATATGAAACACATGGTCATTGAAGGAATTAAATTGGCCATCCCTCAAGGGGAAAACTTGACCAAAGCATTTGAAATAACACAAGGAAAGGATGAGTCCCCGGGGGATTTCTGTGCTTGGCTCCATGAAGGGTTAACCAAGTACTCTGGAATGGAGTCAGAAACCCCTGCCTTCGAGACTCTCCTGAAGATGCAATTCGTCACCAAAGCATGGCCAGATATCCAGAAAAAGATCCAGAAGACAGAGGGATGTACTGATTTGGGCATGACAGATTTGATGAGAGCAGCCCAACAAGTTTTTGTGAACCGAGACTCAGTTAAAACCAAACAGAAGTCTCAGATGATGGTAGCTGCTGTGCAAACGGCAGCCAAGAATAAAGTTAGGAAAAACAGGGAGACCCAGATGTCAGATTCGAGGCCAAGGTGGAGAGATGAAAGATCTCCCAGCAGGGAGTGGAGACCCCCAGTTAGGTGAGGAGGTCCAGGGGGCAATCGAGGCGGTCGATTCCAACAGCCGTCCCAGAGTAGAATTTGCTTCAGATGCAAGAGGGACATTTTGCGCGCGAATGTCCCAAAACCCCAGAGGAACAAAGCTATGCCCTATACGATTAGGGAGGTTCCGGCTCCCCAAGAGGTGAAATATTTGGGACATTACATTCAGCAGGGGGTTAGGTCCTTGGACCCTGAAAGGGTGTAGGGGATCATGAGCTTGGCTCCTCCCAGGAACAAGACAGAGGTGCGGAAAGTGTTGGGATTATTGGGGTATTGTAGAATCTGGGTAGACCAATTCACAGGTTGTTGGCACAGTTTTTGCATAGAAAGTTGCCTGGAAAGGGAGAGCGCATAGAATGGGAGGAGGGAGATAGTGAAAGGTGGGAAGAGCTGAAGAAGGCTTTGTCAACCGCTCCGGTTTTAGCCTTGCCAAACCTGAAATTACCGTTTCATTTGTATGTGGCGGTGGCTCAGGGAACAGCAGTTGGAGTCCTTACCCAAAAGAGGGGGGGGCAGTACCAGCCGGTAGCCTTCCTAAGCAAAGGTTTGGAGCCAGTTGTGAAAGGATGGTCAGTTTGTGTTCAGGCTGTGGCAGCAACAGTGATGTTGGTGGTGGAGAGCAAAAAGTTAACCTTTGGGGGAACTTTGGTGGTGCATTCGCCTCATCAGGTCAACTCAGTGTTGAGCCAGCTGGCTACCACTTGGATGACCGAAGGGAGGATATTGAAGTATGAAACCATTTTGAGAACCAGTCCTGATGTGGTAATAGGAACAGACAAGAATCTAAATCCAGCAGAATTCTTGGAGGGGAGAAGGCAGGCGTGGGAACTGGAAGACCATGATTGTCTATTGCAAGTGGATCTCATGACGAAGGTTAGAGGACTTGGAAGAGACTCCATTGGAGAAGAGAGAGAGGTGGTTTGTAGATGGATCTAGCAGGGTGGAAAATGGAAAGCGAAAATCTAGGTTTGCAATAGTAACTGGGGAAGGTGAGGTAATAGAGAAAGGGTCACTCCCAGCTGCTTGGCCAGCCCAGAAATGTGAATTGCTTGCCCTGACCAGAGCCTTGGAATTGGCTGAGGGGATGGAAGTAACGATTTGGACTGATTCCAAGTATGCAGGGGGGGGGGGTTGCACACGTTTGGGAAAATCTGGAGAGAAAGAGGGTATATCAAGGCGGATGGGAAGCAAATAGAGCAAGTGCAGTTAGTAGAGCAAGGCTTAGAGGCATTACAACTCCCCAGCCAAGTATCTATTGTCCATGTGAACGCGCATCAAAAGGGGAACACACTGGAGGTTGTGGGAAACCGATGGGCGGACAAATGGGTGAAGGAAGCTGCAGGGGAGATAGAGTTGGTAATGGTATCTATACCAATACTGGAAAAGGAGGACGAGAGGGAGGTGTGGGAGCCAGAGAAAAAGGAAAAGTTGGAGTTGGAGAAAGAGGGATGTGTAAAAACCCCAGAGGGATGGAAGACATCGGAGGGAGTCAAGGTGGTGTCACCCATTGTCATGAGGGGAATATTGGAGAAAGTTCATGAAGGAGGACATTGGCGAATGGAGGCCTTGGTCATGTCCGTTAAACCTCGCTATTGGAGTCTGAGGATGTGGACGGTAGCTCAGCGCATCTGCTGGAAATGTTTGATTTGTGTGAAAGTAAATAAGAAAGCGGCACACAAGAAAGAGATGGGAGGGTGACCCCTAGTGAGTTGGCCTTTTCAGAGAGCACAAATTGATTTCACTGAGTTGCCAGAAAAGGGGGGTTGGAAAGAATCTTCCCTTAGCTCTGCTCAGGATCAGAACTTGTCCAAGGAAACACACAGGGGTTTCTCCCTTTGAAATGCTGATGGGGAGACCCTATTTGGACAAACTAGGCAATCCCATACTAGAGTTCAGGGACTTGTTCCTTCGGAAATATTTGCTGGCACTGTCTCGGTCTTTGCTTTTTCTTCACAAACAGGGACTGTTGGTGCAACGACCACCTTTGGCTGGTAGCCAACACCCACACGAGGCTGGAGACTGGGTCCTGATAAAGACTTGGAGAAGTGAAAAACTGCAACCTAGCTGGGAAGGTCCGTACCAGGTGCTACTGACGACTGAATCTGCAGTCCGTACTCGGGAAGGAGGCTGGACGCATTACAGCAGAGTCAAGAAGGCACCGGAACCTGAGAAACCTTGGAAGGCAATCCCAGTGGACGGTCAGCCGCTAAAGGTAACCTTGAAGAAATAGCCAGCAGAAACCACCATGGAGATGTCGGCTGAACTCTGGAGAGGACTATTTGTTGCAACTATATTTACATTAATACATCAAAGAAGTTCACAATATGTTGGACCTGCGGGTGACTTGGAAACAGACTTGTGGGATGACAATGTGTTCATAAAGGATCTCAAGAAGGTCTCACATTCCTTGAACATCACCAATTGCTGGTTATGCATGCACATGTCAGGTAAAACAGGTGAACTGGAGTGGCACATGTACAATTGGGTATGTGATATAAACTTGATGGCCTTCCCCAAGGCCAGATACGTAATAAAAGAGACTCAGAATCTGGCCTTACTCGGAGACTCTGGACCCAAATCTCCTGTGATATAATAACACCATTGGGAGTAGCCATGAACTACCGAGATATACATATTCTAAATAACTTCACGGTAACAATGTTCAATGATACAATAAAGAATATTAAAATGATCAACACCGAGCTTTCTGAAGTAAGACAGGTTGCTCTACAAAATAGGTATGCTTTAGACATTGTTTTAGCTACAAAAGGGTGTGTGTGTGCTCTGATTCATTCACATTGCTGTGTATACATCCATGATTTCCAACCCAATATTACAAAGACAGTAAAAGTAATGGAAGAATGTATTTGTTCTAATTCATTATCACAAAGAGGTGACTCCTCATTGCCAGACCTGTGGGGAGCACTGTGGTCTTGGCTTCCCAGTTCCACTTGTTTTAGATCTACCATAATGGGAATTATATTGATTATTATATTGTGTATTGTTGTGTTGTTGTGTTCAGTGTCTCCCTGGTGCAATAACAACGTGTGGGAAGATAGGGAAATCCTTGGGTTCAAGATTTGAGAAGAAGCAGGAAGCAGAACCTCTAATGATGTATCAGAGAGAAATCACTCTGAAAGAAGCAGAGGATCTACTATTTGAGTTTGAGACAAGAGTGGAAAAAGAAAAAGGGGGGATTGTGAGCAGAACTGAAGTCATGTTGGATGACCCATTGAATTAAATAAGGAAGTGTGTCTCAAACTCAGTAGCTCTGCTAAATAAGAAAGTGTTCCAGTTTGTGCACAAAAGAAAAAAACAAGATAAGGCTAGAACAATGGGGAATTGTAATAAAGTGCTGCAATGTCAGAAACCATGTAACTACTTTTGCTAGATAGGGAGCTAGTATGAACCTTCGAAATATATGTGTCAATTTGAAAACAGAAAGAATGTGAGCCAAGCCCTCGTACGAGGAGGTGGACAGTTAGGGTATAAAAATGCTGCCTGAATTTTGCTCTGGGTTCCTTCAATGCCTGAGGGAACCCGTCTCTGCAGACACGTGAATAAAACCTTGTTTTCCTTGGATCAACGAATCTTTTGGTGGTTTTTTATCTGCTTCCACCTCACAGAAGGTTAGAAGATCACGCAAAGTTAGTAATTAATTAGCCTGTTTTTTTCAGGATTGTCAATAATCCAGTACTAGAGAATGTTTCTGCATCACCATTCCCTGGGGATATGTTTTTCCTACCATAGCTCCATGATATTGCCACCTTCTCATCCTATGACCTTAAGTGGTCCTTGATTGTAGCAGTGTTAATGTAGTGTTCACACTTATTCCAACACCTTCCCAGTCTCAATGCACAAAAAATCTGTTAGGCTTTCCTCACTTAATGTAAAGGAATTTAGACACAATCTTATGGAAGATATGAAAGAAGAGGCTTGTAGACACACAATCTGAAGTCTGAAAAAAGAAACAAAACTTGAAATAAAGCCGCCTTGATTTTGTTAGTATAAGATGGTACTGTTGTGGTATTCTACAACAATAAAACACGTTTCCTGGAATCTCTGCCGATCTTTGTTCCTTCAAGTGACTGACACACATAATTTGGAGAGAAATCAGGGAGTCCACTTGTTTAAAGATAGGATATCGATTACCAGTGGAGACAGTATATTTCATGCTAGTACAATTTTTGCCAAGTATAGAAAAACCTATCACAGGCCCCTCTGTGATGTAAGAATAGTGAAGGAACAGAGTGGAGAAATTATGCAGATGAAAGAACTAACAAGAATGATTCCCCCCCACCCCTTTTCTAAGTAACATATGAAAGAAAAACCCTTACAGCTACTTCAGAACTCTGAAGGATTTTCAAATTAATCCAAGGCCTGGAGTGAGTCCAATGCAAGAAAATATTATAACAGAGTTTTAAAAATAATAGATTATGTGGAGAATTTGGATGTAAAGAAGGACTTTTGATCTTCAACATAATACTATTTTTTATCAATGAAAAGTAAAATGATGTACTCCTTTATCTAGTATATCATTAAATTATGGCATTTACTTGCAGAACTATTTCTCCAGGATTGTATTTACTCCTCCTATTAGATCCAGCAGGAGAGACAAGCTCTGGAGCTTATTTATTAAGGAGTATCATTTGGTGGGACCCAAGAAGAGAGATTTTTCTGTTGTAGTGAAATCTGACTTGCCTGGTCCTGTGGCCCTTCATATGGCCATAAAAACCTTGTTTTGTCATTCAGCCTGGAATCCTGGTTGTACAGCAGGGCTCATATCATAGTATGTTCGTTGCTGTTGTTGGCTGACATTTCTCAGCTGCTATATATTATTTATAATTTTGTTATACGATTTTTGTCTGAAGTATTATTAGCCACTCAGAATCATACATTGAAATGGACAGCCATATAAATTGAACAAATTGACAAATAAATCAATAAATTTGCTGTCATAAAAATAATTGTGAAACCCAACTGTAGAAGGATGATGGACAAATTCATGACAGCAAAAGGTATTATTTGGAGCTTAATGACTTGCAGGAACTATGTATTTGAATGGAGCACACAGAAGGGTGAAGTAGAACAATGGAAAAATCCCCAAGTTGTCCTGCAGCTTTTTATTTATTTATTTAATTCTCTATTGGACCCAATTCAGATTTTTTAAAAATCTGCTGCATATTTATGTGGGAATGTTTTAAACAAAAGGGGAAGCAGAAACATGGATTAACTTCCTCTCATCTTGAATACTTTAGGATCAGGTTGTTCATTCTGCAATGAGACATATAAACCAAAAAAGAGGTGGGTTCATATAAAAATTATGTATTCTACTGATTCAAGTTCTGTCCCAGGTTATTGTAAGGATGCATTTTTCTTTTTGAAAAAATCATGGGAAATGTCTGTAGATATTCTCAACATAGATTTTATAAACAAATGGTTAAGTTTTTAAATTCTTTTGCAATGAACAGGTCATTTGCTTAACCTCAGAATGGTCACGATAAGATCCAGTTGTTTTTGCATGTTCTCTCTGTTTCCTGCATAAACACAACAGTCTTAGTAATGGTCTTTTGCTTTTTAGTTCCTTTGTCTAGACATCAGTTATCCATAAAGCAGTATCAATATTGCATATTGTGCTTATTAAGATCTTGGCTTGAGATTTTCAGAACTCAGAGCATTTTAATGGCTCCATCTGTGGCATTTTTATGTTGTACGTGCTTACTATACAGTAGAAACAAGTTGGTTTGTTGAAAATTTCTGCATCTCTCTCTTGTTTCTACCCCATGAACAAAACAATGTTTAGATAATAGAGTTCTGAATTGACCGTCGTTGAAATGAAGATCTTACACATTCTAAAACAAGTATTTGCAAATCCAGCAGTCCTTTTACTTATTTTTAAATAGAAAGCAATAGGAAACTTCTTCTACTGAGTAAAAGTTTTTACATACTGATTTTTTTTCTGTGCCCTCAGAGTAACCCATACCAGCAGAATATAAAGGTAAAATATGTTTGCATATTTATTTCTAAAATGGTGAGACGTTGTAATTTTGCCCATGTTTCCTTTGATGGATTCCAACAGCTCAATAAAAAATAAACTGGTCCCCAGTCTTTTTAAAAATATCAGCAACTGTCCTGAAACTTCCTTCTCTGTCCCTCCATCGCTTGCTCGCTCCCTCCCTCCCAGATGCCACTCCCGCAATGGGGCTCCAGGCCAAGTAGCTGAGTCAGTCTTCAAGTTCTTGCAGAAGGCCATAAGGAAGGATGCGGATCTTGCCTCAGGAGCGTGAGGGACAGGATGCTCCACAGGGTGAGCACCATGGCGGAAAAGGCTCCTCTCCTGAACCACCAGCCAAAATTCCTTGACTGATGAGATCTACAGCATGCCTCTTCTTGAAAGTGAATCAGATTGTATTCATTGAAAGGAGATTGGATTGGATTCATTGTACAGTAGTTTATAGAACTCTTAATCTTGCTAAATTAAAAATGTGTTTTCAGCTTTGTTACAGAACCACCATTCATTGTTTTCTTTTCCTAAAATATGTTTCATTCCTTTCTCACTGTGAACAGTTTTTCAGAAGGGAATTATGCTGTAAATTTTTTATCTTTCCAAAATCTAACAAACAATAGAAAACAATCTTTTGTATACAAATAACAAACTAAAACTAACTACAGTTGTGTTCCATTGTTTTATTGTAGACAATTAATGTGCACAAGGCACTAAAGCACTTATTCTTGTACAAGCCAGAATCATTTGACTGATAAAAAACCAGCTCTGATTATTTATAACATTTTTATCTAACATGAGCTGCATGTATCTGTAATGTATAAAACACACATAAAACTAAAAACATAAAAATATAAAGATGTTATATGACTCTATTAAAAGTATATAATTCTGAAAAAAACATGGATTAAAATATTTTGCAAAATAGATGAAATAGCTTGCAATGGTACTGCCTGTATTTCATGTGATTTTTATAAATGCAGAAAAAGATTAATAAATCTTTTTTAGCCTAAGTCCTTTCAAAATTATCAAATGCCTGGTGCTTGATAGAGATCTTTTCTTTCCATGTATAAGAACATAATATATAACATATATGAACAGTTAAAATGTCTATAACAGGGGTGTCAAACTCAATTCCCGGGGGCTGGATCCGGCCCAGAGATACTTAGATCTGGCCAGCAGGTCACCTTGGAATCAGCAAAGGACCAGCCCACAGTGTCTCTGCTAGTGAAAACAGACCTCGGGAGGGTTGTATGTGGCCCTCCTGAGATCTGTTTTCACTGGCAAATGGTTGCAGGAGGCAGTTGCAGCTGAAAATGGAGCTCAGGAGCTCATTTTCGCTGGCAGAGAGCTCGGGCCGCCACAGACACCCCCAACATGAGTGATGTCATGCTGGCCATGCCCACCATGGCCATGCCCATCCTGCCCCCCCGAGGTCAAAAACAACCTTGATGTGGTCCTCAATGAAATTGAGTTTGGCATCCCTGGTCTATAACATTTTGCATGACTACAAATACAGAACTTTATAAGAGGGCTGGTTTATGTATTCGTATACATGTAATCAGACATTATGAACAGTAATGGTGTTGATCCTCAAAAGTTATACAACATAATGTTGCTTGCAGAATAGAACTCCTTTGCAGATCAGTATATCTCAACCATGACAGCTCGAAGATATATGGACTTCAGATAATTTCCACCGCAATTCTAATGTTTCTTCATCTTCAGAGGCTCAGAGAATTCTCAAACAAGATTGGGGAGATGTTATAGGGCTGTAATGGCATAGGCAAATTAGAAATATTATGTGGGATGGAAAATGAAAACTAAAATTCCATTGATCCAAGTTATATTTACTGGCTCTCTAGAGCCTCTGCTTTTCTGGTACACTGTACCTTATTTTTACACCAAAATCCCACTTTCTCTTATGTGCAAAAGTTTAAGTTATATGGCTTCATGGCTTTAACAGAACAGAATAACAGAAAAACAGAGTTGAAAGGGATCTTGGAGGCCTTCTAGTCCAACCCCCTGCTCAAGGAGGCAACCCTATACCATTTTAGACAAATCGCTGTCCAGTCTCTTCTTAAAAACCTCCAGTGTTGGAGCACCCACAACTTCTGATGGCAAACTGTTCCACTGGTTGATTGTTCTTACTGTCAGGAAATTTCTTCTTAGTTCTAAGTTGTTTTTCTCTTTGTACAGTTTCCATCCATTGCTTCTTGTCTTGCCTTCTGGTTCTTTGGAAAATAGATTGACCACCCTCTTTCTTGTGGCAGCCCCTCAAACATTGGAACATTGCTAGCTATATTTGATTTTATATATGTTAGTACTGTATAAGGTTTTTCCCCCTTAATGGTAAGTTCTAAAAATAACACAAATAATTGATTTTTTTTTTACCGAACTAATCTCCAGCAGAAACCTGAAAATTGGAATGACATCTGTTCAAAAGTCAGAGAGAAAAATGGAAAACATAGGAAATTAGACAGGGGAAAATTCTGAAAGAAAACATGAAAAATGGCATGAAGTGTTGGGAAGTACTTCTGAATTCTTATGCTCCCTCCCCCCCCTCTCCCTCCCTCCCTCTCTCTCTCTCTTTTTTCCAGGACTCATTAAAAAGTTTGGTTCTGGATCAGGGAATAGAAATCTGTAAAACAGTTTTCCTTTCCTGGACTGATATATTTTCAAATTTTATCAGGATAACAGATAATATAGATGCTTCCAAAGTTTTTGGAATTTCACAACATATAGACATAGTTTCAATTAGGAAAATGTGACCATCCTAGACTAAGCCAAGCCCCAAAATGCCAAGGAATTTCTAGAAGCCTAGCACTCTAACAAATCAGCCATCAATTGATATATAGACATTAATAACATCTATGATTATGCAAAAGAGACTATCACCCAGCCCAAAAAGGAACAAAAAGATGCAAGCACCTATCCACCAGCAATCAGCACCCAGATCAGCATAGCTCTAAGGTTAACATCAGACCAACAATCAAATAAACAATACCCCAATCAAGAAACTGCCAAAGAAGACAACAGCAAACAGTCCAATTAAAGAATATTTAAGACCACCCTCACCAAGATTGACAAGCAAGCCACTAGACTAGAATATAAACTGACAGCAAACAGCATTCCTCACTCCACTGATGATGTTACCTAGTTTGGGTAATGAAATGTCTGCAAGAAAACAAGCAAGATCAGACAGCACCAAGGATCTGTTGCTTTTAAAGTTCATCATAGAACTGAATGTCTTTGGGGGTTCTTTCAGTGTTGACTCTGAGTGGCTGCCTGGACAAAATCCTGAAGTTTCCTTGACAATATTTTTGGAGGCAGTTTGCCATTGCCTTTTTCTTCCTAGGACTGAGAGGCAATGGATGGCCAACTGAAGATCAACCAACTGGCTTTGTGCCCAAGGTCACTCAGCCTCTAGCCTGGTGCATTAACTACTACACCAAACTGTTGCTTGAAAACTTTTGGGAGTTCATATTTCCTACCTTCCTCTGAAACTTCCTGATCATATTCCTTCATGACTGTCACTTCTTGCATTTCTAGATGACAAAAACAAAATGCCACCAGGGAAAAATTTGTGAAGCAAATGCTGAATCTCAGACCATTCTACATTCTTTCAAATCCATTTTGATTTCAGAAATGGGACTTTGAGGACTTATAAGAAGCTTTCAAAATACATTCTCTCTTATTTCAGCATTTTATGCCTGTGCCCAATTCCCTTAAGTATATGGAAACAATTTCCTTAGTTTTATGACAGCATTTTCAAACTGATAGACAGTTCAGTGAACGGCCATTATGAATTTTTCTGCTAAATGATGGTAACTAAATCCTGAAAAAAGGGTATAAAATATCAGTATAAGTACCGTACTGAAGTATTTTCAGCAAAGAAAACAAATGAAGCTCAGAATAAATGGTACATTATTAGGTTTTGATGGAAGGTGTTAGTCATCAGTGCCTTTGAGTAAGAACTCTACAAATCAGAAGCAGAGTGTATCTACATCTTTTGAATAATGTAGTCATTATAGAGAAATTAATGGGAAACTATATAATTAAAACCCTTTATTGACCTTCTTTTCTGTTAAAGTATGCCCAAAGGAAAAGAATAAGAATGTAAAAAGATAATAAGCCAGACTGAAGAAACAAAGAGGGTGTCTGTGAAAGAGGACAGGAGGAATAACACAGTCTGCTTCAAACCATTTCTGTATTTTATAAAAACACACTTATACATATTGTGGAATTGTTCTACAGGAAATCTGCCCTTGGTGAGAGGGTGTCAGCACAATTAATCATTCGCATACTTGATTTCAGAAAGTCAACAGATTTCCAGGTAGAACATTTAGTTTTAGATGAGGCTTTGCCATGACCTTAAGTTTAACTCAAATATCACATAGTATATAAATTGCTGCCCAGTCTGCAGAATTGAGAATTGCCTTCCCTGGAATCATAGACTTGCAAAAAATCTGCAGACATAAGAATAGGTTTTTTTTTTCTCAAATACTCCCCTGAGCCAGGAAGCACAACAGGATAAACTTTGAACATCTATTTGTACTGTATTTGGGACTATCAGATTCATGTTGCCAAATCTCAGAGGGAAGAAAGGAGATATCTGAAAAGACTAACTCTTTGCTATCATCAAATAGGCATATGGCAATCCAGATCTGGTAGGTTGGAAGGTACCAACTTTGATAGCAGACACAGAGTAAAACAAAACTGATAGTTCCATTTCTCTATCTATTTTAACTCCTTGTGTATTCTTTGATCTATGTGAATAGGGCAGTCGTAATATGTGTTCAGTTCAAACATCCAAGCACATATACTATTAGAGCTGAACTATTATTTCTCTTGGATTTTCCACTCCAGAGTCATTAAATACATAAGACTTCCTTTCTATCATCAAGGTTCTAAAGAATAAGCCAACAATGGACCCATCCTGCCAATCCAATCAGACTCTAGTATGCTGAGTATTGGGCAAGAGATATGGTGAAAGGTGTTCCAACTCAAATCTACTAGCATACCTCCAAATTTACAGAATATTTAAAATCCCCCCTCCCTTGTTTATAGTGGGATGTAGGGGAACGAAATGCAGAGAGAGGCAAATATTTCTCCACTTCACTTCTTACTTGTGGTTTTACTGCACCCAGAAGAACCTCGAAGGTTTGAGTGCTCCATTACTGGAAACTGATTGCCCAAAAGATTAGATTCCAAGAGAGTGTTACAGATTTATGGCCAAAGACAGCTTATAATACTTTTATGGAAGAAAAGAGAACATTATCATTTTATATTTTAAATACTAGTTTATCTCATACAAATTTAGAGTTTTGTAGTTTTTCCAAAAAAATCATTTTGTTTTTGACAATTAAGCCATCTGGTGGCTCAAAATATAAATATGCCATTACATTCCCCCCCCCCCGTCTTGTATCTTCTACACAGGGGTGGGCTTCAAAAATTATAGTAACCGGTTCTTTACCCGGTTGCTGGGTGGACATGGCCATGGTGGGTATGGCCTAGTCAGCCTCCTGTACCACGGTGTGGGGCATTTTCACCCTCCCTGGGCTCCTGAAGCTCCCCGGCCTGTGGGAAGTTGAAAATGGCCTCCCCAAGCTACGGACACCCTCTGGAGGCTGCAAACTGGCCTGTTTTTTGTCCTCCCTGAGCCTCTGTGCAGGCCCTGTACTTACCTGGCATCCAAAACAGGCCATGTGGGGACTCCTGAGAGGGATGGTCAGCGTGGGGCGGGACCAGCAGGGATGGGATTTATCAATTCTCCCCTAACTCTAACCAGGGCGAATCAGTAGCAGCCCAACCCTGCCTCTACATATGTTGGCTTCAGAACCAGAAGTTTCAATATATCTGGAAGGGGCCAATCCTAGAAAGACAGTAATATCAATTAAAGTAGCAATCTCATAAGCTGCTTTCTCCCCTCCAGAATGTATGCAAACCTAAAAACAATGCTCATTTACCTATGCTCTTCGGCCTTTGTATGAAATTATATCTGAAATTAATTCCAACATAAATATGCCTGCTCCAACATACAGTTGCGATGAGACAGACATGATGTCTGATCAAGTTTGACAGGTAGTCTTATATCATGCAATGGGAATCTTTTCATCTTGTAGTGCTATCCTGGTAAGGGCTGCTGGGTCCAGGTTCTCCTGGCGCTCTTGGTATGGCCACCGGTCCACACTGTTCCCTCATTCGGGCACCTCTACTGGCCTGGGTCATGCAGTGTTGTGGCTGTGGTGGTCAATCTCCTCTCAGCAGGCAAATCATGTGGTGGGGTGATGGTCAGTCTTTTCCCAGCAGGCAGGTCACGTGATGAGATGATATTCAGGTGGCTAGTCAGCCCATCTCTCTTGAATTGTCTGAATTGCCTGCTGGGCTCTCCTTCCACCACCTCTGCTCCTTCATGGATTCTTCTGCTTTCCCCACAGAAGCCTCTCCTATCTTATCCCCTTCTCGCCCTCAGGCTTGCCCCGCAGAAGTCTCTCCTCTCCTCCCTATTGCCTTCACTCCCTCTCCCTTTCTCAGGTCTCTTTTTCCATTTCCCCCTTAAGCCTATTTTCCTATCCTTTCAGGCCTCCTTTTCCCCAGGCATCCCTTCCTATCCTTCCCTTCAGGCTTTCCCCACAGAAAAACCCCTCCTTCCTCCTCTCGCATTCCCTCTTTCTCCCCTCCTTCCCACCAAAACCTCCTCTTTTTATTCCCTTCTCCCCACCCCACCCCACTTCAATATGACTCCTTAGAAATAAACAGAAAATTTAATCCTTTTAACAATTTAATGTGAGAACTATGCTCTGAAAATGACACCCTTTATTTGACTGAAAGATAAAGGCAGAGGTAATAGCATAACTAAGGATATCTCAGTCTGTACAAAATAAATCCTGTCAGAAATGGAAACCATTTTGCTAGCTTTAATAAACTGCAATATGTGAGCATATTAGATATATGTTTATTTAGTTGTCAAATTTGTATCTCACTTACCTATTTGGTTTTATAAGTACTAAACTTTAGAAACAGTATCATTTTTAATTAAAATTGGGGGAATTAGTGGCTTAATGGGCAAATGATGTATCTGTGGCACTACAGGATGTAGTGCTTCCCACACAATTGGAATGTAAGTCTTACCACCAAACATACAGCTGACCATTTTAAAGGTTTGAACATACCCTATTTTAAACCAAGAACATTTGAATCTGAAAAGCACAGAATGAAACCAAATCTGCAAAGTTTTGACTTCTTATCTCTTTTATGTTTCCCACACCCTGGCTTCTGAGAAATGGTTTTATCCTCAGTATTTGGAATGGGTCTTATGATTTGGATAATCTCATCTACAGAAAAGAAAACAACACAATCTTTTTTTATTCCCTAGATAAGGAGGTAATTCACATTAGTGATTTAAAGCATTATGCAGCTAAAGTATTGCTGAACTGATGAATACTATATAGATAGGATTGATACGTGGCAAAGGCTGGTTTACCCAAATTGCTAGTGTGCATAGTCTCCAGAACGATTTCTAGAAGATGTAGAGAAATGTGTAACTTCATTTTCCAAGAATTACATCAATATTTTTTAAGGCAAGACACAAGTATGAGTATTTGGAATATTGTCTCGTTAGTCATTCGTCCAATTCATGTCCATCACCCATATCAATTTAAGATAGTCAAATAAATCTAGTATACATAAGATATTGTTATCTGTTGTTATTTCATCATTATATTATGTTTAATGTTTTGCAGAGTTGTCAAAAAGGATGAATATACATTATATGTTTTAATAGCATTTTTATTTTCCTATGGAATATAAATAACTTTGTATACCTCTCATATCGAAAAAATGCAGCAGAATTCTTAACAAATTTTTGTGGATGCGATAATGGCAATAATAAGTCAGATCAATAAAGTTTTTTTGTTATATACTGTAGTAGCTATTGCCAAATGTAGAATGTTTAAACATTTTGTAGCACTAAAGCATTTATTTTCAATGCCAAATCAGTATATTTCAAATGGATTTTTTTTACCAGGTTAGCATGGAATTTATGTTAAAATGCCTATTGTATCTCCAATATTTATTGTCATTTGAATTGTATATTCTTAAGGTTTATGTCAAAATGTTCAAGTCTACATCTTAACCATTCTGTCAGAAAAGTCTTATACCACTACCAATATGGTGCTTACTGGATAAAGCTTCAAATATCTGTGGGAAGTTCCATGAGCCTCCTGCTGATTAGTTCGAGGTATTGCAAGAAGAACACACTAGAACTGGGCACAATGGAAAGTATCTTAGTGATCCCATTGACTGATGGATGGGAGACTCAGTTCATTTCCTGAACACAATGAAGGCCATATCTGATAATGCCTTATGTATGAGCACAGCTGGTTCTCAAAATGTATGTTTGAGCTAAACATTTCAAGAGTGATGAGCTCTAGAGCAGGAAGGAGTCAGGAGAACATCCCTGAAGGTAGACATAGTTGAGCCTCTTTCTTCTGAATTCTGGCTCATCCAGAATTTTGAGATTGCAGCTATAATGAGTATTTTCCTGAGGGACTTACTTGCTCTAACAGAAGTTTATATTGCATGTAATTTATCTTGCAGCTTTCTTAAACTTAAATTAGTATTTTTTTTCATCAACCCTCGCTTTTTCAACCTCAAAGAGTCTTAATGTAATTCATGAATTATTTTGAAATTGAATTAAGTTCATGAAACAAAATCTATCCATCCATCTTTCTGACATTATTACATTCCATCCATCCTTCCACAATCAGAAAAAAAATTATTTCATTTTAGCCTGACCATTATGTATATTACTGTGGCTGGTTACAATCCACAAAAAGCACCAGCTATTTTATCCTCTGAAGATGCTCTGAAAGTCAAGTAACGTTCTGTATTTCTCAAAGCTGAATGAGATGTTTGGGAACAGTCATGTCGATGGTCTTTTCAGCTCAGCATTCCAGAATAAGACAAAAATCTTCATTGGGATCACTAATGTTAGTTTGAAGTCCCCGAGAGCATTCAGAAATCACTTTGATCCTATTAAACTTTAAGAGAAGACTGATCTGATGAATTCCTTAATTTTAAGGGAAGAGTCTGGGACTACTTATCTAAATCTCATGAAGAAATGATCTTTCCATGACAAAAAGGTCATGGAATTCTTCTTCCAAACTCAATCTTCTTCTTTGTCTCCCTCAGACCCAATCTATGACATGCCATATATATTGGGCTGATAATGAAAAAAAAATCTTCATCATTGTCAAAATTATCAACCGGAGAAGTGGCTAGCATAAAAATCTGCAATGAAAAAGAAAAAAAATGAATGAGATTATGAAAGGAAGAGTTTGTATTAATGAATGCTACAGCTATACAAAAAGCATTTCCTTATTCTTCCAGCTTGTGTAAAGGAACTGACATATCTCTAGAGAAAATAGATAAATATCTAAAAAAAAAAAATAACTGAAGATTACAGAGAACAGAGCGATAGTGGGATTCAAATTTTTTTACCACTAGTTCTATGGGCGTGGCGTGGCTTGGTGGGCATGGCGGGGAAGGATACTGCAAAATCTCCATTCCCTGTCCACTTCTGGGGGAAGGTTACTACAAAATCCCATTCCCTCCCCAGCCCACTAACCTGCTTTCCAGATCCGTTCTCCTTTGTAAGGCAACAAAAGAAGACCCAGCCGATCAGCTGGGACTCGGGAGGCAGAGAATAGATGGGGGCAGGGTCAGTCAGAGGTAGTATTTGCCGGTTCTCTGAAATACTCAAAATTTCCACTACCAGTTCTCCAGAACCAGTCAGAACCTGCAGAATGCCACCTCTGGAACAGAGGCAGATTATGAATTGACCTGTAGCAATAAGGGAAGTTTCTGAAGCTATTTGAAAGGTTAAACCAGGAAAGGTGCCTGGATCAGGAAAGCTTAGCTGGATTATCAAGCTTTTATTATAAATGTTTTGAGGATGAACCTTTATAACCTTTACAAAACATGATGAATTCTATTCTATAGGGAGGACAGAAGCCAATATAGCAGTAATAATTAAAGGGGCCAAGATTTGATTTTAACAAGAAACTATAAGGCTTTGACAACTTGAACTGGACTTTCTTGTCCAAGGTTTTGGAAGAAAGGAACTTTGGAGAGAACTTTATAAAATGAGTACAACTGATTTGAACTTCACAGCACAAATAATTGTTAATGGAAATCTAACAAAGCCCTATAAGATATAAAATTTAAAAATGTAATTAAATAATTTAATAAGGAAAAGGGTAAAATAACAGGTTTTTCTGATCACTTTGTTATAATTTAAGAAGCTATGTGACTGATGATTGTCCAAATAATGTAAGGAAGTCATAATATTTCAAGCAAATATTTTCATAGTTATCAACAGTGAATTTAGAGTAGATAAAGAAACCAATTAGCTTAATAGATTCCAAGAGTTTAAAATGATATATTTCCTGTAAGTGGGGAAAGAAAACAGAGCAATGCAGAGTCATAAAATAGGACAAGACATTCACACAAAAATCTGGTATTATTTTTGAAGTGTTTTCAATGTGTCACAGGCCAATGTATACATATCAGATCAATTCTAACATATTTGTACAGGTCTCAATTAACGGCCATTTGTTTAATCAGGGCCCAGAATTATAACAGTGCTGAAAAAAGTGACAACCCATACTTGAAATTATCATCGTTGCATCCCCATGGTCACATGATCACAATTTGGGTGCTTGGCAGCTTACATTTTCAATGGTTACACCATGCTGCAGTCATCTGATCACAATTTGCAACCTTCTCGGCCAGTCTCCAACAAAGTAAATGGACAAAGTCAGATTCGCTTAACACCTGTGGTGATTCACTTAATGCCTGCACTAAAATGGTCACAAAATTTGGTATGATAACTTGTTTAACAACCACAGCACCTAATGACCAAAGTCCCCATCCCAACTGTGTTTGCAAATTGAGGACTATCTGTGTGGAATATAGTTTCTCAAGGGGCTGCAACTTCCAGAATTCCCCAGCCAGCATTTAAACTTCACGCATCTTGAAGTTGTTAAGAGTGAGAATAATGTCATAAATGCACCACAGATGGGCACTTATGTAAATATACAATGACTGAATTCCAAGGTCATCAAACATCACACTAAGGGTCCATTATACCCCCAAGCCTATAGAATCATGTATTTATCTCACAGTAGTAGAACAATCAAGTGTTGTGTGTGGCAATCTTCCCCAAGCTGTATCTGAAAAGCTGCCCAAAGCCATTATATGTCCCAAAACCAGAGAAAAAGAGAATAGAGGCTTTAAAATTTCCATTTGCCCAAACTGGGAAAAAGCTGCTTTTTCTGATCTTTCCACTTCAGGCCTTGCTACCCATTTGCTCACATTGACCGCAATCACAGATACATAATTACTAATGTATATTTAAAAAGAAATAAAACAAAAGTAGTCTGTATTTTTGATAAAGCATTCCTGAGTACAGATGAAACTGAATTTAAGTAAATTAGATATGCAGTGGTGCTTCAAATTTGAGATTGGTCTGTATTAAATAGTTGCAAAGTAATATTGGACAGAGCTTGATTAGAAAAAGATAATAGATGAAAATGTCTATATCCTTCATTTCCTGCCTCCCCCACATATGCCTGCCATATGTTTCCCCTCTAATTCTTGTTTATATCTGATTTCCCCAACAGAATTTTGGACACTGTATCAGAAAAAAAAGTAGTTCCACAATTGTGGAACGAGATATGGAATGAGTTTATTCTTTTATAGAAGACATTTTTCCATTCATCTAACAAGTTTCCTAGAGATTTTCTTAGTTGAAGGATCCAAACTATCTAAATACTTTCTACTGAAAGTTTCTTACAATGTTCCTCATGGCTGTCTTGCTATATTTTATATTTTATTGCTAATTGTAGAATCTGGACACAGACCTGGAAACTGCAGGAACCAGTGTCCTAGCAATAGTCTGTGAGAACAGGAAATGTTTGGATGAACACTTTTTAATGACATTCTGTTGCAGAAGTATGAAAAAAGAAGAAAGAAAAGGCATTTCAGCCAAAAGATGGCACTGCAAGAACATCCATTCTGCTTCAAATATATCTGAACTGAATCCCGGGCTGTTTTTTTCTCATCAGATAGTATTCAGGGGCCATACACTCTGTATATGGACCCTGCCATACCTGAAACAGCTGCATACATCTATTCCACTTAGTGAAACAAAAAAAAGAGGTTTAGCTATAACTCCACATTAATTCCATTCAAATAGGTGGAGATATTTATTTAAATGTATTAGTTTGTTTAACCTGAAAAATTGGGAAATGCCATTTCGTCTCCTACAGAAATTAAATAATAATTCAATTTGAATTGAATTGTAGTAGCCAAAAAGGTAGGAAGATTGTGGGAACCTTTGCAAATGACACTGTTGTGATGCCAACTATATGAAATAAGAATTTCCATTTAATGATTGAGAAAATACTTAAAATATGGAGAGCCATAAATGTTTAAAAGATCAAGCCTCTGTTCATTGCTACTGCTCCCAAATAACAGATTAGTGGTCTACTTCCAAAATTTGTTGCAAACATAACATACTCTGGAATTTTAATTTGCCAAACCCATATCTGAAATGGGTACACTAAAATATAATTTGCTAATAAAAAAACAAGAACTAAAATGATGGATTTCATTGAAACTAATCATTAATATCAGAGAAAATTACATCTATACTTATTATACACCTCAATATATTACATTTAGATGCTGCCACTTCTAAAGAAAACTAATTTCATGGCCAAAAGTGAAACATAAAGTTACATACACACAATCCTGTATTTTAGTTGATTACATTTACATATTCAAGTTCTGGAAACAATCTTGTTTACTGAGAAAATGGATATCAACAAGAATAAAAGAATATTTAAAATAATTTATTATACAAGAGTATACAACTAATTAGTATAATTAGTAATTAGTATACAACTAATATAGTATACAACAGAGTATACAACTAAAGTATGGTAAAGGTGAATCCAATAATTAGCACATCACTTTTCCCTTTTAACCTATTACATATTAACATTCTTGTAATAACCTAACCTGATTGGCTGAAATGAACTACACTGTGATTGGCCGAGACACACGACGGTGATTGGTTAGTAAGGAATCTCCCGGGATTGGATGAACCGATCGCGGGAGATTCAGAAAGCTGTCATTGGGTAAGAGCCACCAGCTAGCTCTATAAGAAGAGCTGCCACGGCTCGCTAAAGGCCACACAGATCTATACCTTGAATAAAGAGCTGAAGTTACGCTGGTCTCCTGTTTCCTGATTTCCCGCGCTTCAACACTGGCAACGAGGATGGGATATTGAGACAAAGAGACCAGTCAGGCACGTGGCAACCGAGCTGAACAACCGACGAGATGGCCGGCAGCAACTCGCCAACCACACCATTCGACCAGGCAACCAAGGGCTGGGAATCTTACATCAATAGATTCCTCATGTTCCTCGAGAGCAACAATCTCAAGGATGCAAATGACCACTGAAAGAGAGCTGTGTTCCTGACCCATTGCGGACCAGCCGTATTCAAGATGGCCAAAGCGTTGGCCAAGCCAGAGGACGTGAAGGAGATGACTTGGCCAGATCTAGATCAATTACTTTGGAACCACTATGCCCCAGCCGTGCCAAACCTGATCCATCGATACGAATTCTACTATCGGGATCAGAAGGACGGAGAGAGCATCGGGGATTTCATGGCAGCATTGAGGAACATCGGAGGTGCGTGTGGCTTTTCAGACATGGACAAAGCTCTGAGGGACCACGTGGTTGGTCTCAGAGACCCTGTGCTCCAGAGCAGGCTAATGGCTTGGGCAGACATTACAGTTACCGAAGCCATTGCTGAAGCCACCGCAGCCGAAGCCACGAAGAAATCAGCGGCCAAGATGCGACAAATGAACGCAAGGGACCGGCCAACAACATCAGAGACCAACACATCTCCCGAAAAACGAACTGAAACTGGTCACAAAGCAACAATGGCACACCACGAGGAAGTTGATCTATCACCCAACACCGACGATGAGGAAGAGGAGATCTATAGATTGCAAGCGGAGTGAGACCAGCGGAGAAGTTGTAAGTCGGGCTTCCAGTGTGCCGGTTGCGGCGGCGACCACCCCCATTCTGAGTGCCGGTTTTTAGACGCCATTTGCCGCTACTGTGAAAAATGGGGGCATATAGCCAAGGTCTGCCGAAACAAACAGAACTCCAGCCCAAGACGACGTGACAACACGCCTCCCAGAAACAGAGACAGATTCACAGAGAACCGATGGAACCGCAAAAACCGAAGCAAGCGGCTCAGCGAGACCAGACGACGGGAAGAAACCCATCAAACGGTCACAATCGGCCATTCAAACAACTCAGATGCAAGAAAAATACACGTGCAGGTCAGCATCGAAGGCAGGCCATGCAGAATGGAGGTGGACTCCGGATCATACCTCTCTATGGTGTCCTGGAACACAATTAAGAGGTTAGTGCCCAGCTTATAGAAACAAGAGCTGGAGAACCAGAGACTCACCATTAAAGATTATCAGGGGAACAGAATCCCCGTAATAGGAATTGGACTCTTCCATGTAACTTTCAAAAGGCATGGACAAGTACTTCCACTCACTATTGTCGACAGAGACCGCCCAAGCCTGCTGCGTCTGGAATGGTTCGCACCATTAGGGATCGAGGTGACAGGCATCAACCATGTCAAGGAAACAGACTGGGAAGAGGAGCTGATAAAGGAATTCCAAGAAGTGTTCGACGGACAATTAGGCAAGTAACGGGGGTCCCCAATATCATTTAGCCTGAACCCCAATATTGCCCCAATCCGTCTCAAACCAAGACAAGTTCCATTCGCCCTCAAACCAAAAATAGACAAACAATTAGATAAGCTCATCGCACAAGAGGTCCTGGAACCAATAGATCATGCATGCTGGGAGACCCCAATAGTCACCCCAATCAAACCAGATGGGTCCGTGAGAATTTGTGGGGACTATAAAGTGACACTTAACAATGCACTGCAACAAAGTGCATACCCAGTCCCGGTGGTACAGCACCTCCTACACTCACTTGGGGGAGGAAAAGTCTTTGCGAAGCTCGACTTGGCACAAGCATATCAACAGCTGCCCATCGATGCCGAGACTGCAGAAGCGCAAACTATCGTGACCCACAGGGGGGCTTTCCGGTGCGAAAGGCTCCAATTCGGAGTCAGTGTGACACTAGGGGTGTTCCAGAGTCTAATGGAACGGTTACTCCAAGGAATTAAGGGAGTTGTGCCATATTTTGATGACGTGTTGGTAGCGGCCAAAGACAAAAGACAATTAAGAAGCTGACTCAGAGAAGTCCTACAAAAATTTAAAAATGCAGGACTTAAACTTAAAAAAGAAAAGTGCCAGTTATGCACTGAAAAGGTTGAGTTCCTGGGATATCTGGTGGACAAAGACAGAATCCACCCTCCCCACAAAAAAATAAAAGCAATAAAGGAAGCCCCGAGACCTCAAAATAAGGCAGAATTACAAGCCTTTCTGGGACTAATCAATTTCTACAATGTCTTTTTGAAACAGAAGGCAACAACAGTGGAACCTCTGCATAGGTTGCTCGACAAGACGTCCGTTTGGTCCTGGGGCAAGCGGGAAGAGGCCGCCTTCCGGAACATAAAAGATCTCCTCACATCACAATCAGTCCTCATCCAGTACAGCGAGACCCTACCACTAACGGTAACCTGCGACGCCTCTCCATTCGGCATCGGAGCTATACTAAGCCATTCCCTGCCAGATGAGAGAGAAGCACCGATTGCTTACTTCCCGAAAACACTATCAAAGGCAGAAAGAAATTATAGCCAGCTCGACAAGGAGGCACTTGCAGCGGTTACCGGCGTGAAGCGGTTTCATGAGTACTTATACGGTAGGGACTTCACCCTCATCACTGACCATAAACCACTACTGGGGATCCTGGCAGGAAACAAGGCCACCCCCAACATACTGTCTCCCCAGATGACAAGGTGGTCTGAGTTCCTTGCCGCCTATACCTACCAACTAATACATCGCCCAGAAAAATGCATCTCGCATGCCGACGCACTAAGCCGTTGCCCCTTAACAGATTATGAAGATGACCCTGCACCCACCACATCCTCTCTGCAAATAGAGACATTGCCCAACCTACCAACAACTGTGTCAGACATTGCGAGAGAGACGAGCAAAGACGGCAAACTGGTGCGAGTTTTGAACTGGGTGGTAAAAGGGTGGCCGGAAACAAAAAGCAGTGACCAGTTTAAACCCTTCTGAAACTGGCAAACTGAATTATCCTCCCAAAAGGGTTGTATACTATGGGGTGATAGAGTGGTAGTTCCAGACAACAACAACAAAAAAAATATTACACATGTTGCATGAGGGACACCCGGGCATTGTGAAAATGAAACCCCTAGCCAGAAGCTACATATGGTGACCAGGGATAGACAGAACCATTAAAACCTGGGTGGCTACATGTAACAAATGTCAGCAATTCAGACCAAACCCGCCCGAAGCACCAACCCTCCAGTGGGAAACACTAAGGGGACCATGGTCGAGGGTCCATATAGACTTTGCGGGACCCACGAAAGGGCACACTTTCTTGATCGCAGTAGACCTTACTCCAACTGGTTGGAGGTAAGCCTAATGCGATCTACCATGACGGAGGCGGTTACAAAACAACTAAACAGACTTTTCGCCACCCATGGCCTACCTGACTTGATAGTATCTGACAACGGGCCACAATTTACGGCATTGGCATTCAAGCAATTCCTCGCAGAACGGGGAATCCAACATGCATTGACAGCGCCCGTTCATCTGGCGGTGAATGGGCGGGCGGAACGAATGGTCAGATACACCAAAGACACTTTAGAAAAGATGGACACTGGTAACATACACAACAAAATAAATAAACTATTAACAATACAGCACATAACACCAAGTGCCAAAATCAATAAAAGCCCGGCAGAACTCCTGATGGGAAGAAAACTCTGATCCCATCTAGACAGACTTCACCCGACTTACAATCCAGAAAAACCACCAGACTCATCCAGCTGGTACCAGGCATTCAATCTGGAAGACACAATCTACGCTAAAAAAAATTTCAGGGGACTCACTATGGGTACCCGCTACAATAACCCAAGTAACAGGCCCCCGGTCGTACTGGCTGGAAACAGAGGACGGAAGAAACTGGAAATGGCATGTCGACCAAATATGATCAAGAATAATTTTAAACAGCACCAAAAACCCACAAAACTCACAAACAGACTCTAATAAAAAAACTAAAGGGTGGAGGAAACCCCAAACAATCATCAAAAAGAAAGAGAAAATACGACCACAAGACAACGACAAACCGAACGGGCCCAACCAATGCAAACTGAACCAGAAATACAAACACCGCTAAATAAAAGAAGAAACCAACAATACTCATCAGAGAATGAAGGCAGCCGAAGGGTACCAGAGGAAGACAACCCACTCGGAACCTCACCTGGAAGGAACAGTCAAGCCAGCTCAACCAGCCCAGAAAAACCGGCTGGGAACAAAGAAGCCGACAACTCGACCGAACCCAGTAGACCGGGTGGGAGTTGCAGTGAAAGGCCTGACTCACCCTTCCAGGCAGTTCCATGGAGAAGAACGGGAGCAACGAAGATCCCTTCCAAACTGGCTGAAGACCACGCAGCAACTGAACTGCGCAAGTCAAGTAGGCAAGTAAAAGCCCTGTCTCCCTATGTGACTACGTCACGTAGAATGGCCCATACCAAGAAGGGAGGGGTGTTACATATTAACATTCTTGTAATACCCTAACCTGATTGGCTGAAACGAACTACACTGTGATTGGCCGAGACACACGACGGTGATTGGTTAGTAAGGAATTTCCCGTGATTGGATGAACCGATCATGGGAGATTCAGAAAGCTTTCTGTTACCCAGAAAGCTGGGTAAGAGCTGCCGGCTAGCTCTATAAGAAGAGCTGCCGCAGCTCGCTAAAGGCCACACAGATTTATACCTTGAATAAAGAGCTGAAGTTACGCTGGTCTCTTGTCTCCTGATTTCCCACGCTTCTACATAACCTTTCTTGTATTATAGAACATCAATCTTTCTTAGGGAATTCATGGTGATTAGAGATTAAGATGTGGAAATATGTAAATGAATACATTGTAAAACTATATTAGCTAAATGGAAAAAATGCTATCTAGCATGGAGATGAAGCTAAGATTTAAGTTTTTAGGATTAAATTATTGTAATAAGTCTCATCATTCCTCAAAGAAAAAGTCAACAAAGCAGTTTTATAACATCTCCTTGAAAAAAATAGTTGAAGCACACTAAAAATCTAAAAAAAAACAGTACAACAAAAATCTGTTGTCTCTCATTAAAAAATTCTGGAATAGAAACTCTAATTCATCTTTGGGAAATACAGTATGGAATGAAAGATTAGCAACCTAAAATGAAGTATTCTGAGCAGGTGGGAATGTTTAACACCTGCCCCTAGAAGGATTAGTTTGGCTTACTAAAACTAATACACCAATGATATTATACTCCTATTTTTTAAAGTCTTTAAAGTCTTTATCTAAGATCTACTGGATGTGGAAATATTGGAACTTATCAGAACATTTAGTGGAAATGTCAAAAAAATCCAGCAGTTTTCGAAAATAGTCTTTGGAGAACTAAATAGCCTTGTGTATCCTGTTGTCTAGCAACTACATGATTATGCTTCTTATAAATGTTCAAAGGGAAAAAATGAAAATATAAAGAAATGTGTTTGTAGCAGGTAGCATATCCATAGCTCCAACATGGAAGGACACTAGTACCCCAAATTTAGCATGCCACTATTCCAAATGTATAAAAATATGCATGTCTATACATTTTATCATTATTTCTCTTTTTTCTTTCTTTTCCTTTTCTTAGTCAACCATTAGAAACTTTTGAGTAAACCTAATTTAAATTGTCATTTATTAGTATACTAATTAGAGGAATGCAGTTTTGCAGTTCAATATTTGTAGTTTTCTTTATTTTAATTTTTTATATACTTATCAGATTTAGCAATAAAATAATTTAGCTTTTTAGCATGTTAGACCTTTAGCATTTTAATAATTATATTTGAATTTTATTTCAGTTAATCTAGAATTTAATACCCTATGCATTATTTCATATTTCATAAAGTTAGCAGATTTGCAATCCTAAATACTATTGCTTTTTTATATTTTAGACTTCAGCATTTTTGCATTTGTATTCTAGCTAACTTTATCGTAAACTATTTTAGAAGTTTTGTTTAAATTATATGAACTTTCAAATTTCAAGTTTTTCCAGAAAAAAGAGAAAGAAAAATACTTTAAGCCTTTTACAATGATCTACTTAAAAGAATTTTCATGCAAGAGGAAACGTTTCCAACTATTGCAAAACCCATGCTGAAGTCACATCTTTAGTAGGTAAACTTCATATTTAAACCATGTGTCTGCATTTGAATAGAATACAGGAGAAGACTCTCATGAGTGTTGAAATATTTTCAGGTTATACCTGGCGACTCACCCATTGTTTCTAGAATGGAGAAACATCTAAGTAATGCTTGATGCCACATTCATGAAAATACCCATCTAGCTATAAGGAGAATTGAGAACTATCTAGTTCTATGAGCTTTTGTTTGAGATTGTAGTTTCTCCACACACTATTGTTTTGAATGTTCTCTCTGAGAGATGAATTGCACATTCCCAACCACTGGTCACAGATATATTATTCAGTTTGTTTATGTGTAACTAAGGCTGGAACTTAGCTTCTTTTTAAACCTTTCAAATGAATTACACATGTTAATTACCTGTGTTAACCTACCCCCCCAAAATATAATATATTGAACTGTGTATTCTTAAGCAAGTGATAATAAATAAGACTGAACTGTATACGAGGGGTTCCACTTTCAGAACAATATCAATGGAAATGAATGTCCATAGCATTAATAAACTTAACTGCATGGTGACCTGTACTTTATGCCTTATGTAGAGAATTGTGCATTCATGAGGTTATGGTCAGTCCTATTTAAAAGGTGGTGAATTTTCTGATGATTTTCTGTATTGTCTTTTGTCTTTGTGTATATTCATGCAACTTATTTTCCTAATTTATAGGAAATATGTAAGAATATTTGTAGCAGCAATATGAAATATGACATGAAAGATGGGAGATCTTAACCTTTTTTCCTGAGGCCTGTTCCATATTCTTGTCTTGGTACATATTTGTTTGGTAATTACCACTGGCTCCAGCTATCAGCTTTTAAAATAGCTTAGCTTAATGTTTAAATAAATAAAAACAGATAAAAGCTTAAGGTCAACGTCCCTTGCTGCCTTTCCTAGACTTGTATATTATTTCTTCCCTTAGTTTCAAAAGCCAAAGCCAGTCTTCTCTCCAAAATGGGAAGAGTTGGGGGAATTTTCTCTGGCTATGTGATCAGGTAACCATCTTTCCTCCAGTAAATGCTGATTCCGAATCTAGGTTTCAGCCAACAGTTGACAATATGGGCAACTGCATGTTACTATTCACCACTATGTTCTGAAGATACCAGAAAGGAAGAATTTAAGTGGTAGTTCCATACTCACATTTGAACTTTGTCACTGAATCTTCCCATCAACACCATTTAAGGAAGGGCAATATAAGCCCTATTCTGAAGTGTCAGAGAACAAGAATGTGGGAGAAGATTATGGAAGTAGTCGGTGCCAGATATATTTGTTTATTTTAGCAGAAGGCTGAGATATCTGCCCTATCCATCCGCACATTAAGATCTAAGGTTCTCTGCTTGACCTCATGCCCATACTTTTTCTAGATTCAGCATAGATATGGATTGGGATAAACCCACAGTGAGTCAGAGGGCACTTTTTTTGTTTGTTTTTCAGCTGGGCAAAATGCCTACCCCCATATATTTAGTTGAGGTAAAATCTCAAATAGGCCTCAACAAATAAGTATGCAATGCTAACTGAACAAGATTTGCAAATTGCGGTATCTCCCATCCCGCATCAGATGGGCGTCTCATGATAGGGAGCGAAGGAGAAAGAAACGACAGGAGACGAAGTTCCTCAGGATGAGTGCGCCCAGAATGTCTGGGTACACGCTCTTTTATTATGCTCCTTCAAAAGGGGGGGGG
>BLBF01000002.1:63326238-63356567 GCA_015471245.1 Laticauda colubrina | reverse complement strand
GGGGGGGGGTCACTATCATTGTTTATTCAGAGCCTAGGTCAAGCCCAGGTCAGACAGGATATGCAAGACTTAGATAAGGCAAAATACCAAGTCAGACAAGATGGCACGATCTACAATTTGATCAAGACATTCCTTACAAAGCTGCATGCCAGTCGATGTAATCACAAAGTGAATGCTTGACTCCTTGTCTCTGTACGTGCCCTGTAAAAGGTCACTGAGGAGACAGAAGTTCAATGATTACACGTGAATGATACAATGTTGCAAATGCCTGAATGATACATAGTTGTATTGATACACAGTTGCAAACACATAAATGATACATAGTTACAACAGCAAATGAGTGTTGAACTTAGAAATGTAGATTGGATGCTGATTCCCTCAAACAATGCTGTTCACCATATAGCAAAACATAAAACTTTGGCCTTAAGCAATTCAATTGCTATAATTATTCTCATGTATCTGATGACTGAATTAGCAACTTTTGTGTCTAAAACTTAAAGACTTAGACTTTGAATAACTTTATTGTCACTTTGAACGTACACTAATTGGCATACATTAAATGGAAACTTTGTTCCATACAGCATACAACTGAAGATTTAAATTTCCAGAAAGTAATTAAGAGAAATGCCTAGATCAGTATTTATCAACCTTATCAATTTTAAGATGTATGGACTTGTGGTGTATTAAAAGCTCAATTTATTTTTAGTACTGGGAAATCTCTAATAAGACTTAATTTAGTGAAGCTTCATCTCTGATGCATGTGTAATGATAAAATAATTTATAAAATAAGTGAAGGCCAGTGACCAACAGTCCAGCAATTTTGGATAGCCAAACATTCCAAATTTTTCATTTGTAAATAGAAGAGTATCCATTTAATATGATTTGCAAAAAATCATATAATGCTTATACATATGGTGTAAGCTACTCAGTTTTTATTTAAATTTTAAAATACATCTGCAGACACTAATTTAAGTGTTAATTATGAGTTTGTTCATTCCATGACTTATAATTTTGTTCTGAGATGGCCTGAACATATGTAGAACTCAATTCCACATTGTCTGTTTGGCCTGTTTTTCTAGACCAGCATTAGATAATATGATAATTTACAGAGGTTTTAGACAACATCTCCCATAAACCTTCAAATAACTTGCCCAATGATTAAAAATTGTAAGAATTTAAAATTTCATAAGAAGTTAAGTTGCCTATTCTGGATATTTCAGTAACCTTTAGTCAGTAAATCAAAAACCAAATAAACATTCCTAGGAATGGATAAGAAGTGTATAGTTCATCTAGCTAAGTAATTCCATGTCATTAAAATCAACAAATTCCTTATTCTACTTTTTCTTTGAAAATCTACGACATACCAGCTCTGTTCATCTCTGTTCATCTCTGTTTATCTATTATGTGATAATCCATAAAATCTATTTTGCTTTGGGTTGGCATCAAAAGTGGTATTCAGCAGGTTCTGATCAGTTCTGGAGAACTGGTAACAGAAATTATGAGTAGTTTGGAGAACTGGCAAATACCACCTCTGACTGGAGATTTTACAGTATCCTTCCCCTGCCACACCCACCAAACCATACCCACAGAGCCGGTAATAAAAAAAATTGAATCCCACCACTGGTTGGCATGTTGTCTGATTACAGCCACTTTGTTTTGCAAACTATGGTTTATTACTGTGCAAGTTGACTGATTGATGTGCCATGAAATCATTGTCAATTCTTAACAATGACATAGTCTTCTTTCAGGATGATCTGTCTCTAATCTGGCCCTGTAGGTCTCACAAAAGGATACCCATCACTGGTGTAACTGAATCCATCCACCATCCATCTATCTTCTTCTTTTCATATATGTACTAATCTACCCAAATGTAGAATATTTAACAAATATTAAGGTATCAGTGGGTCAGCTGTGTCAGAGAAAATGATCAAACTAGAGCCAGAAATAGATTGGTGAAATTTATTCATTCATTTGATTGTTTGCTTGATTTATGTACCACACATTTCATCTAGAAGCACCCCTAGGCAGCTTAAAACATTAATATTGATATCTATGAAGATTCTCAGCCATTTGGGTCATGGCTGTCCCAAAGGTGCTTTTTCAAGAGGTAACTGGACTTTCTGGTTTTCCTTTGAAAACATTTCACTTCTCATCTAAGAAGCTTCTTCAATTCTTGAAAAAAGAAAAAAAGAAAGAAAAAAGAAAAAGTACCTTGAAGACAACCATGACTTGGATGATTGAGAATCTTCATAGACATTTAACGATGCAAAGAGCTGAAGAAACTTCTTGAATAAGAAGCGAAACGTCTTCAAAGAAAAACCAGAAAGTCCAGTTGCCTCTTGAAAAAGCACCTTTGGGGCTAATATTTAGGCATTAAAATAATAAAGCAATAAATAACAATGACAATAATAAGCACCAGTTTAAAAATGGGGGGAGGGGAGCATGAAGTACATGAGGAGATGTGGAGTCTTTTCTTAATCCAATGCTCCAGAATGGTGCACCCCCGTTGGTGCCCCAAGCCAACTGGAAGAGCCAGGTCTTCAGGCCCTTACAGAAGGTTAAAGGGATGTGTGTGGATCTCTATTTGGGGATATAATGTTCCAAATTATAGGAGCTGTAGCAGAAAGGGCTCTTCTTCTGGACCCTGCCAGCCAAAATTCCTTGACTAATGGGACCCGCATTGTGCCCCTTCTACTAGTATGGTTGGGATGAGACAGTTCTTCAAATAGCCTGGATCCATTACATAATTGAATTACATAATGAATTCAGTGATTTGTGGCTCTAAAATATATGTGAATGTTATCCATAAGTGCCTGATATAATCTGAAGTATTAGTCATAGTATTTTTATTTGGTGCATGCTTCTACTATCTAAGTGCAATAATCTGCTTTTTCTCCACCATAAAAACCTCTGGCAACAATGTGAAAATGATAGAATGTACATTCTGAGGTCATGATACAACCTGCAGCCTTTTATAATTACAGTCTGACATGATGCAATTCTGTAAGTCACATGGTTTGCATTGGAACATGTTTAATAATTGCCCTCCATGCCTTCCACCCCCCATTTCTCCAGGGGTGCTACACTTATGGTGAATTTAAAACCTCACTTTCTTGATACAAAATTAATCAATGCTTGATTAATTAATACTATTATTAATATTAATATTAACTATTAATATTATTATATTAACTATTAATATTATATTATATTAACTATTAATATAAGTAATATTAGTATTAGTATTAGTATTAATAATAAATATTAATATGAATACTACTATTGATTAATCAATACTATAATAATTCAAAGATCAGTGTTTTTTGAAGATCAGTGATAGAACAAATGTCCAGGTATACATTTTGGATTAAGGTCTGGTCTACACCTGGACTTAAAAGAGTATTCTTGGGTTCTTAAATACATTTATATTATTTAAACAGGGATTATGTTGTTTCCTAATCCTACTGAGCAAACAGATTTCCATCCTCCCAACAGAACCTGTCTTTCTCCTTCTTCAACATACAACTCCTATGCCCATGAACCTTCTTATAGAGAGTCTTTCAGAGCATACATGAGCAGGGAGAGAGGACAGCAAAGAAGGGAAGGAATCCATTCTGCTATCAGATGTTCTTTCAGAGATATATTGACATTTTTGGATGCAATCCATAAGTGTAATGGATTGGATCTAAAATTAGCCATATTTATTAAAATCAATGAATTACATGAGTCATGACTAAGATTCCATTAGTTCCAATAGGTCTGCCTTGAATATGATTAGCCCAGATCCAAACTGATATATTTTTTATGCTGGTTGATTTTGAAAAATGTTAAGAGACAAGAAATCCTGTTTGGATTAAGAGTAATCTGTTGTTCTTTACACCAGATAAGGAGATTGGTCTGTGCTGCCAAAGAAATAATAGCTTGGCTCCAAACATTATGAATGAGAAGGTAAAGTGTTCTGGGAAACCTGAGGCAAAACAGCAGGGGGTTTCTTAAGACAGTAAGTAGTACAATAAGAAGCCTGGTACATAAGCCTGAGAGGTATATATTCGCTATGTACATAATTTTTCAAGATTTGAAGTCTATTTTCTCATGCACTACAGCAGTGGTGGCTAACCTTTTTCAGCTCCCGTGCCGATAATTGTGCTTGTGCTCATGCGCTCACGCTCGAAATGTTCTTTTGTAAGAGAACACTAAATAAATACCAATTTCCTCTGAGTAGCTATTTATTTAATTATCTTCAAAAATGCATGGACAGAAAATTTAAATTTTCACTAAACCTTCCAATGAAATCTTTTTTGAGGACTCCTGGAGCACTGGAGGTGTGCCAGAAGATGGACAAAAGCTGATTATATTCCAATATTTAAAAAGGGGGACATGTGGATCAAGGAAACTGTAGACCAATAAATGTCAATTCAACAGAAAATTCTAGAAAACATAAGCAGTTGGTAGGTGAGCATTTAATAATAAAAAGGTTTATTACCAGAAACTAGCATATATTTTTAAAAAGT
Source organism: Laticauda colubrina (assembly GCA_015471245.1). Classification (NCBI taxonomy): domain Eukaryota; kingdom Metazoa; phylum Chordata; class Lepidosauria; order Squamata; family Elapidae; genus Laticauda; species Laticauda colubrina. Next base: position 63,352,056 of record BLBF01000002.1, on the reverse strand, counting down.
CATGCCAGATAAATCTAATACCTTTCTTAGGCAATGTGACTAGATTAATGGGCCAAAAGAATTCTAGATATAATGTACTCAGACACTTTTAAGGCATTAGATAGATATTCTCCATCTTGATAAGCTGGGGATGGATGGTACTGTTACTAGGTGGGTCTAGGTCTATGTGAAGGGTGGCATGTGACACCTCAGAATTCTGCACTGGACTCCGTATTCTCCAACACTTTCATAAATGTTTTAATGAAGGAATAGAAAAGATGCTCATAAAATTTGCAGATGACAGAAAGCTGGGGGGAAGGGGGAGATTGCTAGTGTCCCAGAAGAAGGCTCTAGGTTCAAAAGGATCTTCATGATCTTAAACATCAGCCCTGTTCCACAAGAAGTTGTTCAATAAGAAAAACAATGCCATGCATTTAGGCAAGAAAAACAAGATGCACAGGTGCAAAGCAGTGTAGGTGGCACCTACCTTATCAGTAAAAGGGATCTGGGAGACTTGTTGAGCCACAGATTAAATATGAGCCAGCAATGAGCCATGGCTGCCTAGAGAACCGATGTGGAGTATCGTGTAAATGTTACTGGGAGTGATATTATCCTTTTTTTGCTGCTCTCAGACTCATCCAGAGTACTGTGTCCAGTTCTGGCTATTAGAATACAAAAAAGTACTTGGAGGAAAACAAAATACTGCCGAGAAGAGTGATAAGGATGATAAGCAGTTGGAACTAAATCCTATGAAGAGCTATCGAAGGAACTTATGTTTAACCTAAAGAAGAGAAGGCTAATAGGAGACATGGTAACAGTCTTCCAATATATGAGAGAATGTCAAAGGGCAGAGTATATGGATTTATTTTCTAAAACATCTGAGGATAAGTCAAGAACCAGTGGGTGGAAGCTTAACAGAGTATGATCCAAACTTGAAATGAGGAATTTTATCATTGCGAACATTACTAAATAGTCTGAAGCCATGAGGATGTTTTCAAGGATAATTTGAGCAGCCATTTGTCTGGGATGTTATGGGCCTTCCTGCAATGGGCAGAGGATTGCATTAGATTATTCCCATTGTCCTTTCCAAAACTATGATTCTATGATAATTGTATAACTACCAAGCTCCGTGTTCTCCTTTGAGACTAAAAATACTTCTGCGGCAAGGCTGCTTACAAGTTGTCCTTGACTTACAGCCGGAGATGGTATTCCGCAGGTTCTGACCTGTTCTGGAGGAACCAGTAGCGGAAATTTTGAGTAGTCCAGAGAACCGGCAAATACCATCTCTGACTGGCCCTGCCCCCATCTATTCTCTGCCTCCCGAGTCCCAGCTGATCGGTTGGGTCTTCTTTTGTTGCCCTGCATAGGAGAACGGAACTGGAAAGCAGGTTAGTGGGGTGGGGAGGGAATGAAATTTTGCAGTAACCTTCCCCTGCACACCAAGCCACACCACACCACGCCCACCAAGCCATGCCAGTGGTGGTATTCAAATAAAGTTGCCACCGGTTCGGTGGCCATGGCTTGGTGGCCGCACTTTGCACGTATGCACTTTGCGTGCATGCACGCGCCAAACATGCACATTCTAATTTGCCTCCTACAAGCCTGCACAATACTGGTTGCTGCAGCAGCTGCTGCGTGGCACTATTCTGCACTGTGCAACGCAGCTGCGCTTTGAATTCTGGTCATAAAATTGAGTATGGGAGCCTGGGCGGGTGGGTGGGCAAAACACAGAACAGCAAAGAGAACCAGTTCGGTCTCCACTGCTCATCGCCACTACCAGCTCTCCAGAACAGGTCGAATACCACCACTGAGCCATGCCCACAGAACTGGTAGTAAAAAATTTGAATCCCACCACTTACAGCTGTAATGGAACCTGCCCTTTAAAGTTATAAGTTGTGACAGTCATAAAATGGATCAACCACATGACTGACCCAGTTTTACAGCCATTTTTGTAGCAGCCATAAAGTGACTACTATGGTTGTAAGTGAACCCATTGTTCAATATAGGCTAGCTTTGCCAAAAACTAGAAGTGAACATTGGGTTTTGGCAAAAATGTCATAAAATGTGGCCACACGAAACTGCAGACAGCTGTAAATGAGGGCGGGTTACCAAGCGCCTGGAATGTCATGTGATTCCAAGGGACCATCAAAACTTCAGAACCAGGTCATAAGTGTCCCTGGGAAGTTCCATAACTTTGAAATTGGTCATAAGTTGAGAACTACCTATATTCTGTTTTGAAGAATCAACAGAAGAACTCATCCCATAAATGAGTACGAGGCATTTGGATAAATGTTCATTCTTGATAATTTACTAATTTGAGGGCTAACTAAAGCATTACAGGCAATACTCACTAGCAAACCTGATTCAGCCCAAGTTCTTTATTAGTCAGTAAAAAAGTCTCCTTTGTGCACATAACTACACAAACCAACAAACAAATGTTCAGACCATTTGTTTTTTTTAAATATGACCCCAGGTGTATACTGCAATAACTTCTGGGAGCAGTTTAGAAGAAAAGATTGTTCCTGTATATACACATACAAACGCCCAAATAATTAGTTCATTTAACGAATGCTGTTCTCTGTGTGGCTCTTTCATCTGACAAAGACCCTTCCAACTCTTTCAGATGCTTTCATCTTCATTTGCCATCTTTTTCTTCCTTGAGAAATTTTCTGTGAATTGAGAAGGAGTGGGGAAATACTGGCTTTGGTGTTTAATTGCTTTCTTTGCTTTTTCTTATATTTTTAAATCACTTTTCTTGCTTCTACCATCCAAAACGTCACGCCAACTTGCCTCTGCATCCGAGGCCTTGGGATGGCTCATTTACCTGTGCTTTCTGAGAAGGAGGATCCTGGCTCAGTCTAAGTTACTACCATCTTGGCAAGAGAAAGCACTTGGGGGACTCTCCTTGGACTCAGCAGAGTCAAGCTTGGATAGAAATCTTCTGGATAAAGACCAGGACGTTAGCCTGGGATGGAAAGTCGGAAAACATTCTGGAAGAAAGATAAAGGTAAACTAAGTCACAACTGTGGGCAAGAACTGTCACCTGGAATCCAACTTTAGTCTAGGGGCATCTATGGAGATGTTCCGTCATTCAGCAAGTCCTGCTTGTCCCGAAGGTGCTTCTACAAGAGGCAGCTGGACTTGTTTTTTTCTTTTGAAGAGGTTTCGCTTCTCATCCAAGAAGCTTCTTCAGCTCTGACTGGATGGTGGGGAAGGGAAGGATTTATCCGGTCTAAGTTTTATCACTTTTCAGCTTTATCACGCTCCCCGGCAGCGATTTCCTCTTGCTGATATCCCTCTTCTCGAAAATTTGGCAAGAGGCTGCTGAGAAGCCGCTCGCCAGGCCCGACCCTGCTGCCCATAACGACCGAGAAGTAGCAGCTACCTCCGGTTCTACCAGTCCCAGTCAGGCGCAGGAGGAAAACGCACGACCCCGGGGCTGGATTTTCGGGGCGGCCCCCTTCCCTGAAGGCAATGGGGCAGCGTCGGTTTTTTTCTCCCTTGCACAACTGCGCGGTCTCCCGGGTAGGCCACACTGGCCCGGTCCTTCTTCCACGCCTCTACCGCCCTTTTTTTTTTTTTTTTTTTTAATGTTCCTTTTAGTGGCCATACGGAGACGGGAGATAGGATCCCGATGGGAGAACGTCGACGGTTCAAAGGATCCACCAGAGAACTTGGCGAACGTTAAGCGCAGCACTTGACCTGCGGCTGGTTCCCGCCAGAGTATCACCAGCCTTCGGTCCACGCCCCAACCTCGAGGGAAGCCCCTCAACGGCACCGCGACGGAACTGGCTCAAGGCGGGAGTAAACCCCGCTCGCCTCCAAGTCCGGAGCAGGAGGAATCCCAGACTTTTTCCTCCTTACCTTGCTATTGGTCAGGATAAGCCAGACAGCCCCGTCCGGCGGGCCGCCCACTCCAGCGAGGCGGAGCCACGCTCAATTTCATTGAGGTGGAGGAAAGTCACCGCGGCGTCGGGCGGGAGCTTCGCAGCGAGGAAGGCGAGCTCTTGGCGCGCCGCTCTTCTGGCCCCGGGGGCGCAGGGTGCGCTCGCCCCGCTCGGCACCTTCGGGCGCGCTTCCCGCGATGCCTCCTCCCTAGTTCTTGGGAAGACTCGGTGACTCCTCGCCTGGAGCGCGCGGCTGCCGTCCCGAGTTCTGTTCCCCGGCTAGGCGGCTCTGGTTCCGGCCGGCAATCTCGGTCGTGAAGTCTCAAGATCCATCCCCGGGTCGAGGCGGCCGGCTGTTACCATGCGCCTCTTTCAGACGGCTTGAGTCGCGAAAGGCGGCCGTCGGCACCCCGCTCCCGCTCCCAAATGCCGGGCAGGGCAAAATGGTTGTCAAGTGAAAAAAACTTCTTTTCTCAAAAAAAAGGAAAGAAAGCCTCGCTTTGCGGCCCAAACGGAGCGCCTTGATTGAAACGTCGCTTGAAGTTGGGGATTTGACACTCTCTTTCTTGAGGGATTTTGAAGCCGAAGCCCGAGGGACACAGGCGTCTTCGCTGTAGCCCTGAAGGAGAGCGGACCCAAGAAAGTTGCCGGTGCCGATTGACTTTGCAAGCGGGCGGCTGTCCTTTGTTTCACCGAGGCTGCTTCCTCTTGGTCCGATCTCCTCGCGATGGCCACGGAAGTGGTGTGTGGACTAATCTTCAGATTGCTCCTTCCCATCTGTCTAGTCACTGGTAGGTGAAGCTTGACTTGCGTGGGATGAATAGTGGGGCTAGACTTTTTTTTTTTTTTTTCCCTTTTTTCTTTCTGGAAATAAGGCTTGCGTTCCCTTCGTCGAACTATGACACCTCGTGTCATTTGGAATTGGTTTTCTATAAAATTAGGGCAACTTTTGCTTTCTGCTGAAGAATGGGGGTCTACTCTTATTTCCTTCTCAAGAGATTGCGTGGGTATATACTGAGGGAATAGCTTCCTGTGTGGCCTTAGTTCTTATTCTCTTCAAACTTTCCAAGTGGTCTTGACTTATCTGACGGACGTGGAATTAAATGGAAATTCAGTTCACGTTCAGAATTCAGATTAGCTTTATGTTCCTCTGTGGAAAAGTGAATTATTTTACGTTAAATACACATGCTCTCAGGTAAGTGGGTGAAGGTTATAGTCTTAGATTGGCACTGTTGGCACTGTATCCCCAAGCAGTCATTGCAAAATACAGTCACCTACATGTTTTTTCAGAGATAAATCTATTAACTGTGTATTAGCCCAGATGAGTAGATCGAGGATTGTAACCTAAATCTGCCTAAGGATTTCACATTATTTGTTGACTTCTGTTACAGTGTAAGTAGATAGAGGCAGTTTCTGATGAAGCAGGCATGGAAGAAGCCTGTAAATACATTTGTAGGACAATATCCCCCATTGATTCAAACAGAACATAATTGTTTTAACGATTGCAACTGAGAAAATATTCCTACATGGAATATATATTTTAAAAATATTGTATTTAATTGAACATTTGCTCTACCTTTTAAAAAATTAACAGAGATTGAAGTATGTTTTTCCTATCTCCATTAATTTGTACAATAATGTCAATTATTTTAGCTAATAGGCCATTATTTGCGGATGACAGTAATTTGTTTCTGAGAAACAGGAAATGGAATGAATGAATAGCTTTAGATTTTTAGGTTGCGGCACACTTGATATGCAGTAATCCTATTCAATTCAATCCTTTGCAGTAAATATTTTTAGGATTACTATATAGTGTACGTTGAACTATAAATTCTGTGTTCAGGCTAATAAATCAATCTGTTGGATCCAGCTATTAGTTTAGTTTATAAAATAACTGAAAGTGTTTATTTCATCTAGTTGATTTGGATTAACTGTTAAGTTAAATTGAAAAGCAATCTCTTTCAGATATAGCTTCACATTCAGCTACAGCTTCACATGTGGAATGCTTGTGTTTATTAGAAATTAGGTTGAAATCAGTTTCTTATATTTGGTTTTTATTTATCGTTTATGTCTCAGGATATTTGTAGGCTTACTAGTGGCTTGGCTTAAAAGCTATGTGGGTACATTCCACAAACCTGGAACTTGTAATTATAAATCCAGTTTAGGTTCTCTGTTCTGTTTCGAAGTGTTAGTGTCTTAGATATATTGCTTACATGATTTGGAGACAGTGCTAAATTACTTTGAAACAAAACAGAGTATCTGAACCTTTTCAAAAAAAAGTTTTGGCACAAATTTTTCTTCCAACAAATATTAGAGTACTAGGTAGATGGACCATATGATTAAGAGGCAATACAAAGAAATTTTGTTGGTTGGGAAATCTATGCAATTCTCTGAAAGTTGTCTGCTGCAAGCTGAAGAAACATAATTCTTTTTTTTTTAATAAATAAATTTTATTGATTTCACAATTGAAACAAATCGACAATACATACACAAATGAAAGAAAAGAGGAGAAAAAAGAAGTAGAAAAAAGAAAAAAGATAGAAAGCAATTAAAAACATTCTCATTTTCAACAGTTTGTAAGATCTTTTTTTTTTCCTTCCTTAATTTATGCCATATAATACAAAAAATGCAAAAAAAAAAGAGGGAACTTTTTTCATATGTAGTGGTCCTGTACAGAAGCTCAAAAATATTGGCAGAAAATTAGAAATTGGCTGGAAGAAATAACAAAAGAGCAGATCGAGTACAAACCAGAGTCCTTTCTGTTAGGGATCTTTGATAAACAAATACCAAAAAAAGCAAAATACATAACAATACACATTTAACAGCAGCCAGATTAGCTTTTGACCAATGTTGGAAGTAGCCTCATCAGAGGAGATGATCACTCAAAAAATTGCAAGCTATGCAGAAATGGACAAATTAACTTTGGCATTAAAAAATAAAGACACCTCAATAGACTACAATAGCTGGAACTGCTGCTATAAATGGTTAGACCAAAGATAGACTTTACACTACAAGGCAAAAGAGAATAGACAAATTCACAGGAGTGATATACAGATATATGTAAGGATTAGGTGTGTGTATATGGCATAAATTAAGGAATGAAGAAACATAATTCTTAAGGAACATATACACACACATACAAACACTTTTCATTACTCACTTTCATCCCAAGATCACCTCTGTAACAATTGTGGGACTACTATTGAACTTCATAATGATATTTTTTCCAGTGGATGACCTAAATTTATATATCAAGATAAACCATTCTAGACTTTTCATTTCAGTGTCCTCAAAATCATTTTTTTAAATTTTATTATTTACTTATATATCTAATTTGTATAGCTACACAGCTCACAAGCAAGTGACCGGGTGTCATACAATGATTTTATACTACACAGGGTCACAAAGTGGAGGTTAAACTTCCTGAACAATTTATTACAGTAATCTAGGTAAGGTTAGAATTTGGAAATGACACCACATATCATCTATTTGTCATTATTTGAGAATCTTACAACAGGACAGGACAGTGAGGACTATACTGAAAATCATTTGGTTCCCCTTTTCAAAACAATAATAGCAACTTTAGTGCAAAGATGACTAAACAACCCAAGTCATCTGCTTTCCTAGTATAGTTTGGTCAGTTGCTGAATTCCTATATCACTTTAAGCCACAGTGTTGTACTTGATAGTTTCAGCTTTGCTTATTTTATGAAGCCAGCTATTAAGATTTCGGAATCACAAATAGCCATCATGCATAAACTGGGTTACTGTAGGTTGTTGAATTATTATGGTTAAACAAATTATAGTACAGTGGCTGAAACATCAGTTAAAAGGGCAACTTTGTTCTTATCCATCTTCACTTTTACCTAGCCACGGTAATAATTAAGTGGTTGGACACTAGATGCATACAAGATCTTTGTCTCTCAGCTTTCAGTGCAGTGAGAAAATGAACTAGCATGTAGTCTGATCTTCAGAGAGCGCAGGATCTGTGTCTTAGAAGAAACCTGCCTCTGCAGCACCGTTAATGATATGAAAACTTTTTCCTCTTTCTTAAATGGAAGGGACTCTGTGGGCAACCCAAGTTCTTCACAGCTCAAGCATGAAGAATCATTTGAGACAAAAGTATGCTTAAGAATGATTTAGCATATCCTTAAAGTGGAGCATCTTCTATAATCTGTGCCTACATCCTCTTCTGCTTCAGATTAAGAGATTGTAATCCTTGATATTCTGGATTGCCTTACATCTTTCCTAATTTTGTTCACTTATGGAACTCATCCCATATACTAAGGGCTTTCAGCATTTGAAGCAGCTGGATGAGCATGTCCAGGCTGATGCCCAGGTTGCAGTGCTTTTATGCTCTGCGAGTATATCTAAATCAACATATCTCAGATTTTCTCGTAACTCATAAGAATTGGAAGCTGCCCAGAGCTGTCTTAATTATGATGGTTGCTTTATTTATTACCTGGGAAATATTGCAGCTGAAGCCCCACAGAATTCATTCTCCTTGAAAAAAATCAGTTTATCTCCCATGTCCTTTTCTTTATAATAGAGAATTTGTAACATTGTAATGCTTTGAATAACCTCAAAATGACTTCTTCCTCTTCCTTTTTCACACTTTCCCATTGTTTTTTAAAATACTGAATGTTATGTTTTACTTGCAAATAAATCAGTACAATTTCTGGTACCTCTGAACTGTCCCAGTGATAAAATATTTTGTTTCCCTACTGCCTGGCTACTATGAAAAGTAGTCCCTTGTGAATTTTTTAGATAGATATAGGACCTGAATCTATAAACTTTGGGCCATCCAGAAAGTGTTTTCCCCTTGTGTAACTTATTGATGTCCTCATAACTATGTATCTAGTTCTTAACTTAACCTTGCAGTTATACATTCTTGGGGGTGAGGTGGGAAGATGGGAAATAATAATTATTTGCAGGTGAATATATTGTTATATTCTACTGTGTAATCTTGCCTGCAGGATATGTCAAGATATGATTTACATTTACTTCTCTTCTCAGACTTTTTGAGCAGATCAGGTGGGATAAATAGGAAATGGAAGAAGACTTGTCAATGCAAATTTATTCGAGGACTTCTGCACAGTGATAAATATGTTCAGATTGTTAGTGCAGACTTTCATTGTGAACATTTCTTCTCAAAACATTCCTGGGAGTCTCTAAATCTGTTTTCATAAGAATCCTGTTGATTACTGTTGCTTTTTCTTAATGCATACAATTTTGATATGTTATTGCATATTTGGCTTTTACCTTAATGAGAAAGAGATGAGTGGCTTTTTCACATGATAATCAGAGCAGCTGACTATTCTGAACAATGACACATGCATCACAACATTTAAACTTCAAGCTGTATTTATGCATCAAATTGCAAATGATGTTTAGTTTTATAGCGGCAATTCAATCTGCATCCTAGAGCAGGCAAACATTATACATTATAATAATTAAATCCATCTATTATCATGGAAACTGACATATATTAAGGCTTATTACACGATAAAACTACTTAAGTTGCTCCTTAAGATTCGGAATTGAGTTTCTAAGATACAGTATTTTGTGTTTGTAAAGGTTTCTCCTGGAGGCTTAATAGTTGTTTTTTAAGAAAGTGAACTGACATTTTCTTCCTATAAATGCAGTTTTATTCCAATAACCATTTTGCAATTGACCTGAGAGCCAGTTTGGTGTAGTGATTAAAGCATCAGTCTAGAAACCAGGAGACTGTGAGTTCTAGTTCTCCTTTAGGTACAGAGCCAGCTGGGTAAACTTGGCCAGTCACTCTTTCTTAGCTGTAAAAAAGAAGCCAATAGCAAAACCAAAACTTGCCAAGAAAGCTGCAATAATTAGTCCAGGCAGTAAGCCTAACTGGAAGGCACCAAAACAAAAAACAAAAACCAGTCCTTCTGATCTGATGTAAAAAGTTGAAAATGTCACATTAGGAAGTTAAATTTAAAGATCAGCCCTGGATATATGCTGTGAGAAAAGTAATTGGTTTATTACTACAATTAAGCATTGTTGGTTAACGAATTGGTACAAACTTTTTTTTATAGCAATGACATTGTGGAAAAAACATGCTTTCAAGCCACAAAACAGATAACAAGATGATAAGGGAATAAACAGTTTTCTCTTATAACCATGTTTTTTAAAAATCTTTGTCAAGTGGCTTTTCCATAGGAAGGAGACCTTTGCTCTTGTGGTTGACTTAATGGATCATTGGTCTCAGAAAAACTTGAATAGAATTTTGTTAGGCACATTTTATATTGGAATCACTGGATTTAAAAAAAAAAAAAGATTAAAGAATCTGGCTGGTTTGAAAATTTTTAAGAGGATTTCTGCAGGTCCTGAAATTTGCAATGAACAATATTAATTAATGGGACACTAAAGTTTAAAGAGATGTCAAGTTCCCTTCAGTTCTTTGAAGAAAGGAGAAACAGGAAGGCTAATCTCTTTTGTCATAAGAGATAAGATATTGATGTTTGAATTATTTCAGGTTTTTTTTTTCCCAGAATGATGTCTTCTTTTAATCTGTTCCATAATACTTGGAACAATTTTAGATGGTTTGTTCTACTGCAGGATTGCAACATCCCTGTTGAGGCAGTGGATCTGGTAAAAATGAAATATTAGCTTGTTTTGTTACTGTTCTCTACATATATGTTATAGCTTTCCATCAGTTTAAAATTCTTGATTTTGTAGTGATTTTGTAGTGCAGAGTGTGTCTATGATAGTTTTGAATATATAAATTAGTTTGGCTTAGAAAATAAACTTAGTTAAAGACTCATTTTTTTCAGATGTGCATCACAGAATGAGATTATGAATATCATGACAAAAAAATCCATAACACTAAAAATCTAGTGATAGAAGCCAGTTCCATATCAATGCCAAATGTGTATATCAACTTTAAACCAATGTTTAAACCTTTTGCTTATGCTATCTGTGTATTTGATCCATGATGAACTGATCTGAACTAGTCTTTTAAACAAGAACAAGACGACAAGAACAAGAACAACATAAACCGTTGTCAACCTTTTTCTTAATTTACTAATTTTTGATTGTATCATCTTATGGTACAAATATAAATAACATTTTAGAAGCAAAGACACAAGGTTTGGATGTAGTCAACATATTTTTTGAACCTCAGAATGATTTGCTTAGATCAGCCTTTCTCCAGCTGGGTCTCTTTCAGATATGTTTGGCACACTCTTATTTAGAATATAAAATACATAACAACATGCCATTTTGGCATTTGCTTCATGTTGAAGAAATACTATCTGCTTCCGAAGTAAAATAAAATGGCAAATGTTTTCATCAATTAATTTCAGAAAAATCTTCATAGGAGAAATATTTATTGAATTATATATAGTTTGGCTCTGTGTGTGTGGAACTTTGTCAAATTGCTAATGAGAATGATAACTGGTATGCAGTCAGCCAAAGTTACACACATTGTATGGTTTCTATATTAAATAGAAAAAAAGCCTAATATTTTTTCTTGGGATAAAGTCCCAAAAGGATTTAAAATGAATGTACTTTAATTGGATTGTGAGCCAAATATCCATCCAATTTAGCTTGTATCATGTGTCCTTATGGCAAATTATGAATATTGAGGAACTTTTGAGAGGAAAATGGCATATGCTTTTATCCTAGTGCAGTGTGAAGATAGTCACACATTAATTAAAATGTGTTTTATATTAATTTTAAAAATCAAATATTAAGGTAATTAAACATAATGTGGCAAACAAATAATTTGGTTTGAATGAAATCTGGTACTGAAACTTTGGAATTTTATTATTAGAAATTTGCAGAGTTTTTTTCTTTTTCTTTTTAGGCTTTCAGAAAATTTCTGAAGATTTAGATTTTTAAACTAAAAAAAAAAAAAGGGGGGGGCTAACTGTTGATTTTAATTATAATTCCTCTTTTTGTTAAAACTAGCACCTTGAAAAGATTCCAAACCCAGCAAGCATAAGCTTCATAACTATTCTGTTTTTATTGATGTTTCTTTGGATGGCAACAAATAATGAGATAATCTTGAACAAGATACTATGCTTGCAAATCAGCATTAAAGATGAATGCGTGTTTGAATATCTTCGAGATTTTGAGTTCTTGGCTAGTTTCAGGACAGTGTCCTGAAAAATCTGCTGGATGTAATTTCTGTTCGAGGCAATATCTCTTCCTAATTTTACAACTTAGTTCACCATAAGGAAAGAACAAAAACTTCTTGTAGTGCCATTCTTGGGTGGCAAAGCAGAGATGTAAATTAAATAAATTCCTTCTTACCCTTAATTAAAAAAAAATAGCTAGCAGGTAAATGGGGTACTTGTTTATTCCACAATCCTGAAATTGTTTCTTCAAATTTGCTGAAAGCTCTGATGTAATATCAGATTCTTATTTAGTCTGTATTTCTTTGAAATCTAGCACTTCAGAGTTCAGAGCTGTTATACATATAGATCTGTGCTTATTTATTATTTGGGCAAATCTGAGGGTAAATTATGTGGCATAGTATTTGCATTGCATGTCTTTCAGAGATAGAAAGCTTGTTCAGATAATGTTTTCTTAGACTTATAATTGGGGAATGCCTTAATGCTCCCTGGACTTTGAAGAAGCAGAACAGAAAGAGTATTGACGCCTTTGAAATGTCGTGTTGAAGAAAACTGAGAATTCCATAGGCAGACAAAAAAGCAAATAAAGAAAACATTGAAGAAAATCAACCCAAAATTCTCAGAACATGACTGGACTCAAATTATTGCACATTGGAAATATTATGTCAAAATCTAGCTCTCTGGAGAAGGCACTAATGCTGGGAAAGGAAAAGAGAAGAAGACAACAGCCAGCAGCCAAGCAAATGGTTTTAGATACAAGGCGCACACTTTGAAGACCAAATTACTGGGTTAAGAGAGATCATCAGAGATAAAATTTGTCTCTATGATTGATAAAAATTCATGTTACTTGATGGCACCTAATTAATCGATCAAAATCTGTCTTCATGTTCCCAGTATGATTGATGGGGAAGATGAAGAGGGGAGATTCTATTTTAAATGAAAAAAGTGTTTTCCCAATCTCCAAGAATCAAAAAAGCATGGTTCTTTGATATAGGTATCATGATCAAGAAAGTAGAATGTTAGGTATGTTACTTTTGAGAACCCACAATTAGTTTTGTAGATAGTTTATTTGTTGTGTGTAACTTTAATTTCATCTACATGGGGACAAAGTTAGAAATAATTGCTTTATTCTGCAGTAGTGCTTCTTAACCTTGACAAGTTTAAGATGTGTGGACTTCAACTCCCAGGATTCTCCAGCCAACATGGAGAATACCCAATATTAGAAAATTTACCCTGGTCTAAGAAGCACTGCCTTCAAGAATTTGCCTTCATTCTTATTGTAGTGTTTGCTTAATGACTGCAGTATTTACATCATGACCACTGCATTTGCTTAAACAACTGCTGCAAAAAAAGTTGTAAAATTAGATGTGGTCATAAGGTGGATCACTGAATGACCAGCATGATTTATAATATAATATGAGCTCAATTATGCTAATAAGTCGACAGCTAACCGGTGAAATAGCATAGCCTATAAATATAGAATAATATTTTGAAATGAAAAAAAAATGGAAGATGAGAGGAACCCTAGCTGAAAGGCCCTGTCCCACTGCACTTATGAATGCAAAGAGGATGTAAAACATTGAAAAAAGCTTGCCATCCATTGGAAAACGCTATGCATCCATTGTGTACTCACTGCATACATGTTTCATATGGTCTATCCGTCGAGCATCCGTCCACTGCGATTTCATCTGCGCAAGAAGCTTTAAGCTGCACAAAACTTTGTGGACGGATGAACTTTCTGCCGCGTATGATGTACATCCGCGACATATACGGGAAACAAACATTCTATGTCCTCTATCATCCATTAAATGTCCGCTGTATCCTCTCTGCATCCTCTGGCCATCCCCTCAACTCACATCTGCTGCAGCTGAAAATGGAAAGAGGGAGGAAACAAAAGGTACACGGAACATCTACACAGCGTTAGTAGCACGGAAATAGAAAGGATGTAAGCGTATGCATCTTGTATATAAAGGATTAAAAACGGACAAAACGTTTGTATCTGGGATGTATCTCGTATATTTAGGATATCTGCAGTATGTCGAGAGTATGTAAAAGGCCCCATAGCGGACAACCGATATTTTCGATAAAAAGGGGGAGAAAATCATCTGGATCGCTGGGATGGTGGACCATACAGTCCCACTATGCTTGCACTGGAGGTTTATCTATCCCACAACTATCCTTATCTATCCCAAAAGTATGCAAAGGCTTAACCATTTTTTCAAAGTTTTCACCAACACTTTATTAAGTAAAAAAAATGAACCAAGTAAACTAAGTGTGTTAAGCAAAGATAACCCTTATTAACTTTTTAAGGTAAACTTTATGACTTTATTAAATAAGCAAAATGAACCAAATAAAGTGTCTTAAGTGTCTTAAGCAAAGATAAACTTTCTTAGGTAAACTTTATGACTGTATTAAATAAGCAAAATGAACCAAGTAAAGTGTCTTAAGCAAAGATAAATTTAACAAGTAAACAACTCAGTCTCTGACACTATTCTCAGTCACTCTGAGTCATGTCCATGGTCTCAGCTGTTAAGCAGGCAGGGACTGTGGAGGTGGCTGTGGCTTGAGTGCTGGTCTGAGGCTCCATTGGGGTGCTTGGCCCTGAGGGTACAACAGGTGGTGGTGGTGTGTTCAGGAAGCTATCCGAGAGCTGACTCAGTCCCATGAGGTTGAGAGGCCCTTCATTAAGGACTTGAGATGTCAGGCCCAATACTGATGACAGATTGTCCATTGACGGGCTTGGCTGTGGGGTGGAGGAAGGAGGAGTGTAGTGGGGCTGTCTGGTCTGCAGCTGGGTGAGGAGAGGTGTCTGTGGCGTCCGATGAACCTGGGCCTGGATTGGGAAGTTCTGCTTCTGCTGTGGGAAGTCCTGGTAGTCGTAGCCTTGGTAGGTGAGGAGCTGTTGAAAGCCGTGGAAGGGCTGTGACATCACCTGGGGTGGAGGAGCAGACCTGGACTGGGTAGGTGCATCTTCAGCTGGGCCTTGAGGGTTGTGCAGAAGTGCTGTGATCTTTTTTTTTATATATATATAACATGCTATTGTGAACAATAGTCCACAAGGCGTGACACTAAGTATCAAGATCATGCATACAATGCTGTGCACTATACATGACAACCTCATGGCCTAATCAGGGGTTCACAGCAGCTTAAGAGAAGAATAGTAAGGAGGACCGAGTTGCTGGCCCAGCACCTCCATAGAACACACTTAAGCAGTGCGGCAGGGATGTCTGCTATACATGACCTAAACTGGAAGCATCCTAGGACTCATAGCAGTTCCATAGGACTCATAGCAGTTTGGGTACTATGATGGAACAAGGTACCACTTGGTCAAGAACTGGGTGATCAGCAGAAAGAAGCACATCCCCACTACCCAAAGGGGGGTATCTTCTGCTTCATCACCTGGTATTGGGCCTCGGGCAGGTCCCTCAGGGTCTGGCTCACATAGGTGATGAAGGTGTTCCGGCTCAAGGATGCTCTGCCCAAGTGGACCAGCTGAGAGAGAAGTTCTATGCTGGTCTTCATTGTGTCGCTGATCTCAAACAGCACACTGGCCCTCCAGTCTGCCTCTCTGCCTCCATCCTCTGGAACTGGGGGTGGGGGTGGGGTTGGGTTGGCCTGTGGTGACTGCTGCTTATTCCTCCATTTGTGACAGCAGGGCGTCATCCTCCACGGGATCCTCCAAGTCCGCCGTCAGTTGTCAGGGGGGTCTCTGAAGACACCTGCCTGGACAGTGTAGCTGGCTCCTGGCTGGAAGAGGACTGGCTGTCTGTGGGCTGTCTAGGGTGAGGGGTGTCAGAGGGGCTGCTCCTCGGTGGCGGATCTCACCCTCCAGGAAACTGCACTTGGCCATGACGTATATCTCCCGGTCAGTGAGCTTGACAGCGGCCTGCCTGGATTTCTTGAGGTGTAGCTTGCCATACCAGGTGTGCATGTGCTTCCACCATCCAAGGAGTACTTCTGCAGTGTACCCCAGGCTCTCTGCCTTGTCTCTCCAAGCTGCCTGCTTCTTCTTGGTGTCCCGATACAGTCTGTGGCCCTTTCTCCAGAGGTACTCGTTCTCCCTCAGCCATTCCAGCACCTCATCCTCATGCTCCTCGGAAACAGTGTATTGTTTCCTCTCTCCCTTCTCCTTCCCTTGCCTCTTCCTCCCTCTGGCAGGGGCTTCAGCAGGGCCTTCAGGGGCTTGAGCAGCAGGGCCTTCAGGGGCTTGAGCAGCAAGGTCTTCAGGGGCTTGAGCAGCAGGGCCTTCAGGGGCTTGAGCAGCAGGGCCTTCAGGGGCTTGAGCAGCAGGGCCTTCAGCAGCAGGGCTTTGAGGGCCTTGGGGCTGGTCCACCACAGCAGCAGCAGCTTCAGAGTCAGTGCCAGGGGGTGGGATGCTGGTTCTGGCCTTCTTCACCTTGACAGGGCTTGAACAAGTAGGCACGGGCTTCCTTTTCTTTCCTGACTGATGAACCATGGTGTTCCTGCAAGATGTATGTGGCAGCACGTCTTTCTCCTGTATGCTGACTGCGTGTGTGCTGCATCCTTTTATATCTGCAGAGCTGACGCAGTTCATACTCCCCACATGCGCAGTGAACACTTTGCATCTGATATACATCTGTGCGGCATCCCCTTTGTTTCCTATAGGCGTCCGTGATGCATCCGCTTCATCCGCTATGCATCCGCTTTATCCGCTATGCGTCCGCTTCGCAATTCACCCCCGGAACCCCTTCGGAGGTGTCATCCGCTTCCATCCGCTTTCATCCGCTAGGCTTCCTATGAACATCCGTTTAACATCCCCGCTACATACTACCCACCTCCGTTCTTTTCCATTCTTTTCCGTTCTGTTTATGAAAATTTTTGCCACTTTTTGGAGTGGATGACAATGAATGGAGCCATCCCCGAAATTTTGCTCATCCGCTGTGTCCTTTTGCGTCCGTTGGCCAGTGGGACCTAGCCTTCAGGCTTAACGTTTAGTAGCAATTAAATGTATTAAGCTATTGCTGATGTCTAAACTACTTACAGCGCATCAAGAAGAAAACATTTGTTCTGAAATGTTTTGATACGTGAAATTCATTAGTTGTCTTTCAAAATTATAGTGCTATGCTGATTTTTAATTTGTCATTTATATTAATGAATACATTCTATTATTGTTGAAAGTTATGGCTCTTTATTTTATTGTTTAAAAGACTGAGGACCTATTTCATCAACAAAATATAAACTCCTTTGGGTATTAAGAAACCTTTTAAAACTGTTTCAAACGATTTAAATCTCTGGGTATGCTTTATCTTGTCTGCATGGAAGTGTGAATGCAGGTGTTTATGCATAACAGAGATATCCATGACCATTTTGCCTAGATTAGCAAAAAATGAACCTGCAGGAGTATTGTACAAGTTGACTTCAATTTGTTCTTTTTAAATTTAACCCCACAGAAGGTACATACAGTACACATGGCTGATTACTTCAGGCTTCTTTAACCTGTACCTTTTGGGATGTGTTGAAGTTTCAGACAGCATAGCTGACTTTTGAGAATGATACTAGATTTGGAAGGTTAAGTTATTTTCCATTTCCTCTCTGAAGCAGTAAGAAAATTGCTGGGTATTATGCATCAAAGTTCATTAATTTGAATGTGTGAATTTGCAATCTTGCATCAGTCATCACTTGTTTTCTCCTATTATACTGTGTGATTGCCTAATAATGTCAAACAAATTGGGTCATGACAAACCTATTGTGTTTTCTATTCAGGATCCATGCCAGAAAGGCTATCATTTGAAGTGGAAGCAATCTCTCCTCATGTTTTGGTTAAAACTTAATGAGCACAGATACATTGATAGAATTACTTACTCTATCAGGTACTTTTAATGTCAGTTTATAAAGAAATGAAAGGCAGATACCCATTAAGTACTCATCCTTGTCAACTTTATCATGGTCTTTTTCAGATAATTTTTAAAAATCCTATGCTTAAGGGTTTTATTCCAGTGTGATAAAAATATAACTAGGAATACTTACTTTATCTATCAGCATAATGTTAAGAGGGATGTCTCTACCTCTACATCATGGGTGTCAAACCCGTGGTATGATATTGCCATCATGTGATATTTCATGACACTTTTCCCATTTGCAGAGCTGGGGTGAGCATGGTCTGTCCGTGATGTATCCAGCCTGTGAGCTGTCAGTTTGACAACCCTGCTCTGCTTTTTTCACTTTTCTTTCTGTATCTCAATCTGTTTCCAATCTGTTTTAGTTTTCTGTTCTGCAACTGTCATCCAGCTTTCAAGATTTTTGTCTTAGATAGATTTACATTTTAAAATATAAAACTAAAATACTTTATTAGTTGTGTTCAGAGTGACTTAGTGCTTGACTCTGTAAATTGCAGTTGTGTAGTGCAACAGAGTAGATTAGATGTACTCCCAAAGAGAGATTTTCCTAAGGAAGGACAAAGTGAAGGCAACAAAAAAGAGATTTTTTTTAAAAAGTCCCTTCTTGTCACTCAATGCATCAGTTTATGTCATATCTCTCTCTCTCTCTCTCTCTCTCTCTCTCTCTCTCTCTCTCTCTCTCTTTCTCTCTCTCTCTCTCTCTCTCTCTCTCTCTCTCTCTCTATATATATATATATATATATATATATATCTGTCTGTCTAAAAAGAAGCTGCTCATTAAATATACATGCAGCTATTAAATAATTTAGGGCCTAAACAGTAGTTAACAGAATAATTTCTGGAAGTATAAAATGATAATTCTAGCCCCATGCCTCAAATTATGAGCAAAACTAAAAGCCACTGAGAGTTACAATCCTTCTGATGATGCAGTCCTACTGTCCAGTTACTGTTCTTAATAAGTGAATTAATGAACACTGCAATTCTGAGACCAATCTGGATTAAAAACAGATTTAATATGTATAATACAGGTTTCTCGAAATTTGAACCACCAATACATGTTTGAATTTTTTGCTCTAAATTGTACATTTTACAAATTGATGATCTAGATCAGTCTCAGAAAGTCTTAAGAAATGACTTCATCACAGCCTATGTTGAACAATTGTGTTTTCATTATTGTACCTGCATTAACCACACTCTCTCTATAGATAAATAAATGTAAGATAAAAAGGCAAAAGAAAAAGGATATAACATACAGCTGGATCAATGGGAGAATATGTGAAAGAAAGGATGAAATTTACACTGAATTATAATCTTGAAGAAAACTTATATAAAATGATGTGTAGCTGGTACCTGATACCAGACAAATTGTCCAAAACCTATAATGGAATTTCCGATATTTGTTGAAAATGTAACCAAGTTGAGTTCATATTTTTTCATTTTTGATGAACTTGTAAGACATCTGGAAAATATTGGAATCAAATATGTATTTTGATCCGGGATATTACAAAAGTGAATGTCCAATTGAATCCAGAGAGGTTTTTTTTGGGAATAATAGACAAACAAGGTGAGAGATATTGCGGATTTGCTTCTATATATGGTGACAGCAGTGAGACTTCTATATGAACAAAGGTGGAAGGACTTACAGTGGAAGAATGGTTGGTGAAGTTGATGTAATTAGAGGAAATGATTAAATGGACAAATTTGATTAAAGAAATGATTTTATTTTTACTTGGAAACCACTGACTTTTGCAAGAAACTGAAAGAAATAAAGCTTGGATTTTAGGATTTGATGACAAGAACGATATGGCATTATAGAAATAATGTAGACTATTGTTAACTTTAGAATAAAAGATTGATGTATTTTTTATCTATAACTGTAGCAAAGAAAGAAAAAATATGGTACTTTTTCTGTTCCTTTACTTTTTCTTAAGTCCAAACTTAGTTGGTGTAGTTCAAGGTTGTCTAAGCCTAGAATCTCAAGTCTGGTGCTGTAGACAGAGGAATGTAGTACTCTTCTGGACTCGCTCAATTGTATTTATGTCTGATATACAGTGTGGATTCCAGACAGCAGAGCTGAATTCAAGTATTGGTCTATTTCATGACTGTTAACATTTAATAAAATTAGAATATATTTAAATAAATAAAGCTTATTTATTTATTTATATTTATTTATTTCATGGATTAATATGGCTGCCTATCTTGCCATCCCTAACTTCCCTCAGGATAATGGATGACATTCTGTAACAGGTTTGTACTCTTTGAGGCTATCCTGAATGATCTCAGAATAAGAGTTTGGTAGTTGAGTGGGAGAGAAAAAAATACACATGAATAATTAGGTACCATAGATGAAGCTGTTGGAAAGAAAATCCGATACTTTGTTAAAAAAATTGGAGGTGTGAGTTATTATTGAAAGGAGCAGTGTAAATAGCTTTTAGTTTGTGTTTGGTTTCAGTTGATTAAATGCAGGAAACAATCACAAAGGTTAGTGAGCTTTTATAATTTTACATAGTAAATTTAATGGTATGCTTTGTGAGGTACACATTTGCTGAAGTGTACTTTTGATAATCAATTTTATGTTTTCCACATCTTCTCTTTGACCTTTATACTGTGTTTTTATTTTTATTAAAAAAACACCCTCTCATGCTGATATGTTGTTCAGTGTACCTCTTGTCTCGATGATTGAGTATGAATAATTCATGGCTTCAATCTATTTGTCTGCTCTCTTGGAGACCACATGCGAGATGTAGTCAGCTATATGGATTAAAGCACAAAAGCAGTCCATCTCCAGAGAATGCTATTCTTTTAACCATGGTAGGAAACTCCAGAATTATTTGTGACCTGCTTGTACAATACATAAAGTTTCTACGCTTTTGAAGAAATTCATTCCTTTCTGGCAGTTGAATATTTTTATAAAAGGTTACAGATAGAAAAAAGTTGCACAATTTTCTACAGATGGTTGGACCATTGACAGATATAAACAAAGAGGCATTTGCATAATTTGAGGGCTTCCATTGTTGAAATCATTACTGTTGCTTAGAATCCTGGGGATGAAGTCTACATACATAGAAGTTTCAAGGTTGGAATACGCTGGTCTAGGTGGTAACTTTAGGGTTAAATAAAATATTTATGCAGTATGTGGTATGACTATTCTATTACAGGATATATATTGTACCATGTGGCATAGCTAGTAAGTGGAAATGGTATCAATCACAAGCAAGGGACAGTGGTACGCTGGGGTACATATTGAGTTTTCAGCTGTGTATGAATATTCTAAGGGCAAAATAAACCAGAATAGAATCAGGATGTATGGTACTTCTACATGGGGTCTTCTCTTTGCACTATTCCATAGCTCTATCTTTGCGCATATTCCTCTGTGAGCAGCAGTCGATTACTTTCTATTTCAGTTATGGTATATCCAACATTTCCCAAACATACTGTTTGTTTGTTTGTGGTACTGAAAGTCTTTTGGGCTTCTGTTTTTTTCCCATTGGGGACAATCTTCTCTCATCTGACCTTAATAAATTCTGCTTATGGTCCTTAAAAGGAAAGCTCCATTTCACAGCGACCGGAAAGGAAAAAAATAAAATAAATAACAGGTTGCTTTTCTCCCTCCCCCCTCCCACAACCTCACGTCAGACAAATGCAGAGCACCCTGCTGATTTCACTGTTTTGACTTTTTGCAGATCCTTGCAATGATTTGGCACTTGGAGGAAGCTGGAGTGAAACCAACAAGGGTTTTGTTTTCTCCTTCCCTTAGCAGGGGATACCAAGCAGCTTGTTTTTTTTTTTTTTTACTCTTTCCAACTCAGTGGAATGTTGGAAAAATATAGTGCAAAAGGCCTTGGGTCTTTGCCCATCTGTCTGTCTGTTAACAGGGTAATTCTGTGAATTCTGAATAGAACACATTTAGATTTGATGTGTGAAGAGAAAAAGGAAGATGAAGTTTGAAAATGGACAAGAGCTGGCCAGGAACAGCATAGAAAAAAAGTGTCCCAGAGCATTCCATTGGGAGAGGCAATTGGCTTGAAATGTTGGAGACTGCTCCTTTCTAAGCTCTCTTTCTCCTTAGTGCCATGTATGCAGCCAACCCTAGGCTGCTCAGTAAAACATGCACGCAGAGACACACAGTTGTGACACAGAGGGACAGCATAAATTCCCACATGCATAGAAATGCAACACATTACTTCATTACACATAAAAAAATAAGATTCCTCCGATGTCTATTGCTGTTAAAAGCAAAAAAGAAAGAAAGAAGATACAGACATCCCTCCCTCTTTTGTGAGGCATGGGTAAGAAGATATTAAAGGCTATTTTCCCAACTGCACCACCAGCAACCTTTAACATCTTCTCCCAGTACTTGTCTTAGGCTCATCATATTCCCAATCAATTGTATTTATAAGTTAGCAAAAGTAAAAACAGTGCTCATGTTTGCTCCAAACAGGCCAGGGGTGTTCGCCAGGATGGACAGCAGACGGGACGAACGCCTCCTATAGCACCCTGCCAGCCTATTTTCACTAGCAAAGGCACTGTGGGCTGGTCCTTTGCTATTTCCAGGCCAGCCCTACAGACCAGATTTAAGTACCCCACAGATTGGATCTGACCCATGGGCCTTGAGTTTGACATCTATAAAACAGGTGAATAAAAAATTAGAGAATGGGAAACTGTGTGTTACACAGCGGGAATACCAGATGTGTTTTCATTCAGTCAAGTTGTTGACTGAACAAGAGAAGGAACAGAGAACCAAGTTGATGGGTGAATGGAAAGATTTAAACTTGGAATGAGACATAGCTGGTTGAGAAACTTTGTTGAAGTCTCATTTCTGTTTTCTATTTATGCAAGCTGGCAGTCACAAGAAAACTTTGTGGATGTCTGAAAAAAGATAGTGTAGGTGTAATTTACTGATAAATTTTTCTGGGATTTGCAAAATTCATCAGACATGATTAACATCTGTTATATTCATTCTCCTATGAGCTGTTCAGAGCATTCAGTAGTGGGAGGTGTTTCAGTCTTCGCATTCATAGGCTGAGCTTGATTTGTGGAACGCTCCTCCTCCTCCACGTGACTCCTCCTCAGCATTCCCCAGTTTTTGCTCAGCCTCGTGAAAGACAGGCAGTGCTTTCAATGCTTCTTTGACCGAAACAGGAATCTTACTTCGTGAACAGCAGGTTTGATTGTAATTCAGTTTTGTCTTTAGCCTTCTTTCCAGTTTTCAATTAGCCTGACAGTTCTATTTTGGGAAAGCGCCGTTTGTGCCCCCAAAAAAGTTGACGGAAGGTTTCTGGTACTGCTCTGCACCATCTCCCCACAGCCAATTCAATTACCTCTGCCAGTTTGGTTGCCGCTGTGCCTTTAATTCCGTTTCTGTGCTAGCGGCTTGATTTTTCATTTTAAAACAACAACAACAAAAAACAAGTCGTATCGCCTTTACCCCCTCTCCGAATGCCGTTCCTTCAGTGGGGAAGTAATTAGTGTTAATTTCCCCTCTTTTATCTGCTGTTTCATTAATTTGAGAGCTCTGGATTTGTTTGCAAGGCAAGAAGCTGCCGCTGAGAAGCACACGAAAAACTTTAACTGCTGGAGGCCATCTTGAGTGTCACCTCATGGCTGCATGCCTTCTCTGCTTTTCCTGAGCTGTGTGAGGTATTTTCTGCTCGAAGCAGCAGGATCCCTCCAGGATTCTGAGAGCAATTTTACCCTCGTTTTGGCTATCTGCACTCGAGGATAATTACTTTGTTTTAAACATTGTTGGCTTAACCCTCACAGCCTTACTCTCAGTGGCACAGCAGCAAGCACCTAGGCCAGTGTCCGCCTGTGCATGGAAGCTGCTGAAGGAACACACCTCCTCACTAGTCCAACACATGAAAACCACAGGTCACAACATCAGCTTCAATGGCACTAAAACCCTGGCCACTATAGAAAATCCCAGCCACAGAATCATCAGAGAAGCCATAGAGATTGAAAAAAGACCTGACAGCATGAATAGAAGAGATGATTCCACCAGACTGTCAATCATTTGGAAGCCTGCACTCTCAAATAGAAAGATCTCCATGCCACAAGCCAGGCAAACACCTGGGCAAAAACAGACTCCCTCTGATAGCTCCAACCTCACCCCCCCACCAGGCACCCAGGTGAAACCCAGCTTGCTAATGAAGAGCAGCCGTCCCTTCACACGGAGCCAAGCTGCACTAAAAGCCTCCAACACAAGAACAGACTGTTGCCAGCCAATCAAAGCCACAAAACAGACAGAAGAAACCAGGAACACCAATCAATCAAACTCCAAGTCCAATGAAATAGGTCCAGGCTCCCAGCCAATCAGAATGAACCAGCCTCAAATTTAAAAACCAGGAGCTGTAAGACCCACATCCATACAGAAGCCTGATGATGGCAGATGAGATTCTGCTGAAACGTTGCTACAACTTTAACAGAACTACAATGACGTGGGATAATACCCGAAGGAAGCTGAACAGCACACATGTAAGTACCCGCGATAACTTAAAAAAACAAATATCTGACCTCTACGGGGAGGAAATAAACAGCCAGATCAGAAGCTATGAGAAGCTGGAAGTTAAAAGAGCAGGAATACTATGTGACCTAAAATTCCTATGCAGCTGCAGAGACAACAATGTAACACCAACCTGCTTCAAATTAACATTTCATAAAAACACAGCAGCTACCAAACGTATCCTGAAAAGGACAGAGATATCTCTACTCAGAAATGAAGTTCACAGTAAAAGATTCCAATTAGATCAGTTAAACAAAGATTTGCTAGCACTACACCTGGAATTGAGCAGCAAAATCCACCCTCTACTTTGGGATAAGATCAAACAACTTACAACTTGGAGAGCTGAAACTGAAAATACTTATAAAAATGATAAACTCTCAAAAAAACTGAAAAAATTAGAAAATGACAAGAAAATTCCCAATAACCCACAACAACACCTGAAACAACTAGTATACAACGTTTCCAACAGAGAACTCAACAAAACAGAAACAGATGTCCTATCCAAAGGATTCAATTATGCCATAGCACCCAAAAAAATCCCAACAGAATCCATCATATGTGCAGTAGAATCCAGCCTAACCAAATTAAATACAGATGAAGCTGACAGAATAAGACACCAGGTTACTCACATCTTATGCACAACGAAACCACCCAAAAATAATTTGCAAAAAGATGAATTCAGAGCGTTACAAACCCTGAAAAATGATAATAATATCATAATACTCCCAGCAGACAAAGGAAATGCCACAGTAGTAATGGACAGAAAAGACTATGAAACAAAATTGACAGACCTACTCCAAGACTCCACATACAAAGCTATAAACACAGACCCAACCACATATCTGGAAAAATTAACCAAGAAGAAAATTATAACCAGCCACATAAGCAAAGAAATCCAACAGACGATCATCCCAAGAGAAAAATCTTCTAGATGCCCCAAATTATATGGCCTCCCAAAAATACACAAAGAAGGCATACCTCTCAGACCCATAGTCAGCTCCATAGGAGCACCATTACAAAACCTAGCTAAATACTTAGCAAAACAACTACAGCCCCATGCTGAAACCGCAGCTTCATATGTAAAAAACTCATACCACTTCTTAGAAATGATCAAAGATCTACACGTAGAACAAGAAGATCTGCTTGTAAGTTTCGACGTGGTTTCACTATTCACTCAAGTCCCAATAAAAGAAACTCTTGAAATCATCAAAAATAAATACCAACCAGCCAAAGACCTCATGGAACTAACAGAACACTGCCTAACCAACACATATTTCATATACAAAGGACAAAGATACAAGCAAATTGAAGGAGCCCCTATGGGATCACCACTGTCACCCGTCATTGCAAACCTGTTCATGGAAGAATTCGAATCCAGAGCCCTGGCTAATGCCACCCACAAACCCAAACTATGGCTAAGATACATCGATGACACATTTGTGATTTGGCCCCATGGAAAAGAAAACCTAAACAATTTCCTAACACACCTAAACA
>BLBF01000002.1:63282732-63325838 GCA_015471245.1 Laticauda colubrina | reverse complement strand
AGTTGGTGATTTTGTTTTTGTGGAAGCCATTGGCTGTCAATACTTCATTCAGGGTGCTGAACTAGATAGACTAAATTGTCACCAGATAGACTAAATAGCATTCAAAAATTGGTTAAGGAGATCAGGTTGCTTAAAAGGGTGTCCTTAATGGACCGATCAAAATTGTTGGGCAAAATGATCTCATGTATTTCTATTATTCTTTGGGCCCGCCTCCACCCTAGATCCCTCCAGTGGTTCCTGCTACCGTACCAGCGATCTGGCCGAAGCAACTCCAAACACAAAGTCAGGGTTCCACCCGAGGTTCTCATATCTCTCCTCTGGTGGTCCAAACTGGTTATCAACAGAGGCTGTCTCTTCAAGGAACCACAAAGGCTCACCATCACCACAGATGCCAGTCTGTTCGGATGGGGAGCTCACGTCCAGTCGCTCACAACCCAAGGCCGATGGTCTGACATCGAACAGTTGTGTAGCATAAACTGGCTGGAACTTTGCGCAGTACACCTGGCCCTTCGCAATTTCTTCCCCTAGGTACGCGGTCAGCACATCCTGATACTAACAGACAATGGAACAGCCAAAGCTCACATAAACAAGCAGGGGGGCACACAATTGAAGCAGCTCATGTGGGAAACGAAGTGCCTGTGTTGTTGGGCGGAGAACAACATACTTTCCACCAAAGCAGAACACATTTTTGGGTCTGTCGAATACATAGGCAGACTGGCTAAGCAGGGTCACCATAGATCAATCGGAGTGGTGCCTCCACCCATTCCTGTTTCAAGAAGCAGCACGGCCATTCGGTCAGCTGGTGGTGGACCTATTTGTTTCCCCTCTCAACACTCAGCTCCCAAGATTTTTTCCCAGGTACCCATCGCAAAGGGCGGAGAATTTCAACTCGCTCCGCTGTCGTTGGCACCCGGGGCTCCTGTATGCATTCCCTTAACTTCCGCTGGTTCCCAAAGTCATCTAGAAGTTACTAGACGAGAGAGTGGAATTACTTCTAGTGGCACCTTATTGGCCCAGGCGGCCATGGTTCGCAGACCTCCACAGTCTCTCGGTAGCCCCTTCCTGGAGAATCCTTCCAGACAGAATCTCATTAACTCAGGGGCCCCTTCAACATCCAGACCCTCAATGGTTATAATTGACCGTCTTGAGGTTGAGCGGAGTGGTTTGAAGAGCGAAAAGCTCTCCAACAAAGTTATCGACACTATCCTAGCCACCAGATGCCCCTCAACAATTTGTATTTACAATGCCACATGGTCCACCTTCTGGAAATGGTGTAGTAAGCTTCAAATTGGTTCTGCCTCTCCCTCTGTCACTCAGATTTTAGAGTTTTTACAGGAGGGATTTGATAAGGGGTTGTCACCTAATACGTTGAAAAGGCAGGTGGCAGCTTTGGCATCAGTTCTCACTTGCGAGGGCCTCAGTTCTCTTTCACATCATCCACACATAAGGTCTTTCCTTCAAGGAGCCACCAATTTACTCAGCAGTTCATCGTTATCCCACCTGGGACCTTAACAAGATCCTTGTCACTCTTACTAAAGGTCCTTTCGAACCTTTGTAAACGTCAGGTCTCCAATTTCTCACGTACAAAGTAGTTTTCCTGGTAGCGATCACCTCTGCTCGTCGTATCTCAGAAATTGCAGCCTTGTCTGTCAGACAAGATCTCTGCGTTTTTCATGCTGATTAAGTGGTCCTTCGTCCCGATCCCACATTTATGCCCAAGGTCAATTCGGCTTTTCATAGAGCACAAGGGCTTATTCTTCCAAATTTTTGCCCCAGACCATCACAGGAGATGGAAAGACAATGGCATAAGCTTGATGTGAGGCGTGCTCCGCGAATCTATATCAAGCGTACAGCGGCTTTCAGGAAATCAAAGGCTTTATTTGTGTCCTTTCATCCCAATTCTCAGGGTTACAAGGTTTCACCATCTATGATAGGCCATTGGATACAGGCTGTAATAGCAAAAACATATCAGACTCAATCTCTGCAGGTGCCTAGGGCATAACAGCTCATTCAACAAGGAGCACAGCAACTTCGGCAGCATGGGCCCCACAGGCATCAATAACTGAAATCTGTCGGGCTGCGGCTTGGGCTTCCGTATTGCCCTTCATTAGACACTACAAAATTGTTGTGTTTGCTTCTGCTGAGGCTTCCTTTGGCAGAAGAGTTCTGCAACGGATCCACAGGGAGCAGGAGGTGATTCCAGACCAGACGGAGTCCCTCCCATAGGACAGGCCAAGTTTTGGTATGTCCCACTACTGAATGCTCCGAACAACTCATAGGAGAAAGGGCGTTGGTACTTACTTGACACTCCTGTTCTCTTTGAGCTATGAACAGTATCCAGCCCCACCCTTTTTCCATCTGGTGGGGTCCTGTTTTAGCCAGTGAACTTTTTAGAACGTGAGGATGAGAGCGCTTATTTCTCTCGTCTTCGCCAAAACTGGGGAATACTGAGGAGGAGAAGCATTCCACAAATCAAGCTCAGCCTATGAATGCAGAGACTGAAGCACCTCCCACTACTGGATGCTCTTCACAACTCATAGAGAACGGATGTGTCAGGTAAGTACCAACGCCCTTTTTAATATCTTCGATATTAGAACCTGCTGCCTCTAAAAAAGAAAAAAATAATAATGTGCCACAAAATACACATTTATTTCCCAAATAATTTTTTAACTATTACGTCCAACAATTTGCCTCCAAAAAATTGTAAATGCTCCAACACTGGAAGTTTTAAAGAAGAGATTGGATAACCATTTGTCTGAAGTGGTGTAGGGTTTCCTGCCTAAGCAGGGTTGGACTAGAAGGTCTCCAAGGTCCCTTCCAATGCTGTTATTTTTCCATGAATGTCTGAAGTTCTGGAAATCCTTCCAAAACTCTGATAAGGAAGCACTGAGGATATACTGTACATGTTTCCTGATTATGTGATCCGGTTACCACATGCCCTTTGGAAATTGTCAGGAAATCTCCTGTGGGTGGTAGTTATGATGACATAACCAGTTATACCATTCCATGCATCAATGCACAAGTCATATGTCACTGTGACCACATTTTGGGTGGGTGAAACATCTGTTTGGTCATCATCCTTGATTGAATTCATATGGTGTAATTGTACAAAGTTCTCAACAGATTAGGTTATCATGATTTTCAATTACATCCAATTTTACTAGTTTGGACCAGTGCTGTAGAACTGGTTATTATGATTCTGCTCAGTTTGGAGAACTGGCAAATTGTGCCCCTGCCCCTCCCCGCCTGCCCCTCCCCACCCAATCAGTCCTTATTTTGTATGTGCAACATTGCCCACATACTCAACATCTCTGACTATGTTCTTCCCGCCCAGTCATTCCTTAAGGTATTTATTTTTTTCCCCACCCGATGATCAGCTGTTCCTATGATCAGCTGTGCCAGGATTCCTCTCGCTTACTTACTGCTTCACCCAGGAGGCTTCCCTGAGGCCCAAGAAGGCAAAAAATGTTGAAATAACTCTAAAATGAAGATCCAATGGGAAACAGATGGTCTAATATCTTGTTAAAATTGGTGTCTGACATATGAAAATGTATCTATTAACATTTCCTTTTAAAAGCCTTGACTACTGCATTGTGTTAAGATTTGCTATTCTTTTCAAATGTGCTTTTGTTACAATTCTAACACATATTATGCTCTTGGATTTATAAGCATTAAAAATGCAAAATTATTACAGTATAATTACAGTATAACCACTGAAAATATATGGTGGAAAATGTTCTGTACTTTACAAAGGACATTGTTAAGTGTTTTTTTTTTATTATTATAAATGTAGTTAGGCATCCTGGTACAAATAATGCTAAATGCTGCAATTTTAAAATCATATTTAAAATTAAGACTAAAAATACTGTTTATAGATAAGTGCATCACTTCTACAAGCTCTCTTGGAAACAGAACATATATTAACAAACAATCATGAAAAATGAATGAACTGCCAGGAAACTCTGCAATCAAAAATATTGATAACATTCTGCAATAACAAGAAGGCTTTATGCTGTCTTATGGAATTGAATTTAAAATTCTAAGCTCAGTGTTGTTCCTATTGTAGAATTGAACACATATTTTCCTGAATAAATAAACACATTTTTGATGGTAACTCTTGATGAAGTAAGCTTTAAGAAAGGATAATATATATATTTAGAAATGAATTGATTGATTAAAAATGTTGGCCATATCCATGTCTCATGGAATACAGACAGGCAATCTGAATTGTATATGTCATTAGTCCTTGCCAATATGTATGTGTGATATAATCAGAGCATATGAAAGGCATCTCTTACATACAATAATGTTCACATAACCCTTTCTAATCAATATTATTTGTCTCATTTTTTACATCTTTGTGTTCAGTGTACAAAAAGCATTATGTATATACTAAAAGCATTATGTATATACTAAGTATATTTCTAAATATAGACTTTCCAAACTGAAATATTCAGGCTGTTTTATTTTGAGAATCCTTTGCACAGTACACTTATAATAGATCTGCTTTGCAAATGAGATATTGAATATTGTGGAAATGCTAATTTTTTCAAGTCTCTTCCATTTATGTGTTAAATGCTTCTGTGAAAGATAACATTTTATATAGCAAATAATACATTATTTATGTTTTCCCAAGTGGAAATCAAACAGTTTTTATGTATTTTTAGTCACCATTTCCTCTTGGAAGAGATGGTCTTCCTAAATCAGGGCTTAACTTTAAAACTGATAGGTGGGATTAATTCATAATATGAAAATAGCCAGAAGCTACAGATAACATTTCAAATGAAAAAATTGGTGTTGTTGTGGAAATGTTTGTAGAAGTTCCAATCACTAGGATCTAATACTTCTAATACTTCTCTGTCTAGCCCAACGGCTTATCTTTTCACAGCTTAACTACTTAACTGTTCTAACTGAGCCCAACCTACAAAATAAAATCTTCAGTTTTTCCAATTTTTTTTTGATCCAAGAGAAAGGTGACAACTATTTCACGGAAGAAGTATAAATATTTACTACATTTTGAACCATAACAGAATGTATTGTTGCATTGTTTTGTTAAAAAAAGTTATATTTTAATCTAATATGATCTTTGTGTGGATTTGCTAGAATTTGCTGTAACTAACAAGAAGAATATTGTCATTGGTTAATAACAACACTTGACCAGAACTACCATTGTTGAGTGACACAATTATAAAATGATGTCATGTGATCACACCACTTGGAAATGGTAATTTCAATATTCCTGGTTGCCATCATTAAGGAAATCAACATGGGTTATTAAGGAAGAATGCCATGTGGTCACTTGGTGCAACCTCCTCCTTGTTTCCCTACTGGCTTTGCTTGTCTGAATCAGCAAAGAAGATCAGAACAGTAACCACCAGGAGGCTGTGATGGCCAAAGCTCCAAGGACCAGTCATAACTATCATTGCGCACCATGCAATTTTGAGTAGTCACTGAACTAGTGATTGTTAAATGAACAACATGTATATCTTGTGTTTTTGTGTATTTTGTATTTTAGAAAGGGAAGGTTTGGTACCAGAGCTGGTGTTCAGCAAGTTCTGACTGGTTCTGGAGAACCGGTAGCAGAAATTTTGAGTAATTTGGAGAACTGGCAAATACCACCTCTGACTGGCCCCGCCCCCATCTATTCTCTGCCTCCCGAGTCCCAGCTGATCGTCTGGGTCTTCTTTTGTTGCCCTGCACAGGGGAACGGAGCTGGAATGCAGGTTAGTGGGGCGGGAATGGAGTCTTTGCACTATCCTTCCCCTGCCATGCCCACCAAGCCACACTCACCAAGCCACACCACGCCAACCAAGCCACGCCCACGGAACCAGTAGTAACAAATTTTGAATCTCTTCACTGATTGGTACTGTTTTTGTGACAGTACTTTTGATTCCATAGTAGTTATCCTATTGGAGTCAGCAAGAATGTGATGAATGCATCGTTTGTTTCTCCCTATCTGGATCCTTACGTTACGTACTGATCGTGTGTTATATGATCTTTTTTAAGGACAAGGACAAATGGACAAGTTCAGGAACAGCTATGATTTCATATCTGGCTATAGATGGCTTTTTTAGGTTGGTTTTGTTTTTGTTTTGAAAGCTGAGAGATTTCTATATTGATGAAGTAAAGACATAAGTGCCTTAAAGTGCCTCCAAGCGATTTTTATCCTCTCTTCATTTTCTCAGCCATGGCCTATTTAGTTCTCTCTCTGTGGTCTTTTCACCAGAGAAACTTTCTTCTCTCTCTTTGTCTTTGTCTCTGTCTCCCTCTCCCTCTCCCTCTCTCTCCCTCTCCCCCTCTCCTAAAATTTATCATGGTGACACTAAATATTCTGATAAAACACATGGTTGCATATCTGCTGAGTAACAGTTATCAGCAGAACTGTGAGGTTTACAGTTTCTAATAATGCAGCATGTTTATTTTTCAACCACAGCCATTTGAAGCATTGCTTGGCTGACAGATTGTCAGAGAATAAAACAAAGACAAATCTTGCACCTGTACAAGCCGGGATGTTCACATGAAAATATGAAAATATAATCAAGTGCAGACTCTTTCAACTACAGCACAAAGGACTATTCCATTATTGGAATACATTATATGTACTGGAGAACTTTGCCAAGTTTCTCTTTACCTCAATATGCACCTCATATATAGATGTAACTACTGAAAATAAAATTATTTGACTGATTCAATAATTCAAATATGTAAAGACAGACCTTTAAACTGTCATACTTGTTCCGTCTGGAAATAAGTTGCGCGAGACTGGGTTCCAACAACAAACTCTTTATTTAATTCAGTAAAGCAATGGTAACAGAACAAGAGCCCAAGCCACGGCAGTCCTTTATATAGTGGCTTGCTTGCGGCTTGTGGCCAATGACACCACTTTAAGTGCTCCCGGACTTCTCATTTGGGGTTCATCTAACTGTGAGTGCTCTTTTTGATTTGTTAGATAGTCTTTGTGTAGTGTTTGTTGTCTTGTTATGGGAGGTTTGTCTCTCCCTTTTTTATTATTTTGTATTTCCCCCCCCCCCTCGGTTGTTTTGGTCGGTATTTATTTTTGGCGCTGGTGTGTTTTTGCATTTGAGGATGCGAGAACGAAGTTGGTCGATGTGCCGCTTCCATTCTCTTCCGTCGTCGAGGAGTAGTCAGTAAGACTGGGGGCCTGTGATCTGGGTGATCATGGCTGGGAAGCCATAACGGGTCCCCGGTGAGACCAGGTCGCCTATTTCAAATGCATGGTATTTGCTGGAGGAGTTGGCGGGTTTATTCCAGGTGTAAGTGGGGTGCAGTCTGTCGAGGTAGGAACGCAATTTCCTACCCATTAGGAGTTCTGCTGGGCTTTTGTTGGTTGTGCTGCTAGGGGTAATATGTTGTAGGGTTAGTAATCGGTTTAGTTTTTCTTGCACATCCCCCTTGTCCATTCTATCTAGGCCTTCCTTAGTGTACCGAATCATGTGTTCAGCCCTGCCGTTTGCAGCTGGATGGGCCGTCGCCATTAAAGCATGTCAGATGCCTTGGGCAGCTCAATACTGCTCGAATGCTAACACAGTAAACTGGGGCCCATTGTCCGACACCAGTACATCAGGCAGTCCATGCGTGGCGAAAAGTTTGTCTAGCTGTTTCATTACTGCCTCGGTGGTTGTGGAAGCCATGAGGATGACTTCTAACCAGTTCAAGTAGGCATCCACAGCTATTAAAAAAGTGTTGCCTTTTGTCGGCCCAGTAAAGTCAATATGTAGTCTAGACCATGGACCCCGGGGAGTTTCCCATTCCCAAACTGGTGCCTGTGGGGGGGTAGGCCTCGATTTTTGACAGTCATGGCATGTTGCCACCCAACGTTCAATGTCCTTGTCCAACCCTGGCCACCAAATTTAACTCCTGGCCAGGGCTTTCATTTTGACTATGTCCGGGTGCCCCTCGTGCAACATGCACAAAATATCTTCCTGGGGTCTGTTTGGTATCACCACCCTATCATCCCACAAAATACAGCCCTTCTCAATAGACAGTTCAGTCTGTCGGGTGTGAAATGGCTTAAAAGTCTCAGCTTTGTTCTCTTCCGGCCAGTCCTTACCTACCCAATTCAGGATGCGAGCTGTCAAAGGGTCTTTCATGGTGGCTCTCGCGACGTCCGCTGCAGTTAGCAGCAGGTTCGGGCAGGTCTCGAGTTGAAGTGTGGAGACGGTGGGAGCTGGGTCCTCTTCTGTGATGAGCAACAGGGGACGGCTCAGGGCGTCGGCATGGGTGATGGTCCTTCCTGGGCGGTCAATCAACTTGTAGGTATAGGCAAGGAATTCAGACCACCTCGTCATTCTAGGTGACAGAATGTTCGAGGTTGGCTTGTTTCCTGCTAGGATTCCTAACAGGGGTTTATGATCAGTGATGATTGAAAAAGTTCTGCCGTAAAGGTACTCATGGAATCTTTTGACTCCGGTGATGATTGCGAGGGCTTCTCGGTCGAGTTGGCTGTAATTGCGTTCTGACTTGGAAAGTGTTTTTGAATAGAAAGCGACTGGTGCCTCTCTGCCGTCTGGTAGCTTGTGGCTCAGGATGGCGCTGATTCCAAAAGGCGATGCATCACAGGTGACCGTCAAAAGGCAGGGTATTGCTATAGTGGATTAAAACGGTGTTAGATGTTAATAGGTCTTTGATACCCTGAAATGCTGCTTGTTCCCGGTGGCCCCATTTCCAGGTAGTTTTTTTGTCTGGCAACCGATGTAAAGGTTCTGCTATGGTTGCCTTATGGGGCAGGAACACATTGTAGAATTTATGAGACTTAGGAATGCTTGAAGGTCAGTTTTGTTTCTAGGTCTAGGTGCATCTTTGATTGCCTTTATCTTTTTTCCAGTGGGGTGTATTCCTTGTTCATCTTTAGGTAGCCCAGAAACTCGACCTGGTTGGTGGCTAGATTACATTTCTCTCACTTTACCTGAAGGCCTGGGTCTCTAAATCTTCTTAAAACTTCCCTTAATCTGCTCTCTAGTTGGTTGGTGTTTTTTGCTGACACCAGAACATCATCAAAATAAGGGACGACTCCCTTGATTCCGTTTAACAGATGCTCCATGAGGCTTTGGAACACGCCTGGGGCAACGCTAATGCCGAACTGGAGATGGTTACACTTGAATGCCCTTCTATGTGTCACAATAGTCTGTGCCTCTGCGGTAGTGGGGTCAACAGGTAGCTGTTGATACGCTTATGAGTGATCAAGCTTCGCAAAAAATTTTCCTCCCCCTAGGGAGTGCAATAAATGTTGCACTACCGGTACTGGGTATGCGCTTTGTTGGAGTGCATGGTTTAGGGTTGCCTTATAGTCTCCGCAGATGCGCACCGACCCATCTGGTTTTACAGGAGTCACGATGGGTGTTTCCCACCTGGCATGGTCGATTGGCTCTAACACCCCTTGTGCTATTAATTTGTTTAATTGTTCATCAATTTTTGGTTTTAAAGGCAAACGGGACGCGTCTGGCTTTTAACCGGATGGGGGCTATTTTTGGGTCTAGACTAAACAAAATTGGGGTCCCCTTGTACTTGCCTAGGGTTCCATCAAAAACATATTGGGATTCTTGTAGCAGGCTCTCCTCCCAGTTGGCTGTAGCAATGTGGTTTATCCCGGTCATCCCGATTCCCAGAGGCACGAACCATTTGATCCCTAGCAGGCTAGGGCGATCATGGTCAACGATGGTCAGAGGCAAGATTTTGGCATGATTTTTAAATTCAACAAGGCCCACGACCGGGATTTGATTTCTCTGGTCGTCTTTTAAAATCAGTCTTTGTTTTTGTAGTTCTTTTTGTTTAATGTCCGGTATCAGGTGCCGGATGGTATTCTAGGATACCATAGATAGAAAAGACCCAGAGTTGACTTCCATCTCACAGGGCTTCCCTTCGATGTTCACCTCTATACGGACCTTTTTCCCATTTTCTGCCCTGGCGTTTCCGATGGTTACCGTCTGGTGTGTTTCCTCTGTCACTGGTTCTTTTGCTTCGGTTCCATCTGCTTCCGGCTAGTCTCTCTTCATGTCTGGGGGGCGTGCTGCCGTGTCTTTTAGGACTATAGCTCTTTTTGTTTTGGCAGACCCTTTCGATGTGCCCCTGTTTGTTACAAACCCTATAGATTGCATCTAGGAACCTGCATTCAGTTCACAGGTGGTTGCCCCCACATCCCGCACACTGAAACTCCTGCCTGTTTCTTCTCTTTTCCTGCCATTTCTTGTCTGATTGAAGTCTGTAGACATCTTCATTTTCATCATCTGTGTCGCTCTGGGATTTGAGATCTTTGTAGTGGGCGGTCGCTGTGGGCTGTTTCTTGCTTTCCTCTGCCTTCTTCTCTCTGGCTTGGTTTGGCGGATCTGGAATCACATTCATTTGGCGCATGGTGGCTGCGGATTTCTTTGCTGCTTCGGTGGCGGTTTCTTCTGCAATAGCCTCAGCCACGGTTATGTTTGGTCTATTCAGCAGCTTACTCTGAAGTGTAGTGTCCTTCAATCCAAGAACCATGCAGTCCTTCATGGCCTCGTCCATGTTCTGGAACTCGCAGGCTCCTCTGATGGGTCTCAGAGCTGTTACAAAATCTCCGTAGGTTTCATCTTCTTTCTGGTCTCTCTTGTAGAATTTGTGTCTTTTTATCAAGTTGGAAACCACAGGTGCGTAATGTGCTCTGAGCATTCTGTTCAGCTCAGGCCAAGTCATCTGTTTGACATCTCTGGGTTTAGCCATCGCCTTCGCCATTTTAAAGACGGCTGGTCCGCAGTGTGTAAGGAAGACAGCCCTCTTCCTTTGGTCAGATATTTCCTGCAGTTTGTTGCTTTCCAAAAACATAAGAACGCGATCGATATACGACTCCCAATCCTCATCAGGATTGAATGGTGCGGGCGGTGCGTTATTACCTACCATCTCTCTCGCTCGGTTCAGATCGCCGCGTGCTTCGGTCTCGCTCTTCTATGACGATCCCACCTTCATCGCCAGTGTTCCATCCCAAAAAAAGTTGTGCAAGACCGGGTTCCAACAACAAACTCTTTATTTAATTCAGTAAAGCAATGGTAACGGAACAAGAGCTCAAGCTGCGGTAGCCCTTTATATAGCGGCTTGCTCGTGGCTTATGGCCAATGACACCACTTTAAGTGTTCCCACTGTCCGGCGGGCCAACCGGATTGGTTCTCTAATGGCCAATCCAAGAACGGCCTTTTCGGCCAATCAGAATAGGGAACTTGGAGCCTACCAAGTTCCATACATAACAATACTGATTGTTGATATTGCATTATTATTATTAGCAGCAAAAGACTCCTGTTTCTTTAATTGTATATAAATGCATGTCTAGTTGGTAATTGCAGGAAAAAAATAATATTTATGAAGTTAGGAAACAATGTGGAGGATAAAACAATTATAGAAATTAACAGAGTTAGTGCTTTAAAGAAATTCTATGTCTCAATAAAATAAATATATTGAAAAACTTTCTTAGATTTCTTCAAATAAGAGATGTAGTAAATACAACAAAGATTAAACGGCAGGTTATTTGAAACAATTTTGTACAGTGAACAAATATCTGGCATCCAGAAAGACCAACATTTGGGGGGGGGAGCAGGGCTTAGCAAGTCATTTGGCACAAGATACAAACAAATGCTGAATGTTTTATGACCAGTATCTTTCTATTGCAGATTAAATAATTTAAAGTTTTGTGAAATAGAATATAATCATACCTGCTAAGGAAATGGCCTCCACACCTAATCTTTGCAACAAATATATACACATTGTAGATACTGAAGCTGATTAAAATAGTATCAGTTGAACCTACAAAATGAATGGTGGTTGCTAGAATTATTCCTACAATATCAAGTCATGAACTATAAATGAAAAGGGATCACCAAATCCAGATTACTTTGTCACATCTCTGCTGCTATAGAAAACAAAAGATACAGCCTCAGGACTGGGGCTAGGTAGAATACATTTTAATGTTATGTTGTAACATCTATCCAGCCATAACTAGTTAGCTTCCATAAAGAGGCAGATGATAGCATCTGGCTGAATTTGGCTTATCTTTAACAAAAAAAAGGTGTTGCACGTGCAGTTCTCATTTGTACTTAGATTGGATCATCTAGGAATTATAGTACAGTAAAATAGGTGGCAATGGCAAACGAGTTCTTTATTGTTGCTAAAGAAGTCTATGGATATGTTTATGAAGTTACCAGGGATTGAAGTTAATTTAAAGGAGCTGAACTTGACTTTGCTTTTTATGAGTTGTTCAATAACGCCAAGCTAGGTCAGGAAAAAGACATCACAAGGACTATTAGAACTCTATAGTTGTAAGCCAGGAGTGTTAAACTCAAGGCCAGCAAGACAGATCTCACCTACGGGGTGCTTAGATCTGGTCTGCGGGGCCGCCCTGGAAACAGCAAAGGACCGGCCTGCGGATGTGGCCCTCCTGAGCTTTTTTCACTGGCAGAGGGTTGCAGGAGGCCATCACAGCTGGCAGAGCGCTCGGACCACTACAGGCACCCCTGACACGAGTGACATCAAGCTGGCTACGCTCTCACACCCCCTCCAGTCAAACACAACCGTCATGTGGCCCTCAATGAAATCAGGTTTGACACTCCTGTCAAAGGCTATAATAACAGGTTCTTGAAAGCTTGACAGAATTTCCATATGATCCCTCTTATACCAAGGAGACTCAAAGAAGGGGTCTCTTGAATTTTTTTCTCATATTTTAACAAGGGATAGGTTATATAATACATATGAAATGTGTTTTGTTTTAAAACAATTTTTAGTATTCAGATAATTTTTATATTTATAGAATTATAAGAAGTGAACCTTCCTTTTTGCACCTGGGGCAGGAAAATCACTATAGTATGGTGTGAATTTCATAAATGCAGGTGGTTGTCACTGTAGTTCTACAGAGCTTCTTTCTCTTGTTTGGATTGCATTTGGTATATTTGATTCTTGGTAATTAAAATAATACTTTTATGTACATAATAAATTCTCATAAAACAATGTACAAAATGAAAAGGCTACATCTGATTTTACAAAGCTGAGCTATTGCATATATTCTTGACCATGAGTCACATATTTTACAATTATAGATGTTTACTGTAATAAGTCTTACCATGATCAAATTAAAATGTGACAACAAAGTGGTAATTCATTAACTTGTTAATGTTAGCTTAGTTCTAAATTATGCTTGCTTTTTATTAAGCTCTTCATCTGGGATTTTCTCTGTACAATTGAACAATTACACAAGTAATAGTCTCTGACTTCTAGAGCCCTTCAATGTATTTTCTGTAGTAATGTCTAATATGTTTTGTATTTATCTGAACATGCATTTGTTTTCTGATAACAGAGATTCTGTTTATGGAGAGTATAGCATTCTCCTTTGAGTAGCCCGAAGACAATACCTTCTACAGTTTAAGATCTTTAAAAAGTTCTCAGTATCAGATCACTAAATTATTAATATTCACTGAAGTGATACTGATTGAACCATCCTCACTTAGTTTTGTTTTTGGTAGGCATGATTCAACTACAATTCCTTGATTTCCTTACCTGGAAATTTGAAATATGTAAACCCACCATTTTTGGAGGGCACCATGTTGAGGAAACTGTCCTGGAGAATTAGAGGACAAGGGCAAGCAAAGAAAACATTTCGTAGAATGATTCCATGAATTAGGAATTTTGAATTATGATGTTAATATGTAGTGATTTACTGTGAGACTATTGTGAATGCTTTCATATGGTAGGATGTGCTATTATATTCCTCTGGGGCAATTGAGTTAACATGGGGAAAGTTGTATCCATTTTATTATTGTTATTCGTCCAAGAACTTTCTACACTGAGTGATTTCACCCACGGAATCCAGACTGATCCTACGCTTTATCATGCATCTTTCAATAATGTGATCTTACTCAGTGTTTTGTAGTTATGCAAGACCATACTGTGGTTGTATTGTATTTCTATTCTCCAAAGCACCTGAAGGCAGGACAAGAAGCAATGGATAGAGACTAATCTAGGAGAGACCCAACCTAGATGACAGAACTTGCCTTCAGAAGTTGTGAGTGCTCCAATGCTGGAGGTTTTTAAGAAGAGATTGGACAACTATTTGTCTGAAATGGTATAGGGTTTCCCGCCTAAGCAGAGGATTAAACTAGAAGACCTCCAAGGTTCGTTCCAATTCTTTATTCCGATATTCTGTTACTAGCTGGATACCCGTGCTATCAAACTATGTGATCGGGCTTAGTTTTTGGGGAGGAACATAAGGGGGGGAAATTCTGCCTCTGCCTACCAGAATCCATCGGTATTCATCTAGCTAGTGTCCTTTCAGTGTGAGAGTTGAGGGCTGTTTGGAAACTGAAACAGTATTTGCTGTGTGAGCAAGAAGGAGACAGCAAGGAGCCGGGTGTGGCTTAGCTCAACTGTTCCGTACTAAAGCTGGTTGCTGCTGTGAAACTAAAACTGAAACTCCTCTCTTCTGCTTGTGTTTTGCATTTGGAAGAGATTTCTTTTCAGATGGGGAGGGGGAGTAGAACTCCTTAGCATCAGAGCGTGTTAATAATAATATATGAAATACTGATGCTCTGGTTGTGATTTTGAAAAATCCTTTCTTAGTGAACCTAGAAGCCAAGAGGAACATACATGCCAAATTTCAAGTTTGTAGGCTTCACAGTTCTGGAGATTTTGTGGTGATGCATGAGTGGTGTTTCTTTTTATATACAGTATATAGATTCGCATTGCTGTATCTGGAATCTTCCTCACGAAATCCCTGTACTGTGTTGTTGACTGTAGTAATTCAGTGAAAATTGCTTAAATTCCATTAAGAGGTTAAGCTGTTTCTTTTGATGTAGTTTACTGAACCATCATTTAGGATAGATCAGCTAAACCAATGATAAATTATTTAGGGCATATGATTTCTAGATTTCAGTAGTTGCCACTGAAACATTATTGATTGACTGATAGAATTTAACACATCCATCAAAATGACATGCTGACATTTCCGTCTCTGAATCTATG
This sequence comes from Laticauda colubrina, assembly GCA_015471245.1. Classification (NCBI taxonomy): domain Eukaryota; kingdom Metazoa; phylum Chordata; class Lepidosauria; order Squamata; family Elapidae; genus Laticauda; species Laticauda colubrina. Next base: position 63,310,853 of record BLBF01000002.1, on the reverse strand, counting down.
TCAGACCATATTTTTTCTTTTAGAACTTATAGTAGATGTAAAGCAGTCAAAGAATAGTCAAAAGTCTCGAATAATTCAGGTTGTCTTTTCTGCTGATGAAAGATTTATTTGTTTTTCTAGTGCACATTTTCTGTGTCTTGTCTCAGTATAAAAGCCTTAGGGAATGGGATTGTCGATCTAGCTGTCAGGATGTTGTTAGTTGTAATCTATATTTTGTGTCTCTTATTTCACCTCAGTGCTTATTTGCTCTGTAATATCCATTGTGTGTTTTGCTTTCCTGCTGTTTTTATGCTGAATGTATTTATTCTTGAACAAATAGGGTTCTTTTTAGCCAAAGGAAAATCTATTTAAAAAGGAATGCAGAAAACAGGGAAATGGTAGAAAAAGTTGATTGTGGTATATTAAAATGCCTTTTTGTTATTCTACAAGAGCATATGAGGCCTTTCACCTTCACAGCTAGAAGCTTGAAACCTAGAACTATTTGGTACCATCCCAAGATACTGAAGGTATGTGGTAAGATTGCCATTTGACTGGAGTCAGTTGTATTTTCTTTAATGTTTTTTATTTTTTATTTATTTTTTTTCAATAAACAATGATATGCCTTCCTCTCCCTATAGCCATATATTGTGTATATTCCACAGACATGAATAATTAGTCCAGGATGAAATAGTTCACATCCTGATGACTCTGTATTTGAATATATAGCTGTTATTATTAATCTGGTTTAAGTTTTTATACTACCTGCGTAGTATAGTAGCTAGAGTGCTAGATCTAGCTTAGGGAAATTAACATTGGAATCCACTTAACCAAGGCATTTCCTAGATGATTTGGGCTGGTCTCTTTTATAGCCCATTGTACCTCACAGGTTTTTATGGTTGAAATATTAAAAAAAAACTTGCATTCTCTGAGAAAAGGCAAGATAAAATGCAGTGCACAATATTTGATGCAATTAGTCTTATTTTTGTTTGAGAAATTTCATTAATTAAAATTTAAAAATAGAATAGTATTCACGCTGTTCTTTATGAATAGCAGTAAATATTTGCAAGATTTCCTTCTTCAGTACCATCTGCCTGACTCGTTAGATCTAGGACTCTGGGCTGTTTATGTGTTCTTTTGATCACAGTTTGTTTCCTACAGAGTCCACTCAAATATGTCTTTTCAATCACTGCCCCATCCTTTGGAATAGTAGACATTTCGATAGCCCCTTTTCTTCTGGCTTTCAGAAAGCCTATAAAAGACATGACTATTTCAATAAACCTTGAAAAGAGAGTTTCTATGACTATCCCCCTGAGTGACTAGTTATTTTTAATTACAGTATGTTTTAGAATATTGACTCCCAGATTACATATGTGGTTTTATAATGCATGCTATTTATTTTAGTTTTTGATTAGGATATATTTAATCCAAATTATAGATTGAGAAGTCAGTTGATTAATGCAGCATATAGACCCTGTAAGTAAATAAGGATTGATTGAAAGCACTATAGTAGAGCTAAACTGTTACATATTTAAGCTTAAAGGCAGATATGTGATAGTTATATTTTTGTAAAATCTTTTCAGTCAAAAATGTTTTTCCACCACAAACAAAGTTTCATATTTATTCTTAATTAATGGGTCCAATACTTCTCTTCGTTCTGTGAGCCAGCTCTTGATTTTTAGAAGATGTTGGGGAAAAAATTCCTTTTGGACCATGCAATTGTCAATGGCGGTTTTAGAGTTATCCTGTACCAATAGGAGGACAGAATGTTGCTGCAGGGACAACTTGCTTCAGGCAATGGAGGGAGAGCTGGGTGTGTGGGCAAGCAGATGGGCAGAGCATAGAGCAGAGAGGTAGCCGTAGTCTTCCCATTTTCATACTCACTACCATTGTTGCTGATCTCTGAGCTAAAGAGGCAGGGGACAGTAAGGGCAGTAGACAGGGCAGATGGTGGAGAGATGGTGGTGTCCAGGAGCATCCCATTTTTACACATACCCAGTTCCTGCTATATCCTTGGCCTCTTCAGCCTGGAGCTTGGCACAGCATTATGGTGGCCAAGTGTGTGTGAAAATACGATGACCCTGGCTGCCACCACCATTCTGCATCCACTTTCCACCCTGCCCAGCTCTCTCTCTGCCCACCCATGTGCGTTGTCCCCATAGCAAGTTGGCCATATGAATTGTCCTGTGGCTACTTGGCAATGGCAATCTGGCAGCAGTGAACTAGCTGTGTCAAACTGGCTGCATCAAGTTGTCGTAGATCTACAAGAGGAACGGACCTAGTTATTTGAATACAATATCCTAGAATTAGTACTATATAACATACTTGAAGTGCTTGAAGTTCCTATAAGAGATGCAAATTCATCTCAGTGGTAAGCAGAATTACGGTAGAGATTCATAGAAAGTGATCCAGGTATTTGTTGTCTAGGTCTGGGTAAGTTTGCTGGTAATAATAATACCAATATTAGAAACTTTGAAATTGAGTCATAAGTAGCTTTGGGGGGGTGGGATGGGTCATGACTTTGAATGATTCCTAAGTGGCTAGTTGTATGTTTAGGACTACCTGTACATAATGAGACTAGGTTTTTCTGCAGATTAAAAAATGTTAGGAGTCACAAGACAGATAATTTTGTCTGTGTGATGTTTTTCTAAAAATTATATTCTGTACCCCAAAATTCATGGGTGAGAGAAAGCTGTTGGTGGGGAGGGAAAATTATAATCCCAGTAGCAACATTATCACTGGTATAGTTGCACTTCCTAGTATGATTTAGGAGCCCAAAATACATTTGTTAATATTTGTCTCATAGGTACATAGAGGATTGCCATTCTTGTTTTAAATATATGTATATTAAGGCAACTGCAAATGCAATGAAGCAAAAGGAACTAAAATAAGTTACTTTATTTTTTGTTCAAAACAAATAAGAGCATTCTTCATTTTGCCTTGGACTGGTTCCTTAAAAGAACATTCTGTGTTGGTTAATGTATTTAAACTGAGTTCTAATGTATTTAAACTGAGTTCTTGCTTAATGTTTAATTTTCTTGGGTATTGGCATGTTGGATGCTGATTCTGATTTTGATAAACTCAGCTTTTCTAATTACTTATTGGGCCCAAAGTAATGTGACACCATCTGCATGAGAGTTTGGTATAGAGGCATAGATTTAATCTCTTTCTGCTTCTGGAGTCCACAGAGTACATGAAATTTTCATGGGGGGAGAGGATATCCCATCATTTTCATGGAGAGATTGCTTTCTTTCTTTCAAATCTGACATGATCCACATCAGGGAAAAGCACTAAAGCTCTCTTCCCTTCATGGCATAGTTCCATTTAACTTCTGCACTTCCTATATGTAAAAGAAGAATTTGCTCATTATGGTTAAAATATAATTTGGCAGTAGGTTATAATTTTTATGGCCAAGTTTGCTTTTGTAAAAAAAGAAAAAGACCCTTAGTTTGAAAGAAAAGACTGTAACTTGAATATTAATATTTCACAACAGTCTAATGAGATTGCCAAATAACTGCTGATAAGATTGCAGCCCCTGTGTTATCTATTAATGTTTCCAAAATTATTGTCCCAGAATTTATGACTTTAGAAAGGATTGTTCTTACAGCACATTCCTGGAAATATTGAAATGACAAAATTGATTTTTCTCTATTTATAGACTTGATAATGTGCTTTTCACATTAAAAAAAACACTTAAAAAGCACATGGTTTTTATTCTGTCCTATGAACAAGAAATGTGTTTGGGTAAGGGTAAACTGATTGGAAATCAGTGTACTTGATCAAGTCCCAGCTCAACATATATCCATGTATTTATTTATCTGTGCTGCTTAGTAGCAGAATAGCTAATTCAGCAACAATAATGGAACTATACAACAATGCTTTGGTTTCTTTTGTCGGCCTGAAGACTATTAAATAGAATGCTGTGGCAATTGGCATTTATATACAAGAGAATAAAAATAGAACCCTAGAAACTGCTATTTTCTACGACCTTTCTGTCAATATTCTTTGACTAAATGTTAACAGTGCAGCATGCTCTTAGAATCCTTTTAAATAGCTTTAAACAATTCAAAAAAGCTACCTTGCAAAATAAGAATGTTTTGCCACAAAGCAGAAAACCCATATTCCGATAATAAGTGGGTAACAAACTATCCATTTGCTAACACAGTAAATATCAGTTGTCTGATGGATAATAGATAGGAAATTAATGTGTTCCGAATCAGTAAGAATTGAACTGGCAAATATTGGATTGGACACAAAAACTGGTGAATTTCACAATTTATAATGGTTGCCTAGGATGGAAGTGATTAACCGTATTGCACCAGTTGTCAAGCCTGGTCAGGTAAACCTGATCATATGCAGCAATCCTTCAGTTAAAATGGAGAAAAGGACAGGATACAATTCATTTTTTTCAAGGTGACATTAGGGAAAGTAGTGAGTATGGTGTGAATCTGACATAGGGATATGGTAAATTAAAAAGACAAATTTGATTGGTGGCTTAGTTTGCATGTGGGTGTTAAAGACGGAGAGATGCAATTTAGAGGTGTGGGAGAATAATCAGTGGGGCAAGGCAAGGCAATTACACAGTCTGTAGATTGTCAAGACACTGACTGGACAGATGGGAGAAAAGTGTGAATGCAGAGTGGAACTGAGCAATGGGTGGCACCAATTACACTGTTGTAGGATGAAGTGTGCCAGCCAATGCTGTCTGTGTGGCTGGAGCAGGATCAGCAACAGTGATTCTTGGTGATTCTTATTGAACTTACTTGCTAAGCAGATCTGAGGGACTAGATCAGGGGTGGGATTCATTTTTTTAACAACTGGTTCTGTGGGCATGGCTTAGTTGGAGGTGTGGCTTAGTGGTCATGTTATTGGCTGGGCGTGGCCAACTCAATATCACTCACATTGAGGCATGCATCTCCTCGCCTGGCCTCTCATGACTGTGGGGATGCTGCAACAGTCATAAGTGTAAAAAATGGTAATTAGTCACTTTTTTCAATGCCATTGTAACTTTAAATGGTCACTCCACACAAGAAAAGAGGGAAAGAAAACTCCAGAGAAGTTCCTGAGACAGGAAGTCTAGTCCTGCCAAGAATATCTTAAGGGTTAACGTAGAGGCAGTTTCTGTAAGCAACACCAGAATGTTTCCTTCCTGCCTTCCTTACAGGATTAGGCCAGTAATTTCTTCTAATAACTGATCTCCAAACTGCTTAGAATGTTAGCAACCAGTTCTAACTAATAGGTGAGAACTGGTAGAATCCCACCCCTGGACTAAATGCAACAGTGGCTCTGAAGTGGAACTGGAGAGCAACAAAATAAGGCACCCGCATCCAGGGACCACAAACTGGATTTGGAGTGGCAATGGCAACTGCTGGATCTGGAGTATAAGAGTCATCTTTCAGGTCACCACCAATAATGAAGAAGACTGGGAGAGTGATGCTTGAGCCAGGGAAAGTGGTGTTTTGTGGGACTTAGAATGGCACTTGTAAGCAGCTACAGAGGTGCTTGGGAAGTGGACTATGAGACATTTGGGGAGAAGGGAGTCAGACCTACTAGTGGTCCACTGCTGCAGGGTTTGGGGATGTGGAATATGATTCCTGTTATCCCTATGCCTTGGATGTGCCTGCTTTGTGCAAATGCCTAAGGGGAGGGGTTGCTCTTAATCTGCCCCTTGAGTGAGAATGGAGGGGAGTGAGAGTAGCCTGATGTTACTCTCCATGGTGGTACAGTGATTAGAAGCAGAATTTCAGGCTAACTCTGGTCCCTGCCAGGAGTTTGATTCTGACTGGCTCAAGGTTGATTCTGCTTTCCATCCTTCTGAGATCAATAAAATGAGGACCCAGATTGTTGGGGGCAATATGCTGATTCTGTTCTGTATGTAAAGTGGATGACTCCAAATCTACAAACCTGATTGGCTAATAAAATGAACACTGGATTGGTTCACTAGGAACCAATCCAAAGAGCTGCCAAAAAGGTGGCAAATCTAAACAACTGCCATTGGCTGCAAGCAGGCAAGCCAGCCTGTATAAAAGGCTGGCCCCGGCTTCAGCCAAGTGTTCCTATTTACTGACTAGTTTACAATAAAGTATTTGTTGTTGGAACCCGGTCTACCTCGTGTGTTTTCCGAACAAAACACTGGCGACGAGGGTGGGATCGTCCTGAACGGGAAAACCTGCACGCGGTGATAAGAAGTCCAGATTACAACCAAGATGTCTGGAAACAAGGCACCGCCCGCACCCTTCAATCCCAACGAAGAGGATTGGGATTCCTATGCTGATCGCTTCCAAATGTATTTGGAGAGCAATGAAATGGAAGGCATTTCAGAGCAATGCAAGAGAGCTGTGTTCCTGACGCACTGCGGGCCAACAGTTTTTAAGATGGCAAAGGCCCTTGTGAAGCCCCGGGATGTCAAACAGCTAACGTGGACGGAATTGCAAAGACTCCTCAAAGCACACTACGCTCCGATGGTGTCTAACTTAATAAAGCGACATGAATTTTACCGCAGAGACCAGAGAGAGGGAGAGACCGTCGCCGATTTCATCGCTGCCCTCAGACAAATAGGGGGTGAGTGTGAATTTTTGAACATAGACGAGGCAATGAGGGATCGCGTGGTGCTGGGCCTGAGAGACTCGACCGCACAGAGTAAATTGCTCAACAAGCCCAACATCACCGTTACCGAAGCCATCGCGGAAGCTACAGCCGCTGAAGCCGCGAAAAAATCTGCGGTAGCCATAAAAAAGATGAACACACACAGCGAAGAAACACCAACCAAAGACAGAAAGCACCCTGCCACCACAACCCACTACGAAGAGTCGGGCGAAACAAATGAATCGAGCGAAGAGGACGACGAGGTCCACCGTTTGCTCACGAACAAAAAAGAGCGCGAAAGGAGAAATTGGCGGGAATGCGCTGGCTGCGGAGGAAACCATCCCCGAGCCGAATGCAGATTTCTCGATGCCATCTGCCGACATTGCAAAAAACGAGGGCACATCGAGAAGGTCTGCAGAAACAAAAAATTCTACAGCCCGATGAGATGCAGAAATTCCCCAACACGAGCCAAGCCTAAACGAGCCGAAAGAAAATGGCAACAAGAGAAGCGAGCCAATACACACCAAACTGTCATTATACAGAGCGCTCAGACGGAAAGTGGGAGAAAAATTAAAGTCATCGTGGAAATCGAGGGAAAACACTGCAAGATGGAAGTGGACTCGGGGTCCTTCCTCTCCATGGTATCGTGGGACACAATTAAACAGTTAGTCCCAGGTATCAAACCCAAAGAATTGAAGAAGCAGCACCTAACCCTCAAGGACTATCAGGGAAACCAAATCCCTGTGGTAGGCATGGGACAATTCCGAGTCGCCTACAAACATCACGTCAAGGTGCTTCCGCTGACCATAGTCGACCAAGACAGACCAAGCCTCCTGGGCATCGAATGGTTCGCGCCATTGGGCATCGGGATGACCGGGGTCGATCGAGTGACTACAACCGGCTGGGAAGACGACCTCATCCGAGAATTCCAGGACGTTTTTGACGGCTCACTTGGCAAGTATCGGGGAAACCCCATTTCTTTCAATCTAAACCCCCAAATAGCCCCACGAAGAATAAAAGCCAGGCGAGTTCCTTTTGCACTAAAGGCAAAAATAGAGGAACAGCTGGACAAATTAGTAGCCCAAGGGGTGTTAGAACCTGTGGACCATGCCAAGTGAGAAACGCCTATTGTCACACCCATTAAACCTGACGGGTCCATCAGAATCTGTGGTGACTATAAGGCTACCCTGAACCACGCATTACAACCAAGCGCATACCCGGTGCCAGTAGTCCAGCATTTGCTTCATTCCCTGGGAAAAGGCGAAGTTTTCGCCAAACTCGACTTGGCACAAGCCTATCAACAACTCCCAGTGGACCCAGAAACAGCAGAAGCACAGACTATAGTCACCCATAAGGGCGCATTCAAATGCCACCGGCTCCAATTTGGAGTAAGCGTAGCCCCTGGCGTCTTCCAAAGTCTGATGGAACGCCTTCTAAATGGCATACAAGGAGTCGTTCCCTATTTTGACGACGTCCTAATCTCAGCCAGAGATGAAACTCAATTAAGGAACAGACTGAAAGAGGTTCTAACTAAGTTTAGGGAATCTGGCCTCAAGGTGAAAAGAGAAAAGTGCTGTTTAGTTAAGAACAGCGTCGAATTCCTGGGCTACTCAATAGACGGAGAGGGTATCCACCCCACAGATAAAAAAGTTAAAGCGATCAAAGACGCCCCTGAACCAAGAAATAAAACAGAACTACAAGCGTTCTTAGGATTAATTAATTTTTATAACGTGTTCCTGCCAAACAAAGCCACTATAGCAGAACCGTTACACCGTCTGCTAGACAAAAAGGCAACTTGGACTTGGGGTTACAAAGAAAAAAAAGCCTTCCAAAATATTAAAAGCTTGCTAACATCAACAAACGTTCTCATCCAATTTAGCGACACTCTGCCATTAACAGTGACCTGCGACGCCTCACCATATGGAGTAGGTGCCATCCTGAGCCACCAACTACCAGATGGTAGAGAAGCACCCGTCGCATATTATTCTAGGACTCTATCAAAAACCGAGCGGAATTATAGCCAATTGGACAGGGAAGCTCTAGCAATTGTCGCTGGAGTAAAACGATTCCACGAATACTTATATGGGAGGACTTTTCAAATCATAACGGATCACAAACCGCTAATGGGGATTTTGGCGGGAAACAAGCCAACACCTAATATACTGTCCCCAAGAATGACGAGATGTTCAGAGTTCCTAGCAGCTTATTCCTACACTCTGACACATCGGCCAGGGAAACAAATTTCCCATGCGGACGCTTTGAGCAGAGCACCCTTACCAGCAACCGACGCAGACCCGGCACCAGTGATGACAACGCTACGAATCGAGACATGCCCCGATCTACCCATATCGGCGTATGATGTCGCCAGAGCCACCGCGAAAGACTCATTGACTGCCCGCGTTCTTAGCTGGGTAGGTAAAGGCTGGCCGGAGAATCAAAAAACTGAAAACTTTAAACCTTTCCGGTCCAGACAGACTGAACTTTCTATCCAAAAGGGGTGTTTGTTGTGGGGTGATCGGGTAGTAATTCCTGCCAAATTACAGCCCAGGGTACTTAAGCTGTTACATGAAGGGCACCCGGGAATGGTTAAGATGAAAAGCCTTGCCAGAAGTTATGTGTGGTGGCCGGGTATTGATAAGGACATAGAGTATTGGGTAAGCTCATGCCACAAATGCCAGGCAATTAGACCATCCCCACCAAAAGCACCCGTTAAGGACTGGGAAACCCCTCGAGGACTGTGGTCAAGAATACACATTGACTTCGCGGGGCCTACCAAAGGGCATACCTTTCTGATTGTCGTTGATGCCTACTCAAATTGGCTTGAAGTAAAAATTATGCCATCAACGACAACAGAAGCTGTAATTAAAAAACTGGACAGCCTTTTTGCCACCCATGGCATACCGGACGTTCTCGTCTCAGATAACGGGCCGCAGCTAACTAGCATACCATTTGAGCAATACCTAGCCTCCCTAGGTATAAGACATGCACTAACCGCGCCGGCTCACCCGGCTGCGAACGGCAGGGCTGAGAGAATGGTCCGGTTTACCAAAGAAGGGTTGGAACGAATGGACGCTGGAGATGTCCAACAGAAAGTAAACCGTTTGCTCACACTCCAGCACATAACGCCCAGTACTATAACAAATAAGTCACCAGCAGAATTACTCATGGGGCGAAAATTAAGATCTCACCTGGATAGGTTACACCCAAATTTTACCCCAGAAAACCCCCCTGATTCCTCTACACGTTTCAGACAATTCGAAACAGACGATTTGGTATACGCCAAAAACTTCACCGGGGACCCGGTATGGCTACCAGGACAAATTATCCAAATTACAGGCCCCAAATCCTACCGAGTAAAATTAGACGATGGCAGGGAATGGAAGCGGCACATAGACCAGCTTCGATCTCGAATTATAGAAAGAACCACAGACTTACAAACATTCACCAAAAAAACCGGCGAAATGCAAACCAAGGTGGGGGGGGAAAGGCGAGAAACAAATAAAGAACTGTTTAAAACTAAACCTAACAAACAATACGAACAAAAAGAGCAAATAAAAGACTCACTGTTTGAAGAGACTTGCGGAAAGAGCCCATCGGAAGGGGCCAGCCAAGCCAGCTCGACCTGCCCAGAGGAAACGGGAGGGAGCGGCAAAACCGCCGGCCTAAGAAACTCAGGCGGCGGTAAAATGGCTGACTCACCCTTCCAGACGGTTCCAGGGAGAAGGATGGACGACACAGCAACCCCATCCGAACCGGTCGAAGTCTTCACTGAGAATGAACCGCGCAGGTCAAGTCGAGTCCGGAAAAGCCCCACCTACCTGCGAGACTACATCACCACGTAGGACTGAACTAAGGGGGGAGGGGTGTTCTGTATGTAAAGTGGATGACTCCAAATCTACAAACCTGATTGGCTAATAAAATGAACACTGGATTGGTTCACTAGGAACCAATCCAAAGAGCTGCCAAAAAGGCGGCAACTGCCATTGGCTGCAAGCAGGCAAGCCAGCCTGTATAAAAGGCTGGCCCCGGCTTCAGCCAAGTGTTCCTATTTACTGACTAGTTTACAATAAAGTATTTGTTGTTGGAACCCGGTCTACCTCGTGTGTTTTCCGAACAGAACAGATTCTGTAAAGCACTTAGGGCTATAAAGCACTATAGAGCAGTATGTAAGTCTTAGTGCTATTGCTGTTTATTTCTAGTCTCCTGCAAAAGATGTCCATTGCAGACAATGGGTTCATTTAACAACCATTGCAAACAAAATTGTAAAATCAGGTCAGTCATGTGATGACTCCCTTAACGAGTGGCATGATGTACAACTGTAATTCCAGGCTCAAGTACAGTCATAAATCAAGGATTACCTGTAAACATTTTGAATTTACCTACACAAAGCCTAGAGGACATATTTGTGGTGGAATCTGGCACTGAGTTAGGGGAGAGAAAAGTAAACAAAAACACTAGTCTTGAATCATTGTTATACTCTCTAATTCTTCACAGCATTTATCAGGTAGTTATGCAGAGTATGTTTTAGTTTTGCAAAATGTTTGTGAAGATTCCCAGTCATCCAGGTTATAGCTGTCCCAAAGGGGATTTTCAAAAGGCAACTGGTTTTTCTTAGGTTTTTTTTTTCCTTGAAAATATTTTGCTTCAGGAAGCTTATTCAGTTCATTTCAGTCTGCCAAGATTCTGTCTATTTAGGTGAGCAGCAATAAGGATGTTGCTTTGAACATTTACACATATCACTCTTGATTTCCCATGCTTGACAGTTTCCCATGCCTGACAACATCCTATAAATCCCCAAAGTAACTACAGGGCAATTTTTTTTCTTTTTACAACCTTGTAGTTCCTTTATTTGGGATAGTCGGGTTGCTGGATGGAGTTGAGCATTTACTGGCCAGATGTCCTTCCTGATGCCTATATGGAGTTTGCAGCAGATATCTTCAATTGCTGATGCACAGTGAGAGAGTAGAGGGGGAATAGAGACATACTGCCTAGCACCAGTGAGGGAGATACTGTACACTCTATCCACCTCTCTAGCAGGGAGTACAATTTGTTGAAAATTGTTAGGAGTTGGAATTTGTTCAATGGGATGTGGGTAATTTTTTATTAGGGGGTCAGCTGAGCAGTTCACCAACACATTGTATAAGTTGGGTGAAGGATGATTGTCCTGTAGAGTAGGAATTGATAAGAGAGACAAAACATATCTAATTCTCTCATTGTGTTTGGTGAACTGGCTTTTAATGGCTTTATTGAGGGTGGCTAATTTATTTTTGAGGAGGAGTCAACTATTTAGAAAAACACATTTTAGCTTTATATAAAAATAATCATGCTGGCAGTATCAAATTATTGTAGTATGCATGTACATGTCTGTGCTGTTATTAAGAAAAAGAAAACAAAAGACGTAAAACCAGTGTTTTCTAATGGAAATACCTTGATTTAGGTACAGATACTCCTTGACTTGCAATAGTTTGTTTAGTGAATATTCAAAATTACAATGGCACTGAAAAATGTGATGCATGGCCATTTTTCATAGTTACAACCTTTGCAGCTTCCCCATAATCATGTGATCAAAATTCAGGTGTTTGGCGACTGGTTCATATTTATGACCTTTGCTGCATCCCAGGGTCATGTGATCACCTTTTGTGACCCACGCAAAGTCAATGGGGAAGCCAAATTCACTTAACCATGTTACTAACTTAACTGCAGTGATTCACTTAACAGCTGTGGCAAGAAAAGTCATAAAATGGAGCACAACTCACTTAACAAATGCCTCAGTTAGCAACATAAATTAAGGGCTCAATTGTGGTCATACGTCAAGAACTATCTAGCAGATATGTTTTGCTTTGTGGTTGCTATGGCCATTGACTCTTCTTATTACAGTTTCCACTATTCAGTAAACTTTGTTGGCATAATACTTGTAAATACACTCAAGCTTCCATGTGAACATCATTAGAACAGGAGTAAAATTGATCTTGTTTTCACTGGCTTTATTTCTTTTTTTTATCCAAGTTGGAGTGATATTTTTCATGATTGCTTCTTTTTTACTCAGACATCAGGAACTCAAATATTGCTATGTGTTTGGAAGAGACAAGTGCAAAGTGAACATACAAACTATAGTTCAACAAACAAACCAATTCAATATTCTCCTAAGTATTCTTTGCATTTCTATAACTTAATGTTGGAGAAATGAGTTTGGAATTGACTTGCAGAAGAAATGGGAGTTTGTTTTGTTTGTGTATTTTAGGTTCTAGATCTGGTTCCTGTTTTTTTTAAAGTTCATTTTGAGTGACTTACATTAACAATTAAGCAAAGAAAACCTTTGAAATTTTTCTTCTTTTTATTTTTTTATATTAGTAAAAAGGCAAATGTTTTGAGAGAAAGCCTGCTTAGTGGAAATTAATTAACCAAGAACTGCTATCATTTGTAATAACTTTTACTGCTTTATTTATTATTGGTTTTTATGATTAATAGGTGTTATTGATCTATTGTTGTATTTCTCTTGTGCCTTGAATCAATTAAACTCATGTACTGCAATTATATTCTGTTACTTTACTTAAGAGTTGCAAATATAAATTGTCTCATAAATATTTTAGTTGAGTGATAATTTGACAGCTTGTTTTAAAACATAGCAAATTATCAGAGAAAAATAACACAGAAAAAAGTTGAGAACTCTTTCAAAGGAACCTTATTTAATTGTACATTATAAACAATAGGCAAAAATGTTCACAAATTATACTTTATAGTTACATGCAAATACAATTATTATGTGAGGACCTCAGGTTGTATTGTGAGTTATAGGCCCTAATGTTAAGTCACATATGAGGGTTTTCTTTTTTACAATGGCATTTGGTAGTATATTAAGAGCTGCAGTTTAGCATCATTGATATCAATCAACAATAGTTTCAAAATATAAACTAAGTTAACATCTGAGCCATATTAATTCCAATAACAATAACATTGTTTTACAGTAAGATTATTTAACACCTGACATAAATGGAGAGCCAATTTGGTGTAGTGGTTAAGGCATCAGGCTAGAAACTTAGAGACTATGAGTTTAAAGCCCCTGTCACACTGCACCAACGGATGCAAAGAGGATGTAAAACGAACAAAAAGCTTGCCATCTGTTGGAAAACGCGATGTGCTCACTGCCTCGATTTTGCTTCCTCTCTATCCATCCAGCATCCGTTTATCGACGTTTCATCCGCTCAGAAAGTTTTGAGCTGCTCAAAACTTTTGCGTGGAAAATGTATCCAATTCGTCTGTTCTGCATCCGCTACGCATCCGTTCTGCATCCGTTACGCATCCGCTATATCCGCTATGCATCCGTTCCGCATCCGCGCAACTCACATCCGCTCGCAGAGAGGAAGCGGAATGGATGCAGAACGGATGCAGAATGTATGCCTAGCGGATGCAGCATGGAAACAAAGCGTTTAAAACGGAAAAAACGTTCGCAGAGGGGACCTATCTCGGATATTAAGGATGTCTACAGGATGCCTAGAGGATGCCTAGAGGATGCAAAGGGACACCTATACTGCCTATAAAAAAGGGAAACAACACATCTGGATCTCACTTTCAGACCAGCAGCCCTCCTGCAGACCTCTGCAGCCTTCATCTGATTCTTGCTCTTCCACAGCATCCAGTCATGTCCACCATGGATCGCAACACAGTCCTTTTGGCAGCCACCATCGTTCTGCAACAGTGCGAAGCCATCTACAGGCTCTGTGAACTCTACTACGGGAAGAAAAAGGGGCGGCCAAGAAGCGTCTGGGAACAAAGATGGTTCACCAGAAGAGCAGAGGACGGACTGTACAACAAGCTGATGGTGGAGCTCAGGAACAAAGACACTCGGGCATTCCAGAACTTCATGAGGATTCCTCCAGCCATGTTTGACGAAGTTGTGCAGCGGCTGACACCCAGGTTGACCAAGGCAAATACCAACATCCGGCCCAGCCTGGACCCTGGGCTCAAGGTGGCACTCACTCTGCACCACCTGGCTTCAGGGACCACCTACAGCAGCATGCAGTACGGATGGAGGGTGCCACACAACACCATCAGCATTGTGGTCAGAGAAGTGGTGCAGGCCATCATCGAAGAATACAAGGAGGAGCTCCTCCAGTGCCCCTCCACTGAAGAAGGATGGAAGAAAGTTGCAGAGCAGTGGTATCAGAGGTAGAACTTCCCCCACACCATAGATGGCAGCCATAGATGGCAAGCACGTGGCCTGCAAAGCTCCAGCCAAGTCGGGGTCCACTTATTTCAATTACAAGGGCTTCTTCAGCATCATCCTCTTCGCCATGGTCGATGCTGACCACAAGTTCATGTACATCGATGCTTCAGGCAACGGCTCATCTTCAGATGCCCAGGTATACAACGCCAGTCACCTCAAGGAGGGGCTGGAAAGCAACCTCATGGTGGGCTTCCCAGATCCAGACCCGCTGCCCAACAGGACACAAGATGTGCCCTACTTCATCGTGGGGGATGACGCCTTCTCCCTCACAACCTACCTCATGAAGCCGTACACCTCCAAATACCTCACCCATGAAGAGAGGATCTTCAACTACAGGCTGTCCAGGGCAGGGCGGGTGGTGGAGAACGCCTTTGGCATCCTGGCCAACAGGTTCCAGGTACTTCTCACCACCATGCAGCATCGCCCAGAGACCATGAGGAGGATCATGGAAGCTTGCTGCATCCTGCACAATCTCATGCGCACCCGCTACCCAGTCTTGCAGAACAGGCTCGTGGACCTTCAACAAGGCAATGGGGACATGGAGCCTGTGGGAATGGAGGCAAGGGAGAAACCTGATAGACACTGAGGATGTGCAAGGCCCCAATAGAGCCTCAAATGAAGCGAAGAAGCAGCGCAACCTCCTGAACCACTGGTGCAACTCCCCAGCTGGAGCAGTGGAGTGGCAAGACAGGATGATAGATGCCTAATGGATGCTTCCTTCAGCCTGTCTCATCACACTGGTGAGATTGGGCCATGTATGTTGGGTGGACCTACAATGAACAGGGCATTTAATAAAGAGTTGTGTTTATGTTCAAATGTGTGGATCAATGCTTACGTTGTTATTGATAATAAAGGGCCAAAGGTGTGGCACCTGGGAGGGTGGATCATACAGTCCCACTATGCTTGCACTGGAGGTTTATCTATCCCACAGCTATTACCCATCCCAAAGGTATCCCTGCCCATCCCACTGCTATCTTAACCCATCCCACAAGCATGCAAAGGCTTAAACCATTTCCAAAAGTTTCCACCAAGACATTATTAAAAAAAAGAAACAAAGCAAGTGTATGAATCAAATATAAACTTTATAAACAAGAAGCTATAAAACAAAAATGAGTCTCTGGCACTCTTCTTGGTCGCTCAGTCTCATGGGTGAAGGGTCCAGGTGCTGTGGAAGTGGCTGGTGCTGGAGTGCTTGTCATCAGCTCCTCCAAAAGCAGAAGCAGCAGAAGCCCCAGCCCCAGAAGAGCGAGCCCGTGCTGCAGAAGCCCCAGCAGAACCAGAGTGAGGGCCAGGGGGCGGGATGGTAGCCCTGTCCCTCTTGCAAGGGCTGGCAGCAGATGGCTGAGGCTTGCTGTGCTTCCGCATGGTTGTGGGGTTGCTGGCTGGCAGGGAGGCTGGCAGGAACCAAGGCTGGCAGGGAGGCAGGCACCAAGACTGGCAGGCAGGCTGGCAGGGAGGCAGGCACCAAGGCTGGCAGGAAGGCTGGCAGGCAGGCAGGCATCAAGGCTGGCAGGCAGGCACCAAGGCTGGCAGGAAGGCTGGCAGGCAGACTGGCAGGCAGGCAGGCACCAAGGCTGGCAGCAAGGCTGGCAGGCAGGCAGACAACAAGGCTGGCATGGAGGCTGGCAGCAAAGCTGGTAGCAAAGCTGGCAGCAAGGCTTGCAGGCAGACATGCAGACATGCAGGCAGGGCAGGCAAGGCAGTCAATCCGTCCGGCAGCAGGTCTTTCCTCTGAATGGTGACCTGCTTCCGAGCTGCTTTCGTTATATCCGCGGGGCTGATGCAATGCATCCTCCCCGCATGCGCAATTAACACCAGGCATCCGCTAGGCTTCCGCTGTGCATCCGCTGTGCATCCGCTTCATCCGCTCTGCATCCGCTGTATCTGTTCCGCATCCTCTTTGCTGCGCCCCCCCGGAAGCCTAGCGGATGTGCCATCTGCTCCCATCCGCTTCCATCCGCTGGGCTTCCATTCCGCATCCGCTTTCCATCCGCCCTGCGTCCTCCCCGCGTCCGTGTTATCCGCTCCGGTTATGCAAATTTTTGCCCCTTCTGAGAGCGGATAACAACGGATGGAACATTTTTCTCGTCCGTTGTGTCCGTTTTGCATCCGTTGGGCAGTGTGCTGTAAACACAAAACCAGCTGAGTGATCTTGAGCTAGTTACTTACTCTCAGTCCGAGGAGAGAGGCAATGGCAGACCACGAATGAAAAATCTTGTCAAGTAAACTATATGCCAGAGCAGTTTCTGAGAATTGGAATGATTGAACAGAACGGGAAAAATGGCATAAATATTGTATCTCTGGGTATTAGTGAGATTACACAAAAATTAAAATAATTTAATATAATAAATATAAATTGAACTTTCTTGCCTACAATTACTGCCTTATAATTACAATTAAAATAATCCACAGTTATTGCATCTCTGAATTTCTCATAGATTAATGGAGTACATTTGTAGAAGAATATTTTAAAGTTTCAGGATTTTTTCCCTGATTTAACATTTAAATGTAAATTATTAGTGTGAACTGTGTTGAATTGTGTTGAAAAATTCTGCTCAAAAGCCAGTTTTAGAATTGTGAATTTGGATAAACCAATGCACCAAGCAAGTTCAGAAAACTGAAAATATCACAAGTTCAGGATTGGCTGATACCTGTAAATGTATAAATCTGTATATCTGTACATTTATCTTGGCACTGAGGAGTCTGATTTATACTGCTGCTGATGCCCAGAAGCTAGCTTTAATGTACTGTGCATAACCTGGTTATTCAGTTTTATGAATTCAAGTTGAGTTATACTTGCCCAAAATACCTCACTGGCATTTTTCACTTATCTGAGTTTACCAAACAGTTTTAATAGTAAATGTAAAAGTATCTATAGATTTCATTATAAATATATACTATTCCATGTTGAAAATTCTTTCTTCTGTTTATAAGAAGTTTACTGTTGGATTATACTGAAGTCCAGGATAGTTCTGGATTCTATTTCACACCAGAATCAATCACATGTCTATTAGAATTCCATAAGCAAGCCAGCCAAAGAACAAAACTTCTCTTGCTGCTGCTCTCTAGCAATTGGCATCTCGCCTGTGAACCTAGACAGTCATCATGGCAGAGCCATTTTATTTTTTAAAGCTGTCTAAGTTAGAGGCAATCACAACTCTGTTGGAAAATTCAATAACTTGTGCGCTGTATGAAGTTCGTAACAATTTTCAGAGATGGAAATATTTTCTAAAATAGCAAGCAGTGAGCCAGCTTCATTTTTCTGGGACAAGCCTGTGTATCCTGATATAGTTAAACACTGCCACCTAGAGTTTCTGAGATTTTGCACCAGAGTGCTTAACTGAGAATGAACATTTCTTGACTAAACACCCCAAATTAATCGTAGCAATTGGAGTCCTTTCATAAGAATGAGTATCCACAGAACAATATTTGCTTGTATAGCTGGCGTATTAGCATCAGGGTTGGTATTTATTTTGTTACTGGATACAATCATCTTGAGAAAGGAACATTCTTTTATTTGTCCTGGATGAATTCATACCTCCATATCAGAAAGCTCAAAGATGTGCATCATTTTGCTCTTTCACAGGCTCTGTTCACTAGAAGAAATTACATAAATACTGTACAAACTGAAGTTTTAGGCAAACTAAATGAATTAACGACATTAATTTGACTTCATTGATTTTTATACATATTTCTAGGTTCATGACTTTATTTCATCCTATTCCCTTTTTCTATCTACTCCCATATATTATTTCAATACCTTGATATTTAATTGCATTGGAGTGGCATGGTGGCCTAGTAATGAAGACACTCTCCTTCAACCTGGAAGGTTGAGAGCTAAATCCTAAGTAGTAGGATTCTCTCTCAGGTCACAAAGAAAAAAAATATCTGCTGCAAACTCCACGTAGGCACCAGAAAGGACATCTGGCCAGTGAAATGCTCAGTTCCATCCAGCAACCCGACTACCCCAAATTAAGGGACTGCAGAGTTATAAAAAGAAAAAAGGTATGCACTGTAGTTACTCTGGGGATTTATAGGATGTTGTCAGGCATGGGAAATTGTCAACCAGGGGAAATTAAGAGTGACACATGTAAATGCTCAAAGCAACATCCTTATTGCTATAGACGGAATCTTGGCAGATTGAACTGAACTGAAGAAGCTTCTTGGATGAGAAGTGAAACATTTTCAACGAAAAAAAAAAACACCTAAGAAAAGGCAGTTGCCTTTTGAAAGCCCCTTTGGGACAATCATGACCTGGATGACTGGGAATCTTCAAAAACATTTTGCCAGACTAAAGTACACTCTGCATAACTTTCTGATAAATGCTATGAAGACTTAGGGAGCATAATAGTGATTCAAGACTGGTGTTTTTGTTTACTTTCCCCCCTAATTCAGTGCCAGATTCCACCACAAACATGTCTTCTAGGCTATGCATAAGTAAATTCAAAATGTATTACAGGTAGTCCTTGATTTATGACCGTAACTGAGCCTGGAATTACAGTTGTATGTTATGCCACTCATTAAGGGAGTCATCACATAACTGACCTGATTTTACTTTTTTTTTAGATGGTTGTTAAATGAACCCATTGTCTGTAATGGACATCTTCTGCAGGAAACTACCGTGTTTCTCACATTATAAGGCCGGGCCTTATATTTTTTTGACCCACAAAAAAACGGCTAGGCTGTCTTTTCAGGGGTGACTTAATTCCCCCGCTTGCATCCTCAGGTGGGCGGGCGGCAACATCTTGGGGTTTGGGAGACCTTTTCCTTCTCCCTTGCTGCCACGGCGTTAGAAGAAAGCCGTGGCGTTTGGCGCAGCCACGTGCGGCCAGTCAGGACTCCTCCCTGCAACCGGAGCCCTGAGGAGACACTTGGCTTCAGGCGGTCCTGTCGCCGAGTTCCGAGGGAAGGTGCTCGCCCGAGAGGATCTCTCCTCCCCTCTCTCTCTCTCTCCCCGCAAGGTCTGCACTGCGGCTGAGGAGGAGGAGGCTGCAGCCAGTTCCTTCTGCTTACTGAGAGGTGAGGAAGCTGTGGCTTTGCACAGCAAGCGAAGCGCTGCTTTCCTGGGTGAGATTTAGGAATGAGGGCAGGAGGAGATATGCACGCACCCGCGGCTCGCTTTCCCAGCTCTGCCCAGCCTGCACGGCTCTGGCGCAGCCCTGGCGGGATGAGCGGAGGGTCCGGCAGGGAGGCGCTCGCTGCCTTGGTGAGAGCTCTGCCGTCAGGAAGGAGGCCCGCCTGTCAGCTGCGCTGGGTGCCCCAGGCTAAGCTGACAGGCAGGCACTCCTTCCCGGCGGCAGAGCTCTCACCAAGGCAGCGAGTGCCTGCCAGGGCTGCGCCAGAGCCGTGCGGGCTGGGCAGAGCCGGGAAAGCAAGCCGCAGATGCGTGCATGCCTCCTCCTGCCCCTCGTTCCTAAATCTCGCCTGGGCAAGCAGGCTTCACTTGCTGTGCAAAGCCGCGGCTTCCTCACCTCTCAGCAAGCAGAAGGAACTGGCTGCAGCCTCCTCCTCCTCAGCCGCAGTACAGACGTTGACCTTGCGGGGGGAGAGAGAGAGAGAGAGAGAGAGAGAGGGAGAGATCCTCTCGGGCGAGCGCCTTCCCTCAGAACGCAGTGACAGCAGCGCCTGAAGCCAAGTGTTCAGGGCTCAGGGCTCCGGTTGCAGGGAGCAGCCCTGACTGGCCACATGTGGCTGCATCAAATGCCGCGGTGTTCCTCTAATGCTACGGCAGCAAGGGAGAAGGAAAAGCAACGGTGGCGGAAGGTCTCCTGGTATGAAGTGCCCCACCAACACAGCAGCACCATATCCAGGCATGCAAGTACTTCCTAAATGCAAGCCCCCCCCCGCCATTCCCCCCCATTTCACATGTTTAATATGGACCTTAATTTCGGGGGAGCGGCTTAATTAAATTTTATAAATGGAATGCCTATAAAACATGGTGGGACTTCCTATTGGTGGAGGCCGTATTGTTGGAGAAAGACGGTAGAAGGAAATAGCAATAGCGTTTAGACTTACTTGCCATTCCATAGCGTTTTACAGTACTCTCTGAGTGGTTTACAATGTCAGCATCCTGCCCCCAATACTTTGGGTCCTTATTTTATCAATCTCATAAGGATGGAAAGCTGAATCAACCTCGAACCCCATCGGGATCAAACTACAGGCTGCACCACCACTATGGTTTCTGGCAAAAAAGTCCCACATTTCAATCATATGACCATGGGATGCTGCAAACAGTCAGAAACTCAGGCCAGTTGCCAATCGCAGAAAATCTGATTGAGAATTAGGGCAGCTGTCGGAACTTTGAATCCGGGTCATAAGTTCCTTTTTTCTGGGTCCATCATAAGCTTGAATGATCACTAAGCAACTGATTGTAAGTTGTGAATTACCTGAACATTTATTCTTTTGGCAAAGTACACAAACAGCTTGGCAGTAGATTTGCTCCCTGTGGTGTAGTAGACCGAATCAGGCTCAGATAACAGATAATTAGAGTTGGAAGGGACCTTATAGGTCATCTAATTCAACTTTCTGCCCAAGCAGGAGACCCTACACCATTTCTGACAGATGGGAGTCCAATCTCTTCTTGAAAGTCTCAAGTAATGGCGCTTCCACAACTTCTGAGGGCAAGCTGTTCCATTGGTTGATTAATCTCACTGTCAGAAAGTTTCTCCTTATTTTCAGGTTAAATCTCTCCTTTCCATCCATTATTCCTTGTCTGGCCTTCAGATGCTTTGGAAAAGAGCTTGTCCTCTTCCTCTCTGTGGCAGCCCCTCAAATATTGGAGGACTGCTATCATGTCTCCTCTGTCCTTCTCTTTGCCAGACCAGCCATGCCCAGTTCCTGTAACGGTTCTTCATATGTTTTAGTCTCCAGTCCCCTAATCATCCTGGTTGTTCTTCTCTGTACTTTTTCTAGAATCTCAACATCATTTTTATAGTGTGGTGACCAAAACTGGATGCAGTACTCTAGGTGTGGTCTTACTAAGGCTTAATAGAGTGGTATTAGTACCTCACTTGATCTTGATTGTATCCTTCTGTTAATGTAACTTAGGATTGCATTAGCTTTTTTGGCTGCTGCTGCACACTGCTGGCTCATATTTAGCTGGTTGTCCACTAAGACTCCAAGATCCCTCTCACAGTTACTGCTATTGAGCCTGGTTTCACCCAGTCTATATGTGTCCTTTTGGTTTTTTTGCCTAAGTGTAGGACTTTACTTTTCTCTACATTGAAGCCTGACATCTTTCAAGAGATGTTGGGACTTCTATAGAAGTCTATAGGACTTCTATAGAGGAAACTTCTATAGAAACAGAAAGGCAGAATAAATATTAAAAAAGCATTCCACTCTCCTACCCCCAATAAATTCCCTCCATTTAATGAGCACCTCAGTTTAATACCCATGATTATGTAATCATGTAATATGTAATCTTTTTTCCTATAACTATTAACTATTCTGTGTGGATATTTCACGACATCATTTGTCTTAGAAGCTGCATGGATAAATTTGAAACTAGAAAGTATGAAACCATATTAAACCATTCCAGCTATTTATTTAGACCTACATTCTAGATTTTATCAATAGCCAGTTACAGGTAATGGTAGTTTTTGTGATTAAGTCGACAAACACATTTGACAGAAATCATTCAGATTATTTAAAGTACATATGTTTAAGTTCCCAAGAACTCAAGAAATCATTACGTATAATCTTGGCCCAAAAAAATTTCTTAGGTCACAAAAATTCAGAAGCAACCAAATGACTCAATAACAAAAATCAAATAAATATATAAGGAACAATACAGATGTCTTTCTAGAGCCATATAGTTCCCCCCCCCCGTCTGTGTATGTATAATTTATCTTTATATCTTTTTCTCCAATGAAAACATTTTAAAACATTTTAGGAAGCAGTGAAAAAGTGGATATATAAGAGAAAAGATGAAGAAAGGTTCTATGTCAATAACTAAAATACCATAAAAGTTGAAAGAGACTCTTGTCCAATGTAGCACTCAGTTAAAGCACCCTGCATAGATAGTTGACTTGAATACATTTAAGCCCATGTCACACTGCCCAACGGATGCAAAAAGGACACAGCGGACGAGCAAAATGTTCCATCCATTGTTATCCGCTCTCAAAAGGGGCAAAAATTTGCATAACCGGAGCGGATAACACGGACGCATGGAGGATGCAGGGCGGATGCAAAGCGGATGCGGAATGGAAGCCCAGCGGATGGAAGCGGATGGGAGCGGATGGCACATCCACAGGGCTTCCGGGGGGCCTCAGCAAAGCGGACGCGGAACGGATGAAGTGGATGCAGAGCGGATGCACAGTGGATGAAGTAGATGCACAGCGGATGCACAGCGGAAGCCTAGCGGATGCCTGGTGTTAATTGCGCATGCGGGGAGGATACATTGCGTCAGCCCCGCAGACATAACGGAAGCAGCTCGGAAGCAGGTCGCCATTCAGAGGAAAGACCTGCTGCCGGAAGGATTGGCTGCCTTGCCTGCCCTGCCTGCATGTCTGCCTGCAAACCTTCCTGCCAGCCTCCCTGCCAGCCTCCTTGCCAGCCTTGCTGCCAACCTTGGTTCCTGCCAGCCTCCCTGCCAGCCAGCAACCCCACAACCATGCGGAAGCACAGCAAGCCTCAGCCATCTGCTGCCAGCCCTTGCAAGAGGGACAGGGCTACCATCCCGCCCCCTGGCCCTCATTCTGGTTCTGCTGGGGCTTCTGCAGCACGGGCTCGCTCTTCTGGGGCTGGGGCTTCTGCTGCTTCTGCTTCTGGAGGAGCTGATGACAAGCACTCCAGCACCAGCCACCTCCATAGCACCTGGACCCTTCACCCCTGAGACTGAGCGACCAAGAGGAGTGCCAGAGACTCATTTTTGTCTCATAGCTTGTTGTTAATAAAGTCTATTTTTGATTCACACACTTGCTTCATTTCTTTTCTTTAATAAAGTCTTGCTGGAAACTTTTAGAAATGGTTTAAGCCTTTGCATGCTTGTGGGATGGGTAAGGATAGCTTTGGAATGGGTTAGGATACCTGTGGGATGTGTAATAGCTGTGGGATGGGTTAGGATAGCAGTGGGATAGATAAACCTCCAGTGCAAGCATAGTGGGACTGTATGGTCCATCCTCCCAGGTGCCACACCTATGGCCCTTTATTATCAATAACGATATAATCAATCATCCACACATGTCAACATAAACACAACTCTTTATTAAATGCCCTGTTCATTGTAGGCCAATCAAACATACATGGCCCAATGTCATCCGTGTGATGAGACAGTCTGAAGGAAGCATCCATTAAGCATTTACCATCCTGTCTTGCCACTCCACTGCTCCAGCTGGGGAGTTGCACCAGTGTTTCAGGAGGTTGCGCTGCTTCTTCGCCTCACGTGAGGCTCTGTTGGGGTCTTGCACATCCTCAGTGTCAATCAGGTTTTGCCCTTGCCTCCATTCCCACAGGCTCCATGTCCCCATTGCCTTGTTGGAGGTCCACAAGCCTGTTCTGCAAGACTGGGTAGCGGGTGCGCATGAGATTGTGCAGGATGCAGCAAGCTTCCACGATCCTCCTCATGGTCTCTGGGGTCTCATGGTCTCATGCAGCTATGCTGCATGGTGGTGAGAAGTACCTGGAACCTGTTGGCCAGGATGCCAAAGGCGTTCTCCACCACCCATCTTGCCCTGAACAGCCTGTAGTTGAAGATTCTCTCTTCACGGGTGAGGTATTTGGAGGTGTAGGGTTTAATGAGGTAGGTTGTGAGGGAGAAGGCGTCATCCCCAACGATGAAGTAGGGCACATCTTGCTTGTCGTTGGGCAGCGGGTCTGGATCTGGGAAGCCCACCATGAGGTTGCTTTCCAGCCCCTCCTTGAGGTGACTGGCGTTGTATACCTGGGCATCTGAAGATGAGCCGTTGCCTGAAGCATCGATGTACATGAACTTGTAGTCAGCATCGACCATGGCGAAGAGGATGATGCTGAAGAAGCCCTTTTAGTTGTGATAAGTGGACCCTGACTTGGCTGGCACTTTGCAGGCCACGTGCTTGCCATCTATGGCTCCAACGGTGTGGGGGAAGTTCCACTTCTGATACCACTGCTCTGCAACTTTCTTCCATCCTTCTTCAGTGGAGGGGCACTGGAGGAGCTCCTCCTTGTATTCTTCGATGATAGCCTGCACCACTTCTCTGACAACAAAGCTGATGGTGCTGGGTGGCACCCTCCAGCCGTAGGTGGTCCCTGAGGCCAGGTGGCGCAGAGTGAGTGCCACCTTGAGCCCAGGTTCCAGGCTGGGCGGGAAGTTTGTGTTTGTCTTGGTCAACCTGGGTGTCAGGCGCTGCACAACTTTGTCAAACATGGCTGGAGGCATCCTCATGAAGTTCTGGAACGCCCGAGTGTCTTCGCTCCTGAGCTCCACCATCAGCTTGTTGTACAGTCCGTCCTCTGCTCTTCTGGCGAACCATCTTTGGACCCAGACTTTTTTTGGGTGCCTCTTTTTCTTCCCGTAGTAGAGTTCACAGAGCCTGTAGATGGTTTCGCACTGTTGCAGAAGGATGGTGGCTGCCGAAAGGACTTTGTCACAATCCACGGTGGACATGACTGGATGCTGTGGAAGAGGAAGAGTCAGATGAAGGCTGCACAGCTTGGCTGCTGTTCTGAAAGTGAGATGCAGGCGAGTTGCTCCCCCTTTTTATAGGCAGTGTAGATGTCCCTTTGCATCCTCTAGGCATCCTGCAGACATCCTTAATATCCGAGATAGGTCCCCTCTGCGAACGTTTTTTCCGTTTTAAACGCTTTGTTTCCGCTTGGCATCCATTCTACATCCGTTCTGCATCTGTTCTGCGTCCGTTCTGCTTCCTCCCTGCGTTCGAGCAGATGCGAGTTGCGCGGATGCGGAGCGGATGCCTGGCGGATATAGCGGATGTGTAACGGATGCGTAGCGGATGCAGAACAGACGAACTGGGTACATTTTCCGTGCAAAAGTTTTGAGCAGCCCAAAACTTTTGGAGTGGATGAAACATCAATAAACGGATGCTGGATGGATAGAGAGGAAGCCAAACGGAGGCAGTGAGTACATCGCGTTTTCAAATGGATGGCAAGGTTTTTTGTCCGTTTTACATCCTCTTTGCATCCGTTGGTTCACTGTGACATGGGCTTTCGCAAAGGGTGAGCAATTGATTTCACTGTCAAATAACCTTCAGTGTATAGAAGGTTTTCCAAGAATTCAAATGGAGTCTGCCTTTTGTAGTTTAAATCCATGATTCTCTATTCTGCCCTTTGGGATGATGACAAACAGTTTTTAGCCTTCTGTGTGACACATCCTTTCAAATACTTCAGCTTCAACCATAACAACACTAGAGCAAACAATAGATACAAACTCAAGGTTAATCGCACCAAACTTGATTGCAGGAAATACGACTTCAGCAACAGAGTGGTCAATGTCTGGAATACTCTACCTGACTCTGTGGTTTCTTCCCCAAACCCAAAAAACTTTAATCTTAGACTGTCTACTATTGACCTCACCCCTTTCCTAAGAGGTCTGTGGGGGGTGTGCATAAGTGCACCAATGTGCCTATTGTCCCTGTCCTATTGTTTCTTTTATATATATTTTTTATTTTTCTTATATGTATCCATGTATTCATAACTATGTTTTACTTGCACCTATTATCTTGTAAGCAATTGACAAATAAAAATAAATATTTGAAAAGTGCTGTTGTTTGCCCCCAAGTTTTCTTGACTCCAGTTTTCAAGTTTCATCATACTGCTGACTCATATTCAGTTTGCAACTAATTTCTATTTCAAGATCTGTTATATATGTTATCGCCAAGCCAAGTATTACCCCATTCTATTCCTGTGCATTTAGTCTTTTTTTTGATAAGTAGAAAGTGTTGGGATTTGTTCTATTAAATTTTAATCAGAGAGAAGAATCGTCATTTAGCATGAAAAGTGTGTCCCCGAATCCGTTGTGTTACTTTATTATGTGAGAAGTGTTCCTGAGTTAGGTGAGCACAGAATATTGGGAATGTATGCCAATACATGTCATTAGGCCAGCTGGCTGAGGTCTTCTAAGCATGGTGGGACAGGGAGAAGGCCAGGCCTTGGGCCTGGCCAGCTGAGTCTTCTGAGCATGGTGGGTGGCAGTATGGCCTGTCAATTTTTTCAACTTTCAATTTCCAAATTGAATGGGGAAAGGAAGAGGGATTGAAGGCAATAGGGAGGATAGGAGAGGCTTCTATGGGGCAAGCCTAAGGGAGAGAAGGGGATAGGATAAGAGAGGCTTCCCAGCTCATGATGGGAGGAATTGCAGCACTCCCAGTCATAAAGGTGGGCACACTGCCAAGTCCCAAATTTTGATCACATGACTGGGAGGGTATTGCAGTGATCAAAACTTCAGACAGGGGCCGAAAGTCCCTTCATTCAGCACCATTGTAATTTCAAATGGACACTGAACAAATAGTTCTTAGTTGAGGACTACTGTATAAAAAGTGTGCAACAGCTGTTGTTGGATAAAATCTTCATTAACAAGGGGAATAGTTTAGCTTATATATAGCTAAAGTTACACAACAGAAGTCCTTGCTATTTACAAGGTTTCCTAGAAGAACACAGGGTGTTTCGCTGTGTTTTGGTTGGACAATTTAAGGCAATTTCCCATGAGATGGGAAAATAGACATTTGATCAGGTACAAATGGGCTCTCTTGACTGCTTAGGGTAAACCAGATAGAGAGCTAAGTTGCCATCTGTTTTTGTAACAAAGATGTCTTTGAAAATATTATCAGATGGAGTGGCTTTTTTTGAATGGCTTCTGCCTGGCTCAAATATTCATTCAAATTGGAGGGGTACAATTTTTTAGGTTGATGACTGCTTTAGTTGCTTTGAACTTATGCTAGCAACTCCATCCCCAAAATTAGATGGCCCCAGGATAAGCATATGGGCATGACTAGAACAAGAACTAAATTTGAGTTAATGAAAATCATATTGTTGTTCTTTCAATAAATACTATGTCATGGGATATACTGTGTATTATATTTTTACCTTCCCTCATATTAAAAATTACAAAGGTTTAATGTAACCTTTGAAGATCTCCTGGGATTTTTGTTCAGGTTTGGGATGGGGAAATATTCCAATTGTGTGCTCCTAATTGAAATATTCCAAATGTTAGTGTGACCAAATTATGTGCACTCTTTTAATGGTATTGATTATCCCTTTGATAAGGAGTCATTCTACTTCAGGAATATATGTGATAGCACCCATCCATGTCTAATTGGAATGGAATCCCAGCTGTGTTAAGCCTGGGTTCCCCAACCAGGGTTAGGTAGACAAGCTAAACAGAATGTGCAGCGTTAGTCAGATA
>BLBF01000002.1:63262576-63273044 GCA_015471245.1 Laticauda colubrina | reverse complement strand
CTCCCTCCCTCCCTCCCTCCCTCTCTCTCTCTCTCTCTCTCTCTGCAGAAAAAGCAGAGACCCTGGGAAAATCCCCCCCAAAATGCAGAAAAATTCCCCATCCCATTTTCCTACCAATCAACCATTCTTTATTTGGGATTACCCCCACCTCGTAGCTACATTGCTTAACTTCAGATGAACATGAATGATGCTTATATCCAGTGTGTGATATGGTTAGCATCTGTATTGCTATTATTCTTCTCATCCTTCCTATTACCTATCTCTTCCCACTTATGACTATAACCCTGTTGCTTGTATCTCAACAATTTATTTTGTTTATTTGTTTCCTAGTATGTTTTCCTAGTATTGATTGCTTATTTAGAAATCTATGACGATCACTAAGTATTGTATTTTATGATTCTGGATTAATGTATTTTTATAAAACAAACTTTATTAATTACAAAACCAAAATGTCGAACAAACAGAACACACAAAAGAAGCAAGAAAGGAAACAGAAAAAAAAGAAAAGAAAAATGATTTTTTAAAAAAACCTAACAATTCTATTACTATTACTATCAACAGTCTATGGTTCCCGATTTGTTGTCAATATTAGTGATACATCACAGATACATCTTATAGCGAATATATCATTATGATTTACATTTTACATTTTTCACTCATGTATTTTCTATTTTTGTTCTATCCAATCATGCCAGCATTCCCAGCTTCCATAATATTCTGATGTTTCTTTTTCCTTAAGTGCTAGGGTTAACTTGTCCATCTCTGCACAGGTTGTTAAGACCCTGTCACACTGCCCAACAGATGCAAAACTGACACAACGGACGAGCAAAATGTTCCATCCGTTGTTATCCGCTCTCAAAAGAGGCAAAAATTTGCATAACCGGAGCGGATAACACGGACGGGGGGAGGACGCAGGGCGGATGGAAAGCGGATGGCACATCCGCAGGGCTTCCGGGGGGCCTCAGCAAAGCGGACGCGGAACAGATGCAGCGGATGCAGAGTGGATGCACAGCGGATGAAGCGGATGCAGAGTGGAAGCCTAGCAGATGCACAGCGGAAGCCTAACGGATGCCTGGTGTTAATTGCGCAGGCGGGGGGGATGCATTGCGTAAACCACGCGGATATAAAGGGAAACAGCTCCCACGTGGCCAGCATTCGGAAGAAAGACCTGCTGCAGGATACATCGAGTCCTTGCCTGCCCTGCCTGCATGCCTGCCTGCAAGCCTTGCTGCCAGCCTTCCTGCCAGCCTGCCTCCAAGCCTCCTGGCCAGCTTCCCTGCCAGCCTTGCTCTCTGCCTGCCTGCCAGCCTTGCTGCCAGCCTGCCTTCCAGCCTCCCTGCCAGCCAGTCTGCCTGCTAGCCTTGGTGCCTGCCTGCCTGCCTGCCTTCCTTCCTGCCAGCCTTGGTGCCAGCCTTTCTGCCAGCCTTGGTGCCTGCCAGCCTCCCTGCCAGCCTCCCTGCCAGCCAGCAACCCCACAACCATGGGGAAGAAGTGAAAGTCTCAGCAACCTGCCGCCATCCCTGGCAAGGGGGACAGGGCTACTCTCCCGCCCCCTGTCCCTGACTCTGCTTCTGCTGGGGCTTCTGCTGCTCGAGCTCGCTCTTCTGGTGCTGGAGCTTCTGCTGAAGCTGCTCCTGCTGCTTCTGCTGCTGCGTACTCTGCTGAAGCTGCTCCTGGCGATGGTGCTTCTGCTGCTGCGTACTCTGCTGAAATTGCTCCTGGTCCTGCTCGTCCTGCTTGTGCTCCTGGACTTGCTCGTACTGCTCGTACTGCTTGTGCTCCTGGTCTTGCTCGTCCTGCTCGTGCTCCTGGTCCTGCTGGTGCTGCTGGTGCTGGTGCTGCTGGGGCTCCTGGTGCTTATTCTGCTGCTGCTGATCCTGGTCCTGCTGATCCTGCTGCTGCTGCTGCTGCTGCTGCTGCTGATGATGATGATACTGCTGCTGGTGCTGCTGGTGCTGCTGCTGCTGCTGAACATGATTATGATCCTGCTGCTGCTGCTGCTGCTGCTGCTGCTGATGATGATGATGATCCTGCTGGTGCTGCTGCTGCTGGTGGTGTGGAGGAGCAGCCCCTACCACCTGGGAGCCCCTCTGATGAGGGCCCATCTGGTCCTGCCAAAGGGAGGAAGAGGCGTATGCGGAGACGGGAGGGGAGGCAATACTTCATTGAGGAGGAACACGAGGATGAGGTGCTGGAGTGGCTGAGAGAGAATGACTATCTGTGGCGGAAGGGACACCGGCTGTACAGGGACACCAAAAGAAAGCAGGCTGCTTGGAGAGAGAGGGCAGAGAGTATGGGTTACACTTCGGAGGTGCTCCTCGGCTGGTGGAAGCACATGAGCACCTGGTACGGGAAGCTGCACCTGAAGAAATCTGGCCAGGCCACGGTTAAGCTGACGGACAGAGAGACCTATGTCATGGCCAGGTGCAGCTTCCTGGAGGGTGAGATCCGCCACCGAGGAGCACCAGGAGCCCCTCTCACAACCCTCTCTCTCCGGCAGCCTGCTGAGACCCAGTACTCTTCCGGCCAAGAGTCAGTCCTTGTCTCCAGGCAGGTTTCTGTGGAGCGTGCCACGGCGGAGAACCCGCGGACAGCTGTTGTAACCGTGGTGGAGCATGTGGAGGACTCCCTGGTGCGATGGGAGAAAGGAGATATCGAGTCCACCACAATCGTAGCTGCATCCACCTCCCCCCAGCTCCATCTCCACAGAAAGGCAGAGAGCCAGACAGCAGGAGGGGCAGAGTCACACTGACCTGCTAGAGATCAGGGACACCATCCGCACCAGCATAGACTCTCTCAGCTGGTCCACACCGACTCCTCATCCTCCAACCACAAGCCCTTCCTCACCTATGTCAACCAAACCCTCAGGAACATTGCAGAACCCCAGTACCAGGTGGTGAAGGACCGGATCACTGAGCTGCTTCACAACCCTCCAGATCCAGAGGAACCTGCTCCCACCCAGTCCAGGTCTGCTCCTCCACCCCAGGTGATGTCCCTCCCATTCCAAGGCTTTCCACAGCCCCTCACCTACCAGGGCTACGGCTACCAGGAGGTCCAGCAGCACAGGCAGCAGCCCTTCCCAGTCCAGGCACAGAATCATCGGGCAACACCCGTGCCACCGGTTCCACTGATGCCACCGATGCCACCCACGACAATGATGCCACCGACGACAGCGATGCCACCCACGCCAGTCCTCACCCAGCTGCAGTCCAGACAGCCCCACTACACTACTCCTTCCTCCACCCCACAGCCATGCCCGGCCTCAGTACATCTGTCATCAGTACTGGGACTGACACCCCATGGCATGGAGGAAGGACCTCTCAGCATCACGGGTCTGAGCCAGCTGTCTGAGAGCTTCCTCAACACACCGTCCCCTGCTGTCCTCTCGGGGCCAGGCACCCCAATGACGATACAGACCAGCATTCCAGCACCACCCACCTCCACAGCACCTGGACCCTTCAACCCTGAGACTGGGCACACCTCCGAGTGACCAATAAGAGTGCCAGAGACTGGGTAGCTGGCTACCTGTGGACTATATTTGGACACTTGACTTGGGTCATTTTTGTTTTACAGCTTGTTGTTCAAAAAAGTTTATCTTTGATTCACACACTTGCTTCATTTATTTTTTTTAATAAAGTCTTGGTGGAAACTTTTAGAAATAGTTTAAGCCTTTGCATGTTTGTGGGATAGGTTAAGATAGCAGTGGGATGGGCAGGGATACCTGTGGGATGGGTAATAGCTGGGAGATGGGTAAGGATAGCAGTGGGATAGATAAGCCTCCAGTGCAAGCATAGTGGGACAGTATGGTCAACCCTCCCAGCTGCCACACCTATGGCCCTTTATTATCAATAATAATGTAATAATCATCCACACATGTCAACACAAACACAACTCTTTATTAAACGCCGTGTTCATTGTAGACTCACTCAACATACATGGCCCAATCTCATCCGTGTGATGAGACAGGCTGAAAGAAGCACCCATTAGTCATCTATCATCCTGTCTTGCCACTCCACTGCTCCAGCTGGGGAGTTGCACCAGTGTCTCAGGAGGTTGCGCTGCTTCTTCCCTTCACGTGAGGCTCTGTTGGGGCCTTGCACATCCTGAGTGTCTATCAGATTTCACCCTTGCCTCCATTCCCCAGGCCCCATGTCCCCATTGCCTTGTTGGAGGTCCACGAGCCTGTTCTGCAAGACCGGGTAGCGGGTGCGCATGAGATTGTGCAGGATGTAGCAAGCTTCCACGATCCTCCTCACGGTCTCTGGGCGATGCTGCATGGTGGTGAGAAGTACCTGGAACCTGTTGGCCAGGATGTCAAAGGCGTTCTCCACCACCCGCCTTTCCCTGGACAGCCTGTAGTTGAAGATCCTCTCTTCACAGGTGAGGCATCTGGAGGTGTAGGGCTTCATGAGGTAGGTTCTGAGGGAGAAGGCATCATCCCCCACGATGAAGTAGGGCACATCTTGTGTGTCGTTGGGCAGGGGGTCTGGATCTGGAAAGCCCATGATGAGGTTGCCTTCCAGCCCCTCGTTAAGGTCACTGGCGTTGTATACCTGGACATCTGAACATGAGCCGTTGCCTGAAGCATCGATGTACATGAACTTGTAGTCAGCATCGACCAAGGCAAAGAGGACGATGCTGAAGAAGCCCTTGTAGTTGAAATAAGTGGAGCCCGACTTGGGTGGTGCTTTGAAGGCCACGTGTTTCCCATCTATGGCTCCAACGGTGTGGGGAAAGTTCCATTGCTCTGCAACTTTCTTCCATCCTTCTTCAGTGGAGGGGCACTGGAGGAGCTCCTCCAGGTATTCTTCGATGATGGCCTGCACCACTTCTCTGACCACAATGCTGATGGTGTTGTGTGGCACCCTCCAGCTGTACTGCATGCTCCTGTAGGTGGTCCCTGAGGCCAGGTGGCGCAGAGTGAGTGCCACCTTGAGCCCAGGTTCCAGGCTGGGCCGGAAGTTGGTGTTTGCCTTGGTCAACCTGGGTGTCAGCCGCTGCACAACTTCGTCAAACATGGCTGGAGGCATCCTCATGAAGTTCTGGAATGCCCGAGTATCTTCGTTCCTGAGCTCCTCCATCAGCTTGTTGTACAGTCCGTCCTCTGCTCTTCTGGCGAACCATCTTCGTACCCAGACGCTTCTTGGCCGCCTCCTTTTCTTCCCGTAGTAGAGTTCACAGAGCCTGTAGATGGCTTCGCACTGTTGCAGAAGGATGGTGGCTGCTAAAAGGACTGTGTTACGATCCACGGTGGACATGACTGGATGCTGTGGAAGAGGAAGAGTCAGATGAAGGCTGCAGAGGTCTGCACAGCTAGGCTGTGGTCTGAAAGTGAGATGCAGGTGAGTTGCTCCCCCTTTTTATAGGCAGTATAGGTGTCCCTTTGCATCCTCTAGGCATCCTCTAGACATCCTTAATATCCGAGATAGGTCCCCTCTGCGAACGTTTTTTCCATTTTAAATGCTTTGTTTCTGCTAGGCATCCGTTCTGCGTCCGTTCCGCTTCCTCCCTGCATCCGAGCGGATGCGAGTTGCGCGGATGCGGAACGGATGCCTAGCGGATATAGCAGATGCGTAACGGATGCAGAACGGATGCGTAGTGGATGCGTAACGGATGCAGAACGGACGAATTGGATACATTTTCCGCACAAAAGTTTTGAGCAGCTCAAAACTTTCTGAGTGGATGAAACATCAATAAACGGATGCTGGACAGATAGAGAGGAAGTAAAACGGAGGCAGTGAGTACATCGTGTTAACCAATGGATGGCAAGCTTTTTTGTCCGTTTTACATCCTCTTTGCATCCGTTGGTGCAGTGTGACAGGGGCTTTATCTTCTATATAACCATCTCCTCTGTTGGAATATCTGCTTGTTTCTAACACTGTGCAAAAGTTATTCTAGTTGCAGTAAGAATATGCAGGATGATATATTTAATATTTTTAGAAATTTGTCTATTAAATATCCCCAATAGGAAGAATTCTGGTTTTAATTCAATTTGCTCCCCCATTATTTTCTTCGACCATTTTTTTATCCTATGCCAGTAACTTTGGGCTTCAGTGCAGGACCACCACATATGAAAAAATGTTCCTTGTTTCTTTTTACATTTCCAGCAATTTGGATTCATATTAGGAGACATTTTCACTATTCTTTAAGGTGAGAGATGCCATCTATGAAACATTTTATAGGTATTTTCTTTATATGCTGCTGATCTTATAATTTTATTATTCCTTGTCCAAACCTTTTCCCATTCTACTAATGTAATACTACGTCCTATGTTTTTGCTCCAAGCTATCATGTTGCCTTTAACTACTTCCTCTTCTAATTCCGTCTCTAATAAATAATTGTAAAATTTAGTTATATTTTTTTTGTCTGGACCTAATAAAATTTTATCTATTTGTTGTGCCTCAGTATAAATTCCAAAGTTTTTCTTGTCCTGGCTATATCTATTTTGAATTTGCAAGTAAACCCACCGGTCTACTTGTAACCCCTGATCTTGGAGATCTTGCCATGATTTTAAAGTTCCTTGTGCATCAAGAAGGTCTTTGTATTTTATCATTTTATTAAGATCTAGATTATTTGGATGTATCATCGCCTCCATCGTTGAGATCCAAATTGGGATTTTTAAATAATGTTTTTTTTTTATTTTGTTCCAATTAGCCAATAAGGAATCTCTAATTATATGTCTGTGGAAATACTTCTGCTTGATTTTCCCAATGTCCCATAAAAATGCATGCCATCCCCTCTGTAAATCATGGCCTTCTAAAAATAAGATCCTTTTATTCAACAGATTTACCCACTCTTTCAACCAGAGTAAGGAGGCTGCACTATAGTATAGTTCCCAGTTTGGAAGTGCCATATCTCCCCTGCTCTTCATATCTTGCATTGCCTTTGGGTTTATCCTCAGTTTTTTCCTTTGCCAGATAAATTTGGTGATTATCTTGTTGAGTTCCACGAAGTAGTTTTTATGTATTTTTATTGGTATTGTTTGGAATAAGTAAATAAATTTGGGCAGAATATTCATTTTTATAGTGGCAATCCACCCAGTAAGGAGATTTGCAATTTAACTCATATCTCTAAATCTTTTTTAACTTGTTATAACAATTTATTATAATTATTTTCCATTAGAGTTTTGCATTGAGCCGTTAACCAAATTCCTAGGTTTTTAACTTTTTTTACTATTAAAATCCCATTATCCTTTCCAATTTTAGTTTTTGTTTTTCTGTTACATTTTTAGTTATTAATTTTGTTTTTTCCCTATTAATTTTAAGTCCTGCAACTTCCCCAAATTGATCTAACCTTTTCAGTAATTCTTGACCTGTTTCAATTGGTTCCTCTATGAAAAATACCATGTCATCCGCAAATGACTGGAGTTTATATTCTTTTTAAATTTTTAATCCTTTTATTCCTAGGTTCTGTCTAATTCGTGTAAGCAATGTTTCCAAAGATAATATGAAGAGCAGGGGGGATAGTGGACATCCCTGCCTGACTCCTTTCTCTATTTTTATTGAACGCATGTACTCTCCATTAATTATAATATTCGCCTTTTGTGAATCATAAATTGTGGTCATGATGTTTTCAAACTTAGTGCCTAGATTCATGTTGTAAATTTGTTGAATTAGGAATTGCCAATTTAAATTGTCAAAGGCCTTCTGTGCATCCAAGAATACAAGGGCTATTTGTTTTTCCGGGTGGGCTTCGTAATATTCCAAAACATTTAATACTATCCTTAAATTATTCCTGATTTGTCTATTAGGAAGAAATCCGTTTTGATCTTTATGTATATATTCATTCAATATTTTTTTCAATCTATTTGCTATAATTGTAGTAAATATTTTCTAATCAGTATTTTACAGGGAAATTGGTCTGTAGTTTTGTATATGTCGTAAATCTGAATCTTCTTTCGGAATCAACAATATTAATTTCTGCTTCCATGAATTCGGCATTCTTGCTGCTAGAAGGACCTCATTATATACTTCCACCATAAGAGGTCTTATTTGTTCCCCTATTTTTTTCCCCTGGTTCCTGTCAGGTCCTGGGGTTTTATTGTTCTTTTGGTTTTCTATTGCTGTTTTTAACTCAGGCCACGTAATATCTCTAATTAACATTTCTTTCATCTCCTCCTTAAATATTTTATCTTTAATAATACCCAAATAGTTTCTTATCAAATCCTCCTTTTTATAAAGATCTTCAAAAAATTTGCATGCAATTTCTTTTTTCTGTTCTATCCCTTGTTGGGCATCCCCGTTCTCATCTATTAATTGGTAGATCGATCTTTTTTGTTTTTCTTTTTTAAGTTTATTGGCCAACCACCTTCCTGGTTTATTGGCCTGTTCAAAAAATATCTGTCTGGCTACATTTAACTTTGAGTCCATTCCTTCTTCTTCGATTAAATTTAATTTATGTTTAATTATTATCACTTGTTTTTTTCAATTTACTATCTTTTAGGGTGTTTTGCAGCTGAATTTCTAATTCTTTGATTCTTAGTTCTAATTTATTTTGTTGAGCATATTTTTCTTTGTTTCTTTTAGCAGTATATGATATCATTATGCCTCTTATTATTATCTTCATTGTATCCCAAATATTCTGTTTCGTAGTTGCCTCGTTATTATTTCCTTTTAAAAAATAATCTAATTCCTCATCAAGTTTATTCATAAATTCTTTCTCTTTAATTAACTTAAATTAATTAATTTAAGGTCCACCTTTTCTTTGGTTTCTTCCTGCCTTTCCGCACTATCTGAATCGGGTTGTGATCTGCCCATTCGTTTGGTAAGATTTCAATCTTTTTAAATTCATTTATTAATTCACCATTCATCCACACCATATCGATTCATGTCCATAATTGGTGAGGGTTGGAGTAAAATGTAAATTGCTTTTTCTCAGGGTTTAATTTCCTTCACATGTCTATCGAATTTAGTTCAATCATTATTTCTTCACATGTTTTTGGTAGTTCTCTTTTTTTTCTTTTTCCCCCCCTCACTTCTATGATCTTTCTGGTGGTCCACAATAGCATTGAAATCTCCCAAGATACAAATGTTCCTTTTATCCAATTCCACTAGTTTCTCATGTGGTTGTTTAAAAAATTCCTTTTGGTTATCATTAAGGGCATAGATTACCACTAGAATAATTGGGATTGATTTAATCCAAATTTGTAACATCAGAATTCTTCCATTGGGGTCTATCCAAATTGGCTCTGCTTTCATAGTGTCTTTTACATATACTGCTGTCCCTTTCTTTTTCTTAAAATCTGCTGGGGATGTATACAAATTACCTAGCTTGGGGCATTCTGAATATTTTTCTTCTTCCTTCCTTATATGAGTTTCCTGTAAACATATTATATCTGCATTTTAATTAATTTAATTAATATTCTTTTCCTTTTTATCCTAGAATTTAGACCATTTATGTTAATTGATAGTATTTTTTTTCTTCCTACATCACCTAATTGACTTTTGCTCTTGTCTTGTAGTTACTCCTGTCTCTCTTTGTGGTTGATTGTGCGTCTTCGGTTCTTTTTTCTCTTGATGTTTTTTTTTTTTTTTGAATTCCTACAATTCCATTTCTATTTTTTTGATAATCTTGATCGTCTTGTGAATTCATTTCTAAGTCGTCTCTACTACTCAATTCTTCATATCAATCGTTCGTAGAATTCTTGGGCTTTTTTCCACGGAGTCTACTTTAATTTTTCTTTCTTCCCAAGTGATTAGCATTCCCTCTGGGATTAGCCATCTAAATATGATACCTTTTGATTTAATTGATTCGCCAGGAATTTATAATCTTGCCTCTGCTCTCTCACTCTTCTTGGGATTTGTATAAGCACCAAGATTTTTTTCCCTTTGTAAGTAATGGTTTCTTCTCTATAAATTTTGTATATAATATCTTGAACTTTCCTTCTGGCAAATCTCACATGGAGCTCTTTTGGATGTTTATGTCGTCTTGCATAATTTGTACTCATTCTGTATACTTCGTCTATCTCTTTCAAAATATCGTCCTTATCTTTTTCCAATAGGTCTGCTAATATTTCTGCCATCAATTGTTCTAAGTCCTCTTCTTTACATTCCATTATATTTTGAAATCTTAGATATGCTGCGGCCTTATACATTTCCAAATATACCAAGGAGTCGTCCATTTCTTTACTCACATTTCTTAATTGCTGACCAACCATTTCCAGCTTCTTTTCTGTTTTTTTGTCTTCTTTTTTCAACCTCCTTTATTGTTGATTCATTCCTTTTTTTTTTATGTACACTGAGAGTATATGCACCAAAGACAAATTCCTTGTGTATCCAATCACCCTTGGCCAATAAAGAATTCTATTCTATTCTATTCTATTCTATTCTATTCTATTCAGCTTCAGAGCATATGCACCAAAGACAAATTCCTTGTATGTCCAATCACACACACACACACACTGGCCAATAAAGAATTCTATTCTATTCTATTCTATTCTATTCTATTCTATTCTATTCTATTCTATTCT